>CM031596.1:106804527-106839527 GCA_018398815.1 Conus ventricosus
ATGAACAGCTCCTCATCACTTCAAACAAATGAAAGGAAGAAGAAAAAGAAAAAAAAATCAGGCCACTAGAGTAGATTTCTTGTTTGCATATATTACCCTGTGACAACATTGCATACTGGATCGTTTGTCTTAAATTTACCACATTGCAATGAACATGGACTGTACCATTGTTTCATTTATAAAAAAAACCAAAAAACCTCATTGATTGCTACAACTATTTTTTAAGGCAAGGTTAGAGGTATGCTATACGCAGGATATGAAAAAATATGTAGTCTGGAATAATAATGACTAAAAGCATTTATTTCATGGTTTGCAAATTTTAACGGTTTACTTAATTTTTTTCCCAGCAAACTCAAGAACCCATGATGACTGAACCATACCAGCTTGTATTTGGAATCATTGCGGATGTGCAGTACGCTGACGAAGAAGACGGTTCAAACTTTGCCCAAACAAGGAAGCGATACTACAGAGCTGCATTGGAATACCTCAAGAAGACTGTGTCCACTTGGAGCAGATCACACAATGACCTGGCCTTTGTTCTTCAGCTGGGAGACCTCATTGATGGTAAGAACGGACGCAAGAATGGGAAAACGGCAGCAGAAAAGGCGCTGAAAGATGCCTTAGCACCATTCAAAGAGCTGGTGTGCCCAACCTATCATATGGTAGGCAACCATGATTTGTACAACATGACACGTTCAGAGTGCTTGGAATCAGAACTCGACAGCAGCAAGCTACCTATGGTGGAGGAGAGAGCAAGACAGGCTGTATTATTCAGTGCTGGTACACCCCCAACTCAGATTGGTGGTGCTGGATTCATACGATGTAGGAGTACTGGGCTTTGGTGATTGTCCAGACCATCCCCACTTTTTGGAGGCAAAGAGCATTCTTGAACAGAACAACCCTAACCAAGAGAAGAACTCTAGTAGTGGTTTGAAAGGCTTTTCCAGGCGCTTTGTGGCATACAATGGCGGCATTGGCAAACAGCAGCTGGCTTGGCTGGAGGAGCAGTTGACTTATGCAGACACCCAGGAGCAGAACGTGCTTATATGTGGTGAGTGTCTGGTGTTTTTATGCATACTGACAATAATTGTGTGTGTGTGTGTTAACTGTTTGTTACTGCCGCCAAAAGGCTCATTCATTTGATTGGTTCATTTGGTTTCTGTCCGCAGCTTAACGCAGAAATTACAGAACCAGTTTCAATCAAATTTAATCAGATCATGGAGTGTGCTCTAGGGATGAACCTTTTTCAGGTTGGTGCAGATCCATGGTGTGAATCCAGATCAGACAGTGGATCGAAGATTGTTTGGCAAGAATAGTATCAGTAACCCTGCCCAGGAGGTTATGTTTTCAGCCAGGTTCACTGATGGGTTAATTTGTTAGTTTATGTATTGTCAGCAGGATTATGCATAAACTTCTGAAGTTCTTTTTTAAACCGTATTAATCTTTGCCGGATGACATTTTTGACTACACAGACTGGACCCATGACGTATGTCAAGATTTGTGTCCAGAAGAACATGGGTTCCTGAAGGCCTGTGTTGTATGGCAAGGCTTTATTCCAACACAAAAAGCATTGGTAACTGGAGACACATGACTTACTGCACACAAGATTTTTAGGCAACGTATGGTAAATGTTAATCAAACTTTTTTTTTTAATTTGAAGTGCTCCTCTTTTCACCATATATGTGCTTGTCAAGCAGCTTAAATTCATTTCTGAACTGGTCGTGGCAGAGATGTATAGCATGTGTGTAAATATAATGTGTACACGCATGCTAGTAAATTTGCGAGATCAGAGATGAAAACTGGACGTAGTACATCCTGGGCATTTATGAATAACTTTTTGTAGTATATTGTACTGGTGTTGTGTAGAATTTTGCCAGATGTATGTGCATCTCTTTGTTTGTTCCTTGACTTGCATTTGGAGGTGTACAGTTGGTGAGATTTTCACATATTTATATACGAATGCATGTAATCCCACCATTATCCGAGTCATATTCTGACTTCAGGAATATGTGCATAGCCATCTGTGCACTGTGTGTGCTTATGTTATACATGTACATGGTTGTTCATATGCATACTGCATGTGTGTATTTGACCATGTGCGTGTGTGTGTGTGTGTGTGTGTGTGTGCGTGTGCATGGGTACCATTAGGTAATGCATAATATTGTGTACATTTTTATTCACTTATTCACTGTCAATATTTAAACCTTAGTTCATCTTACAGCATTTTCCTATTCATAATATATGGCTACTGAAAATGAAGTGAACTGAACTGGTCTTAGAACTAGGACACGATGCCACATACCAAGTCTCACACAGCAACAATTCCCATGAATCTTCGAACGGCAACTCAACACAAATTCTCCATGCACGCTCAAGACCAGGCTGCTAAGTGCCACAAAAATCTCCCTGTGTGTGTGTGGTGTGTGTGTGTGTGTGTGTGTGTGTAATGCGTCTGTGGTGAATGATGAGGGTGGTGAGGAGTTATGTACTGAGATGTTATGCAAGAGGACTTGAATTATGTAAAGACAGAGATGCACCTGCTGTCAAGAAATAGGAACATTTACAAAGACGTACAGATCTGTGAATTGGACGACTCTAGAATGCGCTGTTTCATATACCCCATGTAGATCTCTACTACAGGTAGAACTTGTAGCTGGCCAGAACTGAAAGAGTTGACAGTGATACTATAGTGATAATGATACACCTCTGGTGGGTTTTGAACCTCCAGAATAGTGCCATGATACCTGGCACACACAAAAGTTTTGAAAAGTGCAAATTTGATTGAGAAACCGAGTTGTAATTTGTACTGTGGAGTCCCCCTCCCCCTCCGAAAAAAGTGTACGAGAGTTCATATATTTGGAGTTTCTTACATTTTAAGTGCATCTACTTTGTCAGTAGCCTAATTTTCAAGCTTGATTAGACGATACATCACATGAAAAACTGATCCTATCAGGCAAACTGCATTTTACAAATTCTTTTCTTGTAAGAATGTGACTGTTAACAAATACACTAAGGGCTTGAGAAATGTGCAATATATAACTGAACTGTTGTGAATTATTTGGCTGTTTACAGCTTTCATTTTTGTGTTGGAACGAAACAGGTCATGTCCAGGTGCATCGTAAGTTGGAGGAGCATTTGGACATGGGGACCTGTCTGGCCTGGAACTACCAAGAGGTGCTGGATGTGATACACTCCCACCGGTGCGTGGTGGGATGCCTGATGGGCCATGACCATGATGGCTCATACAGCGTTGACTCGGCAGGAATTCATCACCTGGTCATGAACGGCGTGATTGAAACACCACCTGGCACCGATGCATGCGCCACGGCATTCCTGCATGAAAAATCGCTGGAGATTCAAGGTCACGGTGTGGTGCCTTCTGTGTCCATGCCTCTCAGATATGTTTTATGTGATAAAAGAGTCGGATCACAAGATTAACCCTGTCGACGTTCGGTTTTTTTACAGCATAGCTTATCTGTGACTCTTTTGCTGAGAAATAATGTGAACATATCTGTGACACATTTTGTTGATAAGTTATGTGATAATTTGTACAGATGATATCAAGTGATTTCAGGATGGTGATTACACAGATTCATGGTATATCTGTTATTTATTTGAAGAGCTGATGGATGTTTTTAATGGATCCAGTGTATAGTTAGTTGAATGCTGTTCTCTTGTTGGCTCATGTTCTTTTTTATAATGATTGAATGATTCTTTCATTTTGTTTTAAATCTGCTGTGTATGTAAGTGACACATCCTTTTATTCAAAAGTGTTTTGTCTTGCTGGTAGAATTATCTTGGGATATTCAAACATATACCTAACTAGCATTTAGAATTCTCACTGATATAGATAGAGATAATATATATATATATATATATATATTACATTTCCTTTTGAGGGTGTGTACTTGAGCATATCTACCAGCCTGTGTACGTGCAAGAGTAGATGGTGGAACATTGGCAAAGACCGAAGTTGAATGATATATATGCTTTTGCACAATTTATACAGCATGTGGGTTTTCATTGAAACATCCACAAATTACATGTGAATTACTTCCAAATTGACTCAGAAATTACATCCCTGAATACTAAAATCTACTCATTTTATGAGTAAGAACAAGTGCTACCTAATGTAAACTACAAAGTAAAAGAAGGCTAGGACAGTCTTGTGCATGAACTAAAACAATACACGCACGCACGCACGCACGCACACACACACGCATGCACACACACACACACTTACGCACACACACAAAGCAATATTTTCTTTATTAGCTACAGAGCCAGCTGTGCTCTGCTTCCTTCAGCTACAATACCACATCTGTTCGTCCCTCCACTATACACACTGAAACACTGTCACTCGCTTATTCCGGTGTGCCATTGTTTTCCACCCGCTCTTATTGTTCAGTGTGCCGTTACTTGCCCTCTAAACTGTCTTCTCAGGGTATGAGATGTCTTGGTAGAGTAATATGGGTCAAAAGCTACGGTGAAGATTTTGTTCATCACTGCATCTGTTCCCAATTCAAACTGTCACCATGCTGTTCTTACCAACACCTCTCTCCCCTGTGTTCATTCACTCCGTTTACCCAGATATGCAGAAAAGAAAAATGAGCAATTGATGGTAAGAAGGAGGTATGAAAAATACTCGTGTCTGAAAGGAGCTCAGAGCTCTTACAAAGAAAAATTAAATAAATAAACAAAACTAGTAGTTATGAACTTTTTTTTTCAATCATAACTTGTTGAAATCCTAGTGTGCTCAGGAATGCATAAACACTATAGATGTATACAGGCACCGTACTGTTTCCACCCAGTTAAGTTTGCTCAAAGTAAAAGTTGGATTTGCCTTTTTTAAATACCAGTTTTATTCATTTTTGTACTCCCAGTTCTTATAGAACAGGGAGTACTTTACAATGGGAATGAAGAAATGCTGTCTGTGTGTCTGTCTGTCCGTCCATCCATGGTCAAAATGTGTTCCACTCGCTCCAGACAAAACTGCTGGACCGATCTTTCTGAAAATTTGTAGATATGTTCGTTATGGGTCACGAATGATGCCCAATGTTTTATGTTACCAGAATAGCGGTTACTAACAGTTGCAAATGATAATTTTGTGATGTACAGGTTAAGCAATAACGGTTTATAGTTTTTAATTGTAACCCATTTCTGTAAGCTCTTCCGTAGTATAGTGGTTAGTATCCCAGCCTGTCACGCGGGCGAGGAGGGTTCATTTCCGGGGAAGCAGATTTTTTTTTCCTTTTGTCTTACATACAAAATTTCTACCACCAAAAGGGGAGAAAGTGCTATAGTGACTGATTTATATATCATATATGTTGTTTGTTTTTTTTGGGGGGGAGGGTTGTACTACGTAGGGCCCACTGGGAGTATGTTTATATGCTTTACATCTTGTTTGTTTCTGTTTTTTGTTGTTTTTTTTTCAGATAAAGATAATAACTGGATAGTGTATATTTGTTTCAAGCCAATCCAGAGCCTCCATCCCACTCTTTATTAGTAATCATCATTATGTATTATTTAATATAATTATGTGTTATTGTAGTGCAATCTGTTTATTTATTTATTTATATTTGTTGAACTTATTCCATCAGTTTTATTTAAGTCATGCAGTGGTTGTATTGTCTGGCCATTTCAGCATTTCCCATTGAATAGAATGTTTACAATGTTAGGCTCAATCATTTCATTGCAGATTTGAAGATGTTCTATATGATGCATTTTTCTCCTTGTAGTTGTTGTTAAGGAAGTAAATCTTTGTCTTTTAATATGATGGATATACGGACTGTGATAATAATTGTTTTAGTCATCAGTTGTTTTTTTCTTACAGAAATACAATGTATTTTGGATTTGAACATTGATTTTCAATCTGTACATACCTCTGGCTTTTATTTGTTTTCAGTTCAGATGGGATCTCCAAGCCCAGCTCGACTGTTAACAATTTGACTAACAGAGGTCTAGAATTTAGGGTTTTCTTGCTCGATCATGTGTCCAGATTGCCTGCTTTGAAGCAAGTTGAGACTTTGCCTTGTGGGGATTATTTTTGTGGTCCAGTGCCCCAGAATATTAATGGATTTCTATTGTATCCATATTGAAGACATCAAATTGCTTGTTGCATATGTTATAGTGTAACACTCACTGCTCCAACATAATTATGATAGTTTATCATTCCTCACACCTTTCTGTTTCTTAAACTTTGTATTGGTATGTTTTCCCTTAACCCCCCCCCTCCACCCCTCTTTTCTCCTCACTCATTCATAAAACATAGCTTCTGCAGCAATGTTTTTCTGTCAGTTCTTTCTTTGTGCTCACAGCATAATATGGGTTGCCTTCTATGCATGAGGGTGCTCCTATGTTTGCCACACCTGTTGGCAAATGTTGGAGAGTAGTTTTTTTGTGTGTGTGTTGTGTCGTCGTTTTTGGTTACAATATGTGTCATTTTCTGCATGCATATACCTCCAGGAACACAGCTGCAGAATGATCACAGCATGTTTTTTCAGGCAATGTGTTGTCCATTGTTGATATATGTCCATTTAGGGGATCGGAAATTCACAATGCCTTTGTGGGGATCCCAAGGACTCTATCAGAAAGGAAATCCCCGTCTCCTGAAAATCCCCTGCAGTTACAATTTCTGCGCTGGTTTATATTTACTGTTACACCCTGTTTTTCTGCCTTTGCATCCCTGTCTTTGTAGTTTATGGTTTATAACACGCTAGCTCCTCCTTGTGGAAGATAAAGAAACTGTTCAGTTATCAACAAAAGTGTGAGTATGATCAGTCAGAGATGAACATGTCCAGAGAAAGACCAATCTTGTGTTTACAATTTAGAACTTTCCAACTGTGAATGTCATCTTGCACTTGGAAATGAGATTACACACAGTGTCCAGAGTGGACACTATCAGTCTGTCTTGAAGTGACATTATGGTTGACTGGGCTATTAAATGACTTCAAATGTAAACAGAAGCTTGGGAAGGAAATGGTTTCTACATCATCCAGTCATATTTATGTTACTTCAGCTAACTTTGATATTGTCACATTAGTGTATGTTTGAACATGAAGATTTGTCATTGGTTTAGTCGTGGATGAAAGTTTCTACAAAAAAATCAAACATAAAATATACTAATGGAAAAAAAAGTCTGCGTCATTGTGTTTTTTCTACAGTGTATATAATATAATCAGAGGTGTGTGAATGTGTGTGTGTGTGTGTTGTAAGGGATGGGCGAGGGCATATCTATTTACAAGTTCTGTAAATATTCAAAGGTAATTTCAGTATCACACAATATGGCAAAACCACTTATGGCTTTGTCATTTGGGTTTGATTTCTACTTTTGTTAATGTTTCCTTACTCCAAACATAAAAGTGCACTATGAGTAGAAAGCCAATCAAGAAGAACAGTGCCATCATCAAGTCAT
Source organism: Conus ventricosus (assembly GCA_018398815.1). Classification (NCBI taxonomy): domain Eukaryota; kingdom Metazoa; phylum Mollusca; class Gastropoda; order Neogastropoda; family Conidae; genus Conus; species Conus ventricosus. Next base: position 106,811,942 of record CM031596.1, read on the forward strand.
GATACAGCAGAGTAATGAATGACTCGAATAATGCCATGTCCACAAAAACAAATGTGCAATAGATGGACACCAGAGAAAAGTTTGTCTTTTTTTCTTTTTTTTTTTAATTGTTATTCTGTTTCCTCAAACAACAAAGAATCAAAACATTCTTCTATACCACCACTGTCTTCACAGCTCTGGTTGTGGGTGACATCGGTGGACACCGCAGTCCTCTCTTTCTGCTGCACACCTGAAAGTTCTTTTGTGGTCAACTGATGGTCTTTGCTGCGTTTCCCTGCTGTCGCTTTCTCCTGTTGATTTTCAACCAGGGTCTTCAAGTTGGTGAATAATCTGATAAAGAAAAACAAAAAGCTCATTTTGTCTGCAATGGACATTTAATTAAAAGAACAGAAAATTGGACCAAAAGTAGAATCAAACAAATGAAAAAAAAAACTGTTCTGTGAAACTTACGATTGAAGGCTGATGTAATTTCTGAAGACATTTTCAGTTTGCTATTGGTGTTTTCTTTGTTACCTTTTCCCTGTCTTCCTCATGTTATTTCATTTTTTATCCTGTACTCATCAAATATTTTGTTACGACCTTTTCCATCTCTTCCTCAAATAATTTCATTTTTGACCCTGCACTCATTAAATATTTTGTGCACACATAACAATGGTACTTTTTCGCAAGACACAAATAGGTATAACATAAGTAATAAGATAGCTATAACATAAGTAATAAGATTCACAACTACTTTCATTTATGGAGAAAATTGATACATGAAAGGGTAAGGTAGATATATCAAATACTTTTTTTTTCAGAGGGTAAACGGTATTGAGTGAGCTAAAAGAAAATGATCACAGCCCTGACTTTGCTGATCTCATTGTTCTTCATTTGTAGATCATCACAACGCATATTCATGTGCACAGGATCATTTCTATAAGGAGTCAAAAGTTTTTGTCTCAGTTGGAGATGCACTTCAATGTTCGACCAAATGGTACACAAGAACACGTGCCAGCAATATGGATCTTCTGGCATCAACATTTCTATGCCAGTCCATCATCATCCCATTTGCCCCACTATTCCCTTTTCCAGCAATTTCGCGCATGGCTTTTCTTTGTTCTTCTTGCCTACACATTCAGCTTCACTGCAAGTACAACGGACTCGAGGATCCACGATTAGACATTTATTTCATAACATGCATCTAATCGAGTGCTGTAGTGTATGAAATATTGATGTACATTCAGTAGTAGCCAAAAAAATTTGAAACTGAAAGATGAGGAAAGAACAGAATAAAGCTGAAAGAGAGAGAGAGATGTGATAAACTGAAAGTGAAGTATGGTGCACAATATACATAAGCTTTGACACCTTCACATGGTGCACTCACAGTTGATGCTTAACCTTTACCAGACTCCTGGGGTCACCCACGACCCCACAACACACAAAAAGGGTTATATCTCTAAAAGTATTTGAGCAATCTTCATGAAATTTAATGACTTTGTCAAATACGTAATTGGCTTTAGGTATGTAAAATTTTACATGTATGTATAACTTACGAATGACGTAATTGGACGCATCTTTTTAACTATCTTGAAACGATGGCGGGGGTCGCGGAAGACCCCAACTCGCTTTAGGTATAAGCACTAAAATGGCTCTTTGCCGAGTGACGCATCTTTTTAACTATCTTGAAACGATGGCGGGGGTCGCGGACGACCCCTACAATTTAAAGAGTAGAATGCCGCTTATGCCTAAAGCGATGGCGGGGGTCGCGGAAGACCCCAACTCGCTTTAGGTATAAGCACTAAAATGGCACTTTGCCGAGTAGGGGTCGTGAGAGACCCCCGCCATCGTATCTGTGTAGTCAAAAGCTTCATCCGGTAAAGGTTAAAGGGAGCTAACTTTAATGAACTCATATGGCATTGTGCCTATGCTTATGGTTTGGCATATCACTTACATGAAGGAACATCCCAAAGCTGTTTGTTGATTTTGATTTTTTTTTTTTTTTTTTTAATACAAACACAAACTGAATCCACAAGATTTATGCTATTTGCTTGCCCATTTAGCTTTATGCAATTCTTTCCCATCGACTGAAAAGTGCAGTAAGCATTATTTTCCCATCGACTGAAAAGTGCAGTAAGCATTATTTTTAAACAGGTGAAAGTGTGCACTTTTTTGCTCAAATGCCATGAGGGATTGAAAATGTTACACATTAAGTGAGAGGCGACCAAACTAGTGATATGTAAAGGATCTGACAGTAAACATGTCTATGTGACAAAGGGAATGTTATTTTGAAGGTGAAATTCATCTCATTCTTCCCAGTACATTTACAGACCGATAGTACAAACACACTTCCCCTTCACGCTTTTTACTTTTTAGAATTTACTGACATAATATTTTTCTTTAATTGCAGAAATTTACAAATAACACTCATGAAAAACATGTTTGGAAATCTTGAAATCAAACATAATTATCTTTAAAATCAGGCATAGTTTGTATGCTTTGATCATTTTGGGCAAGCCTGGTGAATTAAAAAAAAAAAGGGCAACACAGTCGGTCTAAACATAATGAGGAGTGAATTTTCAGTATTTCCCTTCCAAATTGAACAGCTTAGACCATGCTTGACATATACATCTCCCAACATTCAAATTTCTACAAACCTGGCAATTCTGCTAATGTTCTCTTGCATCTTCTTGTTGGCACACTGGACCAAGTGCTCAATGTACTGCAACAACAGATGAATCACACTGTATTCCAGACTACTAATTAAAAATGGATCTATGATGCCATGCACCATATACTCCTTACAAGATTAGTTCCATACAGATAAATAAAAATTAATCCAAACAAAGAATATATTGTCTCACCAGCCGCCGTGGCGAAGTGGTTAGCGTCGCGGACTCCCGGCTGGGAGGTCGTGGGTTCGAATCCCATCAGAGTCATGTGGGTTTTTCTGCCCCGACCGGCTCCTACCCAGAGTTGAGTTTGCTGCGGACTCAGTTGGGAAGACTGGGACCACACAGTCGAGTTTCATCCACTTAATGGATGCGTTTCTGAGAGTGTTGCTCAAATTTCCTGACCAACACTGCAGGTGCCTGTATCTCTCGGGCCTGGTTGACGCCGGGATATATTATGAAAGGAAGCGTAGAGTACAGCCCTGTCATGTAGTCTCAGACCGAAATGGAAATCCGTAGCATCATCTTAATCATCCTCATTCTATCGATCAGCATTAAAAAAATGTCCCAAATTCTGTGGCCCTTCATGCCGTGCTCTCATGGTGACCTCAGGTTCGATGTCCTCTCCACATCTGTGGTCTTGGTTTGGTTCCGTCGGGGTCACCGGTATCGGCGAGTCCATGGGGGCTGTCGGACGGACGTGATGGCGCCCTCCGGAGGGAGAGCTCACTCTCAACGGCTCCACGACTAAGCAATTATTGTCGTCAGTAGGGGGCTTAGTAGGTGGTGTCCTGCGTATGTTGGATCAGAACAGGCGCCACTGAACACCACCGAAGTGACTCGGCAGCAGTGCAGTGTCTCCTCCGGTAGGTTGCCTCTTGACGGCTTGACATTGACTGCTCCCTGTGGATTGCCGGTATTGGGGCTGCGGCGGGGCCGACCGGGCTGTAGCTGTGGACGGGGTGTCGGAATGAGCGGCGCGGGTGCACTGCCACTGAGGTGGTGCAGAGGTTGGGACAGCAAAAAAAAAAAAAAAAAAAGAATATATTGTCTCATTTGGAGGGTGATTTTAAGCAAACTCACCATTTCACAAATTTTCACACATACGAGTAAACACTTTAAAAATAAAAAATGATCACTGCATCACTTGCACTTTTACATTTCAGTGATAAAGTGCCATTTAATTCTTTCCAATAAAAGAAAAAGCATAAAACTACACTGAACTGACATGCTCTATTTAATACATTGAACGAAAAGCCACAGATTAAAACACACAAAGAAAACATCAAAGCTTTACCGTGTCAGAGACAAGGATCTGCCCATCACACGAAAGTGGGACCTCCAAGCAGTGTGTGCTTCTCACAGCCTGAAGAGAAGATTATGAAAAAGTAATGGTATGCTCCTTAATTTGTAATGTGCCTGCACATGCACACATTCACATACACATACATATCCATTTACACATTTCTTCCCACAAACACACCTATATGTTAATTCAGAACACATGCCTGCACCCAAACGATCCCACTCAAACACATAATAGAAGGTGTTTAAAGGCAACAATGAAAGAGAGAGGTACTGGGGGAAGAAGGTGCAATCTAACTATCAAAACCACATTACTAAGAACAGAAAAAGAGGATTGACAAGGAACCACAATGATTTTTTTCTTTTAAAGGAAAGAAAAAAAAATGAAATAAAAGTACAACCAGTCAAATTCATTGAACTCACCACCACAATCTTTCCTTTACCACTAACTGAAATTCATTGAACTCACCACCACAATCTTTCCTTTACCACCAACTGAAATTCATTGAACTCACCACCACAATCTTTCCTTTACCACTAACTGAAATTCATTGAACTTGCCACCCCAATCTTTCCTTTACCACTAACTGAAATTCATTGAACTCGCCACCACAATCTTTCCTTTACCACTAACTGAAATTCATGAAAACTCACCACCACAATCTTTCCTTTACCACTAACTGAAATTCATTGAACTCACCACCACAATCTTTCCTTTACCACTAACTGAAATTCATTGAACTCACCACCACCATCTTTCCTTTACCACTAACTGAAATTCATGAAAACTCACCACCACAATCTTTCCTTTACCACTAACTGAAATTCATTGAACTCACCACCACAATCTCTCCTTTACCACTAACTGAAATTCATGAAAACTCACCACCACAATCTTTCCTTTACCACTAACTGAAATTCCTGAATTTCTGAACCCAGAGGCCACTGCTGTTGCATGCTGAAATGAGAAAGAAATCTTTCAACAAACAGTTTTTCTGAAGAAATACATTCTTAATGGTTTGTCTTGTATGTATTAGAAAAAAAGGGAATAAGATGCTTTTATAACAGATGCAGAATACTTTTTCAGCAGAAAGCTTTGACTTCAGCCTGAACTTAGTCAGTGAGAGTTATGATACTAATTTTGATTTACCTTTCACATTACAGATATTTAGGACTTTTTTAATATTGTATCAGAGTCCCTTTTCTTTCTTCTGGGTATGCTGTGCCATAATCATGCAAGGTGACGACAGTTTTGTTTTTGTTACTTGACTTCTAAGCTTTTTCCACATTATTTCAGCTGCAATGTTCATATTATTCAAACCAAAGCCAGTCTTTTCACAGTTTGAGCACTTTTGGTCTGAGGACCCTCAAATTTCCTTGCATACAGTTGTTATAATCAATTGGGAGAAATAAATTGAATGAGAAAGAAAGAATCTAAGACACGTAAGACAGACAGACCAAAATCTCACCAGACGCTGTGCAAACTGCAATGTACGGACTTGTATATGCATCACCATTGGCTCAAATTTGAAGACAGCTGTGCCCTTCATGTTTTGCAGACTTGTTTTCTGGTTACAAAAGCATTAAAAAAACCCAGATAGGATTATTGCATGGGGCTGAATATGTTTGAACTTTCACAAAGTTTGCTGTAATATTAATTCAAATTTATACTATTGCATCAAATGTGTGTGTGTGTGAGAGAGAGAGAGAAAGAGAAAGCGTGTGTGGGGGAGGGGGGAGGTGGCTCTGTGTGTGTGTGTGTGTGTGTGTGTGTGTGTGTGTGTGTGTGTGTGCGCGCGCGCGCATGCACGCGCATCCATGTGTGTGTGTGTGAAAACAAAGAGCCCTGGACACCCAAACCATATAATCAAACAGATTTAACTGTAGTACGATAGTAGTCATAGGCGTGACAGTCTTATAATGGACAGAATGATAAAGCATCCCAATCACTCAGAGTATCATACTAAATTACAACTTGCTGTTGGTTATAATGCTCAGCTTGCATCTTGGACTGCTATCCACCATTGTGCACATTAAAACCTAGCTTTACACGTGGATACACCATGGGAGCCCAGACAGAGGCTGAATAATAAACATAACTTCCCCAAAGTTGGAGTATGGCTGCCTTAATGGCGGGGAAAAAAATGGTCATACACGTAAAACTCCACTTCCTTTGTTGGGTAGATGGGACCTATACAGGGAGTGTCCGCACGAGTATCAGCCTGCATTCATGGAACAAAATAAACATAGCTTTTACTCAGCTCTGTTAGTGGCTGATGGTTTGGGGTGTGCCAGAGCAAATGATTATGCATAAGAGACTGCCATATGAAATGGCATCAACTACTTTACAGCCATTTTGCACCGAATATAAGAAGATAAGTGGTTTCTCATTCTTTGTTTTCATTTCCCTAAATGTTGTTTGTTTTTGCCTGGAGAAGACCCCAGAGGTCGAAATGCATTGTGTTTTGTTCCATAATCTGTTTTTCTGTATCCTGTGGCGGAGCTAATACCTTTTCTTTTCAAATACTTTACATTAAGCAAAACAGAGATCTGTTGACAAACAACTGTAACTTTTCAAAGACTAATTTCCAAAATGTAAGCCACTAATTCCTCTTCATCAAGACAAACTTAGATTATTTTTCTGCAATCACAATGGAAATTAGTCCACCCTGTAAGTAACATTTATTTCCTGTTTTTTTAGTTTAACCTTAGAATTCTTGGCACTTACAATGCTAGCAAAGCAGGCCTCTTCGTGTGTCACATACAGCCAATGACAGCCATGTTTCTGTATGTCCCACTTTTCATCGGTCTGAAATGAAATACACACACACAAAAAAGACTAAAATGCAAAACACGATGTTGGAAATTTTAGGTTGTTTCTTACAGAACAATATTGTATGTATTTTTTTGTTTAGCTCATAATGCATTATGTTCAAAACCCATTCAAACACACACACACACACACACACACACACACACACACACACACACACACACATTCTTATGCATATGCTAAGAGAGAGAGAAAGAGAGTGAAAAAGGTTTGACAACTGCATATGGGTAAAACCAAACATACTGAAAATAAATGTAAAATGAAATGTGGGGAGAGGGGTGGGGTGGGGGAGACAAAGTAAAGGATCCTAAAAAAGTGTCATGGACTGTGGAAAGGGGGAACATCTGGAAGAGCAAGAGAACCTAAGTGACAGGGAAAGAAAAATAATCCTTGCAACAGTGCAGATTACATCACACTCAAGGTAACTCCCCTTCCATATCGTTCAAACAAATTAACGTGTAACACTTTTCATTAATATTTCTTCCAAACATTCGTTTATTTGTTTGAATGGAAAAAAAAATATTTCCATCATACACAAAACTGTCCAACTAACATGGATTCAGTCAGAGGGAAAGCATTTACACTGCATTTCTAGTTTTACTGCAATCTTTGTACCTGTTGCCATGTTGACCATCACTGATGGTGGTCTTTAAAAAAAAATTTAATTGAACATGTTGAAATTCTCCATGCAAATGTGATCAAGCTGGATGATGTGTTGCTGTGATGTTAAAACCACAACAGCATTGGATGCTTTCTTCAATACATAAAAATTGAAACAAACAAACAAGCAAAAACAATGTTATCAGCTGGCAAGTTGTCCTTTATACCGGACCGTCCTCCCATCCCCGTTTCCACTTGTTGAACGGACAAACCTGCTCCGGGCACTTTATGAACCCCCCCCCCTCTCTCTCTCTCTCTCTCTTGTGGCTTGTGAGTGATAGGCACTTTTACTTCGGTAATTGCAACTATACTGACTTCCATAAAAAAAACGCGAAAATTTGAAAGGCTATTTTTCGGGTGAAAAGGGGTGAATATACAATATTGAACCATTGTGGCAAGTTGTTTGGGTCCAAGACTCGCGTGCAGTGAAAAAATTGTGTGAGCAACACATCATTCCCGGCATTGGAGGGTCAACAAAAATGGCAAACTGGTTGCTGCATGTGAGGCACGTGCACACCATGCAGAGCAAAGTTAACCAGTGACAAGTACGCAGGCATGCAGCCTTTATAAAGCCGCGCTACAAGGTTCAGGTAACGACTTGCCGTCTGAGCGCTACAGAGATGCCAAGACTACGAGCAGAGGAACGCAATCGTGCCGTAGGCCATCTGGAGGCTGGTGTGGATGCCAGGCAGGTCGCCAACATCTTTAACGTCCACATCTCAACCATCTATCGTCTGCAGCACCACATGCGAGTCACTGGTACTACTGATGATCGTCCCCGGCCAGGCCGTCCTTGGGTCACCACACCAAGAGAGGATCGCCATCTTGTTCGAACCCATCTGCGGGACAGGCGGCAAACAGCCGCTAACACTGCTCGACAGGTGCCTGGGAATCTCCAGCAACGAATCAGCCTCAACACTATGCGGCGGCATCTTCAGGAGAACGGGCTGGCATGTAGGCGTCCTCACAGAGGTCTGGTACTGACACCAAGACACCGGCAGGACAGGCTGCAGTGGGCACAAGCCCGAATCAACTGGCGCAGGCAGCAGTGGGGACGCATACTGTTCTCAGATGAGAGCCGTTTTTGTATTGACATGGCTGACGGTCGTGTCAGAATATGGCGTCGACCTGGTGAACGCTATGCTGACTCCTGTGTGGTAGAGCGGAACCCCTGGGGAGGCCCGAACGTTATGATATGGGCTGCAATTGGCATTAACCACGCCATAGGACCAGTCATCTTTCAGAACATTGGTCCTGGTCGCGGACAGGGTGTCAATGCACAGCGCTACATCAACCAGGTGCTCAGACCCCATGTCGATCCTTTTTTTGCGCAACACCCAAACTGGACATTCCAACAGGACAATGCAAGACTACACACCGCCAGGGCCACCCAGCAATTTCTTCAGCATAACAACGTCAATGTGCTGCCCTGGCCAGCCCTCAGTCCTGATTTAAACCCAATAGAACATTTTTGGGATGAACTTGGCAGACGGTTGGACCTCCTGCGTCCACGACCAGCAACAGCAGCTCAACTTCACCAGGCCATCGTCCATGTGTGGGCTGGTGTGCCAAGGGGACGCATCAACCACCTGGTCCACTCAATGAGCCGCAGGTGTCAAGCACTTGTCAACGCAAATGGTGGCCACACACGGTATTAGGACTTCAAGCTGGTTTGTCACGTGACCTTGGATTTTCCACACAAAAGACATTATTGCTGATGACATTTTCACACATTACCGGTGTAATGAATCAAATCACGTTGAATTCTCGCTTCCACTCTGTACAATTGTGACCAATAAAATTCACCCCCACCCTTCAACTTGTTTTGTTTTCGCGTTTTTTATGGAAGTCAGTATATTTGGTTTATACTCTGTAGCAAAACTCTTTAAATCAATGCACATAGTATGTTTATCTATGTGGGATAGTCTGAAACTGGTCACACTGTTTCGTGTTTCATAGTATGTTCATCTCTGTGGGATAGTCTGAAACTGGTCACACTGTTTCGTGTTTTGGCCAGTGGTGTCATCGGACTAAAAGGAAGAAAACAATCTGTGACTGAAGAAGTCGATTCCTACATTGTCCACCACAATCACTCGACCAGAACAGGAACTTGTGGTAAAACAGTCGGCCTGATCGTTGATTAACTGGACCAGATCCAAGACGGCAGAATCAACCGAACCTTTCCGTGACAAATCTACTCCTGACAGACATTGTTTCTTTTGGTGTTGGAACTGTTTACAATCACTCTGTTTGGTATTAAAAGCCATTGGAGAGAACTTTCTATCCGCTCTGTCCTGTCCGTGCGGTTTCGTCTGCACTGAACGGATGTAGAATCAGAGTGATCTACCCATGTGAAAGGGGGTGGAAGGTAGTGGGTAGCGCCTTGTTTTATGGAGTTCCGTCCCCTTGAAAGGCGTGGCCGTAAGAAAAAAAATGGACGTGACGTTCGCACTCGTGGGCATTCTGCTGCTATCTTTTATTTCTGTTGATAATTAAATAGAGAGGTGGCACTTGCGTGATGGACTTGTAATCTTAAGTACTCAGTAAAATGAAAGGCTCCTCTTGACTGTTATAATTTGTCTGGTGAATCTCATTTACTGCTGATACCGTCAAGGCTCAACTGGAATATGCAACTGCGACAGGGAAAGAAAAAAAAGAAGCATTACTTGATATAAATTTTAACAGCTGCTCTCGGAAATAAACATGACATCATGATGTGGATCTTTTTACAGAAATCTGGCCTCGTAGTTCACAATTTTGTAGACCTACCGACCCGAGACCTATTGAAATCAATGCCCTTCTTTCTTCTTCTTCTTCCTAAAATACTGGTTCACTCAAAAACGAGTAGGTCACCAGCGCGCATGTTAAAAAGTAGAATAAAATAACATAAAACAGTGCGACTCAGACTGTTGGCCCCTGGAGCAAACTTGGCAACAAGGGGTCGCACTCGATATTCAATAAAACATCTGGGGAAGTAAAAATAGAAAAACGTCAATATGCAGATCTCAAAACTGTCGAATCAACCTGTTTTTTGAATGAGACTGCACCTGTGGCAATCTTGATGGCACCCGGCAGTGAGTTCCACAGCCGTACAGAACTGGGATAAAAAGAATGTAAGTGGCTGTCAATATTTGATGCAGGTATGGTATAACATTGACCGCCACTCCTGGTGCTACTTTTATTCAATACTAGTTGTTCCATTGGAATATCAATTACTTTAGCTCTGCCTTTGAAAAAGGTGTTAAGTTTAATAAAAGCTCTTTTCTCTTCTAAGGGTTTCCATTCTAATTTCCTCATGTTCTTCCTAGTATTCCCCTTTTCTCTGATGTGGTTCCCTGTTACGAACCGTGCTGCTCTCTTCTGAATCTTTTCAAGGTTATCAATGTCCTTTAGATGGTAAGGATCCCAAACTGAGCAACCATATTCCAGTACTGGTCTTACCAGTGTTTTGTAGCAGTCGTCTTTAACCTTTTGGGGCAGTCATTGATATTCCTGTATAAGAAAGCTAAGATGTTATTTGCTTTCTTACATACTAAATTGTAATGTTCTTTCCATTTGAGACGACTATCTATAATCACGCCTAAATATTTTGCAGCATTAGTTTCTTTAAGAATAGTATTATGAATAGAATAATCTGATCTAATTGGTGAGCGTTTGTTACATATACGCAACACTTGGCACTTTTGGGGATGAAATTCCATTTTCCAAGTTCTTTCCCACTCTTGTAAAGCGTTTAGATCTTCTTGTAGAATGCGTATATCATTCTTGCTTCTGATAGATCAGCCCTATAGATCAGCGATTGGTGAACGCTTGAGGACAGCTGAAACTTATTACATTTGCATTCGTTCCGTACAGTCGCCTGGGCGATAAAACAGCATCATATGTTCTTCTGTTGGTTTGGTTAGTTGGTTGATTGGTTGGTTGGTTGATTGTTGTTGTTGTTTTCAGCAACAGACGAGATCTAGCCGTGTAGATTTTTTTTTTTTTTTTTTGTCGATCGTGTTTGTAGCGGGATGCCGGTAGGAAGGAAAATCCCCTCCCCCCCCCCCCCCCCCCCCCCCCCCCTCCTCTCTCTCTCTCTCTCTCTCTCTCTCTCTCTCTCTCTCTCTCTACACACACACACACACACACACACACACACACACACACACGCGCGCGCGCGCGCGCGCGCGCGCGCACACACACGCATTCACGCGCGTGTGCAGGCGCGCACAAACACATAAACACACACACACACACACACACACACACACACACACACACACACACACACACACACACACGAGAGAGAAAGAGAGACAGACAGACAGACAGACAGAGAAGGGGGGGGGGGGGGGGGATCATCGCAGTTCAGTCTTGGGACTTTTTTGCGGCTTAGTTTTTCATGTTCTAGTTCAATTTTCAACAAGTATACAATGGAAGTGCATAGATTTGCTCAGGATATATGCAAGAGAAAATGTTTTGATTATGATCAAATCAGTTCTCTGACAAAAAAGGTTATTGATACTTTTTTCACGAATGTTCAGTGAGGTTTTTGAAAGTGCTAATATTGCTTGTTCTTTTATCATGTGTATGCAGTGCATTCCAGTAAGGTCATGTTGCAGTTCTATTGCTGTTCCTCGAATAACTGATGAATAGTTTGTCAGCAAACTATGTAAGTATAAGGATGTGTGGGAAAATTATTTTGAATCCAAACTATCAATGTCGTTAAGTATTTCAAATGTTTGTATCAAGGCACCCCTGATTATATCGATTTTTTTAAGATGATCAGTTAAGAATTTTCAGTCTCTCTGTGATCACACTCTTCATCCTACATGTCGCCAACAAGCCTCGTTGCCCTTCTCTGAACTTTTTTCGACAGCAACAGACTTCTTTTTACATAACAGACAACAAATATCATCTCTGTACTCAAGATGACATTTTATCAGTGTTTTGAATAATCTACTGCACAAATTTGTTCTACTCATGTGTGAAAATGCGATTTTGTTTATTTTAGTCTAAGCAGTCTGTTTCCCTTTGCCATTACTGTGTGTGTATAAGTCCCAGCCCTCTTTAAAAATAACTCCCAGTCTTTTTTCGTCAGAAAGTTTGAGTACAATCGTCTTTCTGTCGGACATTCTCATCGTTTTGTCGTTGCAGGGATTGTTTCTGCCAACAGGTAACGTTTCTGAGTTAAAATAAAGATCCAAGTATTCGTCCCGTCAGTTAGCATTATACAGACTAACTGCAGCACGTCTTCAGGCTGCAGCTCAGATCATTCATATTTGTTTCATCGGCAACGATCGTGCACGCAGTAATGACACTAGGAATGACATCCTCGGCAAATCGTTAATCAAGTTGTGACGAGAATAGGCCATTGAGAATACGCTCTCCTGAAGGATAACTCTTAACAACTGGTTTCTGGAAAATTTGTGTTCCCAGTCCTTACACTTGTTGTTCTGTTTGAGAGGAAATTAGAAATCAATGCTAAGTTACTTCATACCATTCACGGGATCTTTAGTCTACACGGAGACGTTTATGGACCTAGTCAAAAATATTTCAGAAGGTCACTGATGCAGACAACATCGAATGACTGTCTATCCTCCAACATTTATGTGAGATTTAAAACAAAAACAAAAAGAAAAGAAATCTCCATCATCTCCAGTGATAGTTGTGTCAAAGAAGGAGAAGAAGAAGAAGAAGAGGAGGAGGAGGAGGAGGAGAAGAAGAAGAAGAAGAAGAAGAAGAAGAAGAAGAAGAAGAGGAGGAGGAGGAGGAGGAATTCACAGATTTTATGCCCGCCATGCTCTGGTCTTGTGGCGATCATACTTAAAAACAGAAAACCGCAAATTCTTCAGTCATTCATATCTTGCTCACGTGGTGACCTCAGTTCCGTCTTTTCTCTTCGTGTCTATGCCCACGATGAGTTCATGTGATAAAACACGAAGAGGCTGCGTCAGTATGGGCAAGTTTAAGAGGACTGTCGTTGATGATGATGATGATGATGATCATGATGATGATGATGGTGGTGGTGGTGATGATGATGAGGATGATGAGGATGATGAGGATGATGACGATAATGATGCCCTCTGAAGGGAGGCGCTCTCTCACACTGGCTCCGCGACAAAGCAAACGTTGTCGTCCGTATGGGAGCTAGAAGGTGGTGTCCTTCCGATGTTCGGGGTCGGAACAGGCACAAGTGAATACCCCCAGTAAGCCAGTTGCAGTGGTGCTTTATCCTAAGAAGTTGACAATAATACTTTGGACTCACTGCAGACCCTCAGATTTCACAAGACTTGTCGGTCACCAGGACAAAGTGTTTTGAGGAACTCTGACTCAGCTCTCCCCAGGGAGGATCAGACTGGTTTGCAAAGAAAACAGGAAACGCTGAAAGGAAGATTTTGGTTTGTACTTCAACAGGAGCAGGAACGACATCATCAACTGACACAGAAGAAGAAGATCTGATCAAATGAACTCAATGAGAGTTGCTGAGCAGAAAAGTGGTCTTGTTGTTGTTGTTGTTGTTGTTGTTGTTCTTCTTCTTCTTCTTCTTCTTCTTCTTCTATCTTCTTCTTCTTCTTCTTCTTCTTCTTCTTCTTTTCCTTCTTCTTCTTTTCCTTCTTCTTCTTCTTCTTCTTCTTCTATATACTAGATTTAGGGCATTTTTAAAGAAAAATAAGATTTAGCGTTTCGTTTTATAGGCTTTAGTTTCCGTTTGAGTGTCTGAGTTGTTTGAGATCAAACCCTCCTTTCATAGCGTTTAGTGTTGTCTGGTTTAAACAAATTTATTTTCCACTTTACAATCATGTAGCTTTACAAAAATGTGAAAATTTGAACATCAACAAGCTAATGCTTATAGCGTGTTCAAATGTTTGTAATGACACATGTGACATGGAAATGACGGGATACTTTTAAAGTTACTGTGCTGAACAAAAGACGCAAAACAAGCAAACAAACAAGCAAAAAATACATACCCACACGTATACAAAATGTAAATATATACATGTACATAAACATACTTTACACATATACATTAACATAAACGCAAACATGTACAAAATTGAGGAAGAATAAGAAAAGATAGTAGTAAGCATAGTAAACACTAAAGACTATAAAATTCATGATAGTCAACCACTCACACATCATTAACGTTTTTATGAAGCGTTTTGGAGAGAGAGAGAGAGAGAGAGAGAGAGAGAGAGAGAGAGAGAATATGTTCTGCTCTAAGATTTCATTTTCATAAACATATGTATCATAACTGCATACGAAGTTTTACAACATGTTTTTCAAAAACGTTTTGATTGTTTGATAAAACGATGAACAGCTTTGAATATAGTTTCGTTATCCTCACGTCGGAGGGATTCCTTGCCACGAAGAAGAATACTAACTTCGAGTAGTCTGGGTGCAAAGGTGGAAATCGTGTCTTTTCTGATGTTAGTGTAATTTGGATAGTATAATAGAAAGTGTTCGGCCGTTTCTGAACTAGTGCCACATTGACAAACTGAATCTGCTTTAAGATAACGGTTATGCCACTATTCCACAGAGGCTACGAATCCTACGAATGGCCAGGAATTGATAAACCCCGGGATTCTTAGTTAAATCGTAATAAGTTCCTGAAGTTCGTTACTGATTCACATTTGTTCTTAGTCAGTTCTTGCAATTCTTGAGCATTCTGGAATTCGGGGCAAAAGTTTTGTGCTGTTCAAAATTTTGGCCACGAACTCCCGAATTAAAAAAATCTTAGTCAATTCTCAACAAAATCGTAGTGATTTCTTATGTATCGTAACTGAGTCC
Organism: Conus ventricosus; assembly: GCA_018398815.1. Taxonomy (NCBI): domain Eukaryota; kingdom Metazoa; phylum Mollusca; class Gastropoda; order Neogastropoda; family Conidae; genus Conus; species Conus ventricosus. The sequence continues at coordinate 106,827,164 of CM031596.1, forward strand.
TAATCGATTCGTAGGCATTCCTATGTATTCTTAACTCATTCTGGGAATCGTGAAGCGGTGTCTTGACAACGAATCGGCTACGAATCTGTCAAGAATGCCACGAATGCACGCCGAAGCATCAAAGAAACGATTAAGAACTGTCTACGAATTTACGATAGGGTAAGAATCAGGTACGAATTTGCAGCAATGTCCATGAACCATGTAACCGCACTATTTCAGGTCGTTGTTCCAGAGTGCCCAGGGAGCATCTGAATCTGTTGGCCAATATTCCGAAAGCATTCTCCACCACACGTCTGCCCCTGGAAATTCTGTAGTTGGCCACCATCATCTCATTGTCCAGACCCCTCGTGCCATAGGGTTTCATGAGAAAAGTTCCGAGGGGGTAAACATCATCTCCCAGAATGAAGTAGGGTGTGTCTCTGTCATCGTAGGGCATAGGATCACTGTCAGGAAAGTTTATGGTGTTGTCGTCGATGCACTCCACCAGTTCTGAAGCACCAAACAGTTGTCCGTCGGATTGATGACCTCCACCAGTGTCTATCCAGATGAACTTGTAGTCTGCATCCACTAAGGCAAGAAGGACCACAGAGAAGGAGCCTTTGTATTTGTAGAAGACACTGCCTGAGTTATGTGGCTTCCTGAGAGCAATATGCTTGCCATCCAAGGCCCCCAGGGCATGAGGAACATTCCACCTGTCTTGGAACTGCTGGGCAATGGCCTTCCAGTCCTCCTGGGTCCGTGGCAGTGGCATGACTTCATCCTTCAGTTCCTGTATGATGGCCTGACAGACTTCCTGCACACTGCATACCACAGTGCTGTAGCCACATCTGAAGTCATACTGAAGGGTATGGTACCGGTCTCCTGTAGCCAGATGCCTCAGGGTCATGGCCAGCTTCATTTCGGCATCAAGGGCTGGTCTCATGCGGGTATCTTTCCTCTGGATGAATGGGCAGATCCTGTTGAGTAACTCATCAAACAGGTGGGGTGCATTCTCACATAGTTGGCAAAGGCATCTTCCACCCTCAGCTCCTGCATCAGTCTGCTATAGTGTCCATACTCTTAGTCTTCTCGCTGGTGTCAGCCATGGTCTGAACCACCACCTGGGGCCCTTCTCCTTCTTCGAACCAGTGTTCTTCTATTCATCACCAGCTGCTGTTCATACCCCAGTTCCAGGGCCAGAGCAATAGCTGCTCTACGTTGGCAATCTATTTTGGAATTGATGCCCCAGCAGGGTGAGGGCTTTTTATACTGTATTGAGGGAAACTTCCACGAATTTTCAAGAACAGTCACGATCTAAATTATAACCGTACCAGATTCGTGATGCCTTCGGAAGATTCGTAGCTTATTCTTGACTGAATCTTAACATTCCTTAAGTATTCCTAAGCGATTCTTGCAAATCGCAGTTATTTCTATTTCTGGGCAATCTTCATATGGTTCGCGCCGATTTGAGCAGAAACCCGACGAATATTCCTAAGTCTATCTTACAAATTCGTAACCGATTCGCACAGCGTCAAGATTTTGTACAGAAATTTGCAAAAATCCACGATTCCTTACGATTTCTAAAATTTATCAATTCGTGGCGATTCGTTGGACTCGTAGCTTGTGTGGAATAGTGGTATTAACAAGGTCTTGATTTAAATCACTCATTCCTAGGCGGAGTCTGCAATGTTGAATCTGTTCATTTCTCTCTCCATAATAGTAATAATAGGGAACAACTGAGTCGTCCCGTGAAATAAAACGTTTAAACTGACTAAGTGATTTTGTGGATTTTATGTTATCTGGGAGGTCGTTCCAAATTTTAGTTGCAGTTGGAATAAATGAATTTTTGTATACTTCAGTTTTACATAGAGGCACCAGTCTGTCAAGAGGTCTTCGCCGTGAATAGGGATTTCTTGTTGATACCAGATCTGGTACTAGGCTACATAAGTGTTCTGGACACAAACCATTGACCATTTTATAAAACTTTATTAGTTTGTGTCTTCTTCTCCTTTCTTTTAAAGAGCAGAATCCGGATTCTTCATACAACTTTCTGTGACTTGTGCCTTTGACACCTCCTATAATGATGCGAATTGCCTCTAAATGAATATTTTCTAGCATGTTTGCTTGTGTTTCACTGCAGTTTCCCAGACAATATCAGCGTAGTCAAAGTGCGGCAAGATAAATGATGTATACATGGTTTCTAATGCTTTTCTCGATATCTTATATTTGTAGTTTCGTAGGCAACTAATCAACATGTTAACCTTCTTTACTGCACATCTAATATAATCGTCCCATTTGCAGTTATTTTGAACAATCAGACCAAGATGATTGTGTGCATTGACTCGCTGCAGAGGCGTGTTACCGAATGTCAGTGGATAGATTTGTTTGCGATCTCGAATAATATTTACCAGTTCTGTCTTGTTCTCATTGAATTTAACCTTCCAGCGCTTTGCCCATTCAGAAATCTTTTCCAGGTCAGAGTTTAAGATATCAGCGCGGATCACAGGGTTAGACAGAGAAAGTGCTAAACTAGTACCATCGGCGAATAGCTTTATTACAGAAGCGATATTATGTACTATATCATTAATATAGACTAAAAACATTAAGGGACCTAAGACCGATCCCTGTGGCACTCCTGCATGCAGCCTCTGGAAGTCGGAGTTTTCACCTTTTATAACCACTGCCTGGGAACGGTTGGAGAGGTAGTCACTCAGAAAGTCCAGCAATTTCCCTCTTATTCCGACCGCGTTTAGCTTCAATAAGAGACCTCTGTGCCATACACGATCGAATGCTTTTGAAATGTCCAGGTATACAATTTGTGTGGTAACTCCAGAATCAAAAGAAGTGCAGAGTTCGTTATAGGTGGACAGTAACTGATTAACTGTAGAATCACCTGGGATAAATGCAGATTGTAGAGGAGTAAGAATGGCATTTGATTTAGAAAGAAATAGATGTGTCGAGGTATACATTTCTCTAGAACCTTTCCAACACAGCTTAGTAAAGAGATTGGCCTATAATTACTGCAAACTTCCTTTGGTCCTTTTTATACATAGGGGTCACATGCGCAGTCTTCCATAATGATGGAAATCTACTCTCACGAAGACATCTGTTAAACAGTGTAGTAAGAGGAAGACATGTAACATGAGCTGAAGTTGTTAATAAAATGTTGTGAATGAAATCAGGACCAGATGCCTTAGTTTTGTCCAGATTTTTTAATGTGTCAGCGACCTCAATTTGTGAAAGTATAATCTCATCTAGTTGGGAATCAAGAAATGTAACGTTTGGCAGCCTGTCGTTATCGTTTTCTAATGTTGACTGTTGAGCAAAATAGGAATTGAAAATATTTGCTTTGTCTTTGTTTGTGTAATACACTACGCCTTGTGACTCGATAGGTGGAACTTCCTGAGTTTCGATTCCTTTCTTATTGAAGAAGGACTTAACCAGTTTCCACCAGTCTTTACTTCCAAAACTTGATGAGTCTGAAGCTTTTTTGTCTAGTTGGTTATAATACTCTGTTTGCCTATCTCTTTCTTTTGATGTAACGTAATTTCGAAACCGGCGAAATTTTTCCCAGTCTTTGGAAGATTGCTTTGTTTGGCAATTCGGCGAACTGTTTTACGCGTGTCGATCAAAAGTCGAATCTCATCAGTCATCCAGGGCACGTCCTGCGGGCGGATGGTTACAGTTTTAACAGGCATACATTTTTAGCTATGGCCAAAAGGGTTTCAGAAAAAAGACTAGCACTCTCATCTACCGTTTGTTTAGTCAGTATGATATCCCAGTCTACTTCATTCAACAATGTACAGAATTTTTCTCTATCTAATTTATGATAATTGAATATTGTTCTTTTGAAGGAGCAGTTTATTTTTACGGTGTTTTCTAGGATAGCACAGGGAATGCTGTGGTCGCTATAACGCTGCAGGTAAGACTTCAGTCGACTTGATAAGTTGAGGAGTCTGTGTAATAATTAAATCTAAACATGTGCTTGTACTGTCCGTTATACGCGTCGGCTCACTTACTATTTGGTACAAGCTGTACTGATTAATGAAGTCTAGAAGGTGATTTGATGGATTCCTCAAGAAGTCTGTGTTAAAGTCACCCAAAATGATAAACTGTAACATTGTGTTGTTTACTTTTCTTATGTTTTCACTTATCAGCTGCCAGTAACTAACAGGGGAGTTTGGCGGACGATAAAATGATCCAATTAATAGGCTCATTTGATTTACTTTGGTTTCCACCCAGACCGATTCTAGACCATTGACTTGAAGATCTGGGCGTGGTTTACAGTACAGGCAATTTTTAATGTAGATGGCCACTCCAGTGTTGTCTGTTTTCAGTCGGTTCAGTAATCTTTATCATTCTTTTTTTCTGAATCGCCTGTGTGTTTAGTGACTTTCAGTGTGGTTTAGTGCTTTTCTTTTCTCATTTTGTGTGTGTAGGGTTTGATGTCTTCTTTCTCTCATGTTGTTTTGTGCGTTCTCTTACAAGGTGCCATGCATTGTTTTCACGCATTGTTTAGTGTCCTTCCATAGGGTTCAGTGTCGTTACTTTCTTTCAGTTCGGTTAATTCGCAGGGCTCGGTTTTCTTTTACAGGGTTCAGTGTATTTTTCAATAACGTTTACTTCCCCTTCCATACGCTTTATAGTATCTTCCTCTTTCGCCAGGTTACTGTGTTCTTCACAAGATTCCATGCCTTCTTTCCTGAGGTTTGATGATTTCTTCTTTCTCGGGATTTAATGTCTTCATCAGTCAAAGTGATGTTGAGACTTCCGCTGAATTTAGTGCACTGTCATAGGGTTTAGTGTCTTGTTATAAGAGAATTTATTGTCCTCTCCTTTGATGAGGTTCACCGTTTTCTTTCAAAGGATTTAGCGTATTCGATTATAGTGCTTATCGTCTTCTCCGTGTTTAGATTTAGTGTCTTCTTCTTTCATATTTGTTTGAAGTGTCTTTTCATCAATTGGTCTTTTGAGTGTTCCACAGTGTTAAGCGCTGGCCTATTCTTCCATTTTGGTTTATTGTCTTCTGTCGTAAGGCTTAGCGGCTTCTTTCTGAGGGCTGATTTACTTTTAACACAGCTTTTAAGAAGTGTTTCCCTTTATTTCACAGTGAATCTTCTTTCACAGAGTTTGCATTTTCATTTCCAGGATTTAGGGCCATCTTTCATAGTATTCATTGTACTGTTTAACAGGATTTAGGGTCTTTTTATTTCCCGGATTTAGAGACTAGATGTGGTGTCTTACTCTTAATTTGCCAACTTGAGCACCCTATCTGATGGGTTTGGTATCTTCTGCTACAGGCTTTAGAACAGACTTTGACAAAGTCACAACTCTGGTATGGCCCCTCGTGATCGGCTGGGTTATAAACAACATGACTTGAGCTAATGGTGTCTTCCTTCGAAGGAGTCGCTTCCTCCTGTTTCCTCCCTACTTCAAAGAAAGCCTGACGAGATCATCAGATTCAACACGTGAGTCAGGGAAGATATTCCGAGAGTATTTTTGACCAGTATCACCCCCGGTTATATCAAGACCTGTTTACGAGACCGAAAACCATTTTGTCTTCATAGAAATCTCTTCTCACTTACCCACGCATAAATCCACACAAAACAAGACTGGCTTCTTCTTCTGTATCACATATCTTGAACTCAATCTCCTCGGCCACAGTTAAAAAAATGACAGCTCGCTAAATCTTTTCAAACAGCAGCTACACAGACATTGTACAGAAAATAACCCCAGTTGTTCATTTATCAAAATTTCAGTCACTACTTGCAAACTCTTTTACTTGGTATGATTTTGTTTGGTTTAAACAGAACTATATTGAAAAATCACAGCATAGGATTATATCCATCGAAAGAGCAACAACAAGCTAATAGCTTATATCGCGCTCTGACATATACATTACGTTGACAGATTACATGGCAACTGGCAGACAAGTACAAAATAGATTACAATAAAACGACACAGTTTTTAGACACATACTCCGAACACACCACCTGAAGGAACACTCAATTCCCACACAAACACCGTCCTCCCATCCCCACCCATCAGCTGCCAATGAAATGTTTCGGAAACCATGTGTGCACTTATTTCCCCAAATGACACGACCATCAACTGATTGGCCTCCACACGTGTCAACCACCAATTCAGATTGAAGAAGGGAGCGGATGGGGGAGGGGGGGGGGCTGGCATGCAGAAACATAAAGTTTGGTAAATCTTGCTCTGACGATAGTTCTAGGCTTATCAAACACATAAAAGCATGTATTCATGTGTACTGAAGGAGAGCAGCGGGGAGTGAAGAAGAATGCGTTGTAGGTAATCATTAAATCCTTCATTGCTTCTATATGAGGACCATCGGGTTCTGTTACGGGAACTGAACCATTTGATTGTAGCTGACTTTCACCCTCTGGGTGGGAATCCTCAGCAGCCTCGGCCCGCCTGTGATCTATAGCTGGCAAGATCATCGCCCTTAATCGTCGGCCCTTAAAGACAAATTGTTCCATAGTCAGAGTTTGCATGAGGTCGTAGAGTTTCTGCTACTTCATCCACAAAATCAACAGATACATAGCACCTGTACATAAGTGATATTTTGACCAAGGAGAAAAATCTGTCGCCATCTAACGGTGACACGCCTTCTCCCTCACCCTGAGACGGGCAGCGAAAGACGGTACAGATAAAATTAATGGAAGTTTTAAAAAAATGCAAATACCACAAAGAAATAAGTAGACAATTTTTTTAAACGAAGGAATATCTTTAAGGGTGTGCTCGAGGATTACAAAGGTGGAATTGGAAGGAAAGAAAGAAAGACAGACAGACAGAAAGAAAGGCAGACATGCAGACAGAAAGAAAGACAGACACAAGGGGAGTCACACTGTGTCAACGACCAGAGTGATCCGCCCCACCGTTCAATGCCCCAAGCATTGCCAGTTACATCAGCTTTGACAACGGCAAAGAATTGTGTGAATTTTCAAGAATCTTCTTTTGTGTTAAGGTTTAAGGTCGACGTTTTCCATGTGGTCAACCAGGCATATACCCATCCCGGAAGAACAAGCATATTGAAAACAACACTGACAGTGGATGATACTACATCGCTGTTGGGCGCCTGAATGGGAGGGTCATACACGTAACCGATGGTGTGTGAGCGAGCTCAGTCTGCGAGCTATTGCAAGCACAACAGATGGCTCCGTCAAGCGGTTTATCTTCCAGCTTTTGTCGGCTAACACTGTGAGCCGTGTCAGGCAGTATCAAGCGAACAGATATGCTCATTGAGCACAGACTCTGGCCTGAGGTTCACACGACAAAAACCCTTCAGCAGACATTTATGCTAAGCTTGTCGTGGCAGCAGCAATTTATTCAGGATCCCTCCCTGCGGAGTTGTTTCTGTCAACTATGGCCAGCTATCTGCTGGGTCAGGCAACAAAATGGGGTGTGTAGATCGCACAGGTGTCATCCTTCCCACCAACAATAGTTCCAGATAGCTGGTCTGGAGCTAGCTAGTGCTGTGTGTTTGGAAGTATTGTTGAGAGATGTGAAATCTGTTGATTGTGGCTGGGAGTTGGGGTGGCTCATGGAATCTACTCCCTCACAATCTGTTCCTGTTGATTGTTGTCCCTTAAATCATAATGGCTGCAACTAGCAGGTCAGTAACTTCACAAGCACTTTTCTTTTGCCTCCAACCTCCTGTTTTGTCACGTCTTTTGTGCTTAGCTTGTGTGTGTGTGTGTGTGTGTGTGTGTGTGTGTGTGTGTGTGTGTGTGTGTGTGTGTGTGTGTCGGGGGGGGGGGAGGGGATGGGTATGGACCTCCATCCTCCTATTTTTCCCAATTTTTCTTCTTTTTTTCCCCTTCTTATCCAACGATTCCGCAGTGAAAGATCATGCACAGACCAGATAGCTGCTCTCCGTATCATCATCGAGCAGTCACTGGAATGGAACTCACCCCTGTATGTCACCTTCGTCGACTTCGAGAAGGCCTTTGATAGCATCGACAGACCAACCCTCTGGAAGCTTCTTTCCCACCATGGCGTACCAGAGAAGTTCATAAACCTCATCCGAACAGCATATGAACCATCAACATGCCAAGTGGTACACGGTGGATCCCTGACGGAACCATTTGACATCTTGAGCGGCGTTCGCCAGGGCTGCCTACTCTCACCGTTCCTGTTCCTGATTGCCATCGACTGGATCATGGAAAGAACGATACAAGACCATCAACGAGGCATCCAGTGGACCCTGACCTCCCAGCTGGAAGACATTGACTTTGCCGATGATGTTGCCCTCCTGTCCCACCGTCACAGCCACATGCAGGAGAAAACCGCTGCCCTGGACAGTACTGCCGCACGAACAGGACTGAAGATCAGTAAGGCAAAAACCAGGATGATGAGGATCAATGAGGCCAACGACAACAATATTGTACTCAACAGAGAAGACCTAGAGAACGTCGACAGCTTCACATACCTCGGCAGCATTGTCGGCAAGGACGGGGGCACAGACAAAGACATCCAAACAAGAATAGGCAAGGCATCCGCAGCTTTCAAGATGCTCCGACCTGTCTGGACCTCACACACCATCTCTGCAAAAACCAAGATCCGCATCTTCAACACAAATGTGAAGTCTGTGCTTCTCTATGCCTGTGAAACGTGGCGCACCACCAAGTCATCAACACACCGCCTGCAGACCTTTGTGAACAGATGCTTGAGGTACATCTATCGGATTAGGTGGCAGGACATGGTCACAAATGAAGACTTGTGGAGAAGAGCCGGACAAGAGCCCATTGAAGATCAAATTAAGCGCAGGAAGTGGGGCTGGCTTGGCCATACCCTCAGAAAACCAGCATCCAGCGTTGTCCGCCATGCCTTGCGATGGAACCCACAGGGAGACGCAAGAGAGGCCGACCACGCACCACCTGGAGAAGATCAACGGAGGCGGAGACAACTCGACTGGGCTATTCCTGGGACCAGCTGGAAGTCGCCGCCCGGGACAGGCAGAGATGGAAAAGGCTCGTGGATGACCTATGCTCCACTAGGAGCCAACGGGAATAAGTCAAGTAAGTCAAGTCTTTTCCAACGACACTTACTCACCATGCAGATCTTTGTATTCTGTTTACCGATGGATGTTCAAATGTAAACTTTAATGTTTTGGCGTATAATACACAGCGTCTGGGTTTATTTCTGTTCTAATGTTTGGTGCGCTGACACTTTCATCCCGTTTGTGTGTGACAAAAGCACTATTTATATATTTCTGTACACACACACACACACACACACACACACACACACACATAAGAAAAAGGAAGAACGGCTAATATAAGCTTCAGAAATACAAATCAAATGTACAGAAGTGAGGCGAATGTGGCATGTTGTTATAACTATAATAAATAAATGTAAGTTTCCACACACACCCTGCTGTCACTCCCGTAATTTAAAATATTTCCGGTTATCATCCTTCAAGAAAATGGCGAAAAGGAAAGTAAGGATGACGCCAGGAAAGATCACACAAACGTATTGGCAGACCTGGAGACCGCAGCTTCAGACCGGGTCAGCTGGCGGTCCAGCATCAAGGCCAGCATCAAGCAAGCAGAGCAGAGGAGAGAGGCCTGTAGAGCGCCGTTTTGGTATTGAAACGCCGTTTTGGTATTGGCGGGACGTAAGACGCCGTTTTGGTATTGGGCGCCGTTTTGGTATGCCAATACCAAAACGGCGCCCAGTACCAAAACGGCGCTTCTCGTACCCGCCGTTTTGGTATCCTGACCGGCCTTAAAGGACCTGTTTTCGTGCATCTGGTTCAAATCTCAATATCTGCTTTTCTCGCATGAGTGATGTTAAAAGAGCACTGCTGATCAAGTTTTCGTATCGACAAGTGAGGGAGGCAGATATTGAGATTTGAACCAGAGATTTGAACCCAATACCAAAACGGCGTCTTACATCCCGCCGTTTTGGTGTTCAATACCAAAACGGCGGGACCTAAGACGCCCTTTTGGTATTGAAACGCCGTTTTGGTATGCTAATACCAAAACGGCGTTTCAATACCAAAACGGCGCTCTACAAGGCCCAGTGGGGAGAACGGAGGCACCGCAGACGGCAAAGAATTGTGTCGGCACCCACAGACACTCATGACCAAGACTTCACCTGCAGCAACTGCAACGGTGTCTGCCGCTCGAGTATCCGGCTCTTTAGCCACCGCAGGCGCTGCAACTCCGCAACTGAGTGATCCACGGCGCAACACCATTGTCTGTCGTGACAGACGGTTGCCAACAACCAGCAATGCATGGTTTTGGTGAGATGGTGGAGATTTTTTTTAATGGTGTGACTGAGATGTGTGGAGTCAAGTGCCAGTGATGTGGTGTCAATCGAAGATCAGCGGGAGTGAGGGGAAGGAATAAAAGAAAGAAACACAGTTTCTCTCTCTCTCTCTCTCTCTCTCTCTCTCTCTCATGCGCGCGCACAGAAAGGGACAGAGAGAGATAGGGACACACTTGATCACTTGATCTATTTTGTTGTTATTAATGATTGTTGACGACGACGACGACGACGACGACAATGATGATGATGATGATATTGATGGCGACGGTGATGATGATGACGACGATGACGATGATGATGATGATGAACAATGATAACGATGAGGAGAATCGACAGTGCAGAAAAAAACGAACGAACACATACCACACACACACAGAGTACCACAGACGAAGCCACGAGCAACTCATCGAACCTTCACGCGCACCTTGGACCAGGTTGAAAACAGGACACGCTCAGGTCATCATCGTCTGTTCTTATCGCCCGCCTTCACGGCAGATGACAGGCGACCACTGGGACCACCAAGTGGACCGCTCTTTCACTGACGGCTCTGCCTTGCACGTCTCACTCAATCAGTCCCCAGCCTGAGAAGACAGCCTCCAGGCCAGTCGTTGAGTGAGGTGTCAGGGGTCAGCCCCTCACGCCGCCCCTTTGGGTGGGCGACTACCTTCTGTTCGTGTCCACCTTTCTTTCTGCAGTCGCTTCTTCAGTCCTTTGGCTCTGTTCAAACAGCGCGTGCACAACGTTCGCCGGGTCCGATGACTTTCGTCCCCCGGTGGATTTTCGCCCCGTCAAAATGACGACTGATGTGCATGAGTTTGGTGTCACAATAGTTGAAAAAGGGGGATAGGAATTTAAGACAGTAACTTTTCTCCCCATCCATCACAAGAAAAAATGTCTTGCGTCACAGCGGAGAGTTCTGAGATTTCTTCTCTCTCTCTCTCTCTCTCTCTCTCTCTCTCTCTCTCTCTCTCCAGCGTGGCGGTTGATCACAACTGATGCGGTATGCAATAATTGACTCCAGAAATGTAAACGTGAAATCAAAATCTTGTTATTTAAGTGCAAGCAGATTGATCTCTACTCGTCTTTAATTGTCAGACATAATAGAAGAAGATCATGGAGTGTGTGTGTGTGTGTGTGTGTGTGTGTGTGTGTGTGTGTGTGTGTGTGTGTAATAGTGATTAAATCGTGTGGGCGTATTTTCGGAGGTTATTATGAAGAAGAATCATAGAATAAACAAATTCACTATTGTACCATTGTGAAAAGCGATTTCACCCCCTTCCGAATCCTTTGGATGAGATTTAAAATCAAGGTTACATACGTAGGCTTAAAAGCTTGTGTTGAGAATCATAATCATGACAACCTTGCTGTAACCTATTCCATCCTTCGTGGAATCAAATTGCATCGTGTACCGTTACGATGGATAATATGTCCAAACACCAGTTTGCATTCACACTAGTTTAGACACCATCCCTAAAACCTGAATTAGCCTGTACAATAGTTGTGGTCGATTAGAGTTCTGCCAAAAATGTAAACATAGGAAAAGAACGGGGGGAGGTAGGTGAGGAGAGGGGGGAAGAAGAAGGACGGGGGGGGGGGGGGGGGGGGGGGGTAGTAAAGGGAGGAGAGGGAAAGGGAGGAACTTTCGTCGGCAATGCTGTTCTGCTTGCTAGAGAACGATTGACGATGTGACATCGGAGACATCTTTGGATCGAAGTGTTTTCCGAGTCGTCCACCTTGTGTTCTAATGCTTTCTAACATGACACCGTTGGCATATTTATGCGAGAGAAAAAAAATAGGAAAAAGATTCATGCGAAGCTTGAGTTTTGAAGTCGGTCATCTGGTCTGTTTAAATTAAGTGAAGCCCCTGTGTTCTTGTTGAACGACAGATTGTCGATGGTCCGTCTGGGAAAGAAATTGTTGTTAAATGCTTCTGACTAATACGATGCTACTGTCTTCATCTACAGTGCGTGTGGCTATAGCTGAAGCTTCCTTTCAGCTCCTAAGTTTCGTGAAGATTCAGGCAAGCAGATATCTGGAGAAAATAATGCGACAGCTGATGTACCCATTCTCTCAGCAGAAACGATGCCGT
>CM031596.1:106842027-106844527 GCA_018398815.1 Conus ventricosus
ATTAAACAGAAAAGCACTCAGGCGAGCGCAGACGTCTGCCAAAGTCGAACACTCCTCTTAACTTTGATCCAACATTACGCGAATCTATCGGGGTTTTTTTTTTCCATTCACCTCCAAAACTATCGCAGGTACATCAGAACTGTTGTTAGGTAACTAAATCCTCATTGTCTCGGCTATACTCTGATGACAATTACAGGTCTCTGGCTCAGTTTCTTGCTGTGCTGTGACTGAATGAAATAACTTCTACCTGTCCAACTGTCAGAGTTGTTTTGGTCGCCGGAGCCGGGCTGTATTCAGGGGAATAAACTGTCGAAAAAAAGGTATACCTCGCAATGTTAAAATAAGTGAAAAAGAAAAGAGAAAACATCGGATTCACCTTTTGATCCGTACTGTACAAAAATGTGATGGTCATTAGACAACACCCCATCTTTCCATCGGACAATATTCCATCTTTCCACCGGACAACATTCCATTTTTCTACCGAACAATATTCTATCTTTCCATCGAACAATACTCCATCTTTCCACCGAACAACAATTTCCACCGGACAACTTTCTATCTTTCCATCGGACAATATTCCATCTTTCCACCGGACAACAGTCCATTTTCCAACGAGTTTTGTTAAAATTGGCTTAACAGATTTCCCCCCTTGTAATCTTGCTGACAAACAAATCAACAGAAGTGGTTGAAAATATTATATTCTTGCCGGAGGTAGAAAGCTGAAATACACACCGAAGCGATTGATTAAAACTCTCTCTCTCTCTCTCTCTCTCTCTCTCTCTCTCTCTCCTGGTGGGGAAGGTGGGTGTGTAGGTGTATATATCTATGTGTACTTGGCTTTTGGTCACTCACTATTTCAATCCGACAAGCATCGCTCATTGTCAGGGCGTCCTCATTCACTGACTAACTCCGTGCAAAGTCCACATTCCGTAACTGTAATTTGTAACGTCAAAATGTGGAGGCTGACATTCCATGACCAGTTTGCTCATTAAATCAATACAGCCCACGCGTGCGTGAGGGGTCACACAGTTTAAACTTCTTCTTTTTTCATCATGAAAATCAGAAGTTACAATGTGAGTAAATGTTGTAATAATCTTCTGTGGAGTCTTATTTATGGTCCATGACTGCACGACGGGGCTGCACTCTATTACACACCACGCCCCTCTTACCTCCCTTTTTCTTCACCCTAAACAAACCCCGACTGACTATATGGCCCCAGCCTCCCATCAAAGCTCGTAACATATTCTACATGGGACCCGGCCAAATTTCATACACACACGCACACACACACACACATACACAAACACACGCGCGAGCGCGAGCGCGCGCACCACACACACACACACACACACACACACACACACACACACACACACACGATAATACATCTGTGATGGAGTTTGATTACCCGTCCTCCCCTCCTCCCTCCCCCACTCCTCCGTCCCCACCCAAATGTCTGTGACGCTACCCCCACGCCAGGGCTGCTGAATGCAATTCAGCACCTTTTGTTTCCGACAAGAGACTAAAAAATGTAAGGATATAGAGCCTTGAGATGTCTCCTGTTCTCTAGTCAACATGGTATGAGCTGACAATGCTCTCCTGCCTGAGACCTGGAAAGACATCTCCAAGTGATGTTCATTACCCATGTACTTGGCGAAATTCCTTCATTAATAGGCCCATTTGTGTTAACAACACAACGTCTGTCGATTTCATAACACTGGTCTTCTGTAGGCTTTATATCACCAGTCTTCTGCCAGTGTTGAAACACTCGTCTTCTGTCATGTTCACATCAGCTGTCTTCTGTCAGTTTCGTAACACTCGTCTTAAGACGAAGACACGGGGCCGGAATAGCTCGGTTGGTAGAGCGCCGGACTCGTAATCTTGGGGTTGCGGGTTCGAATCTCCGCCGGGCCGTTTCGGTACAGGGGGATTTTTCCCTCGGAGTTAACATTGGTTCTTGACTCCATTTCCCATACAGTCCTTCGAATGAGACTATAAACCGAGGTTCCGTGTGTGAACGCACGCATAACATCTTGCACACACGTAAAATCCCATCACCAACTTTCGGAAGAGAAGGCCAGTTTGGCCGTTGGTATGGATGACACGTTACACATAGCATGCACTTTCCCCGATGATGGAGTATGGTTGCCTTAATGGCGGGATAAAGAACGGCCATACACACAAAACTCCACTCCTTTTGTTGGGTAGATAGGATTAATCCTTGCCTGTCTATACAGGGAGTGTCCGCAGGAGTATCAGCCTGCGTACGCAGAAGAAGAATACACCCGTCTTCTGTCTGTTTCACAATTCGTTCTTCTGTTAATTTTACAACACGCGTCTTCTGCCAGTTTCACTGACAACACGCATTATCTGTCAATTTTACATCAGTCGTCTTCTGTCAAATTCATAACATCCGTCCGCTGACGATTTCGCAACACTCGTCTTCTGTCAATGTAGGAACGTATGTCTTCTGTTAATTTTACAGTACTCGTCTGTAATT
>CM031596.1:106847027-106849527 GCA_018398815.1 Conus ventricosus
CTGAAGTGTGTGTGTGTGTGTGTGTGTGTGTGTGTGTGTGTGTGTGTGTGTGTGTGTGTGTGTGTGTTTTCCCGCAATTTCTCGAATCAACGTGTGTCAGTACAACCTATGGTTAATCTGACAATTTAATTCAGCGCCCATCTTGCGCTGAAGTGGATGAAGATAAGTGATTGCTCGTTCATTTTCGTTGTCCTGAGTGTTTTGTGTCTTGCCTGAAGTAGACCTAAGAGGTCGAAACGCGTCGTGTTTTGTCTTGTGATTCGTTTGTCTGCGTTTTCTTGGCGGTTCGCTATTCATTACATTTGAAATTTGAATAAATGGTTTCAGTTCAGTTCAGTTCAGTGTGTGTGTGTGTGTGTGTGTCTGTGTGTGTGTGTGTGTGTGTGTGTGTGTGTGTGCTTGTATGTGTGTATGTGTGTGTGTGTGTGTGTGTGTGTGTGAGTGTGTTTGTGTGAGTGTGTGTGTGAGTGTGTGTGTGTGTGTGTGTGTGTGTGTGTGTGTGTGTGTGTGTGTGTGTGTGTGTGTGTGTGCGTGTGTGTGAGAAGAGGTGCATGTATGGCGACAGCGGTCCAATCACTTCCGGTTGATCAGTATGCCCCCTGTTCGTGCGCACATACATGCGCATACGCTGCTCTTCCGATGCCTTACGAAGATTTCCTGTTGTTGTTTTTTTTGTTTTTTTTTTACCCAGCATTTTGGTTGTGTGTAAGAATGTCAGAGTCCGTTTCACTCGTCACTCCAGCTTCATATTTGTCCATTATGTCCCTTTGCATTGATCAAGCCAAGTCCTATCGTTTAAAGCCCAGTCGACTATGAAGGTCATATTTATGAAGCAGAGGAAATGACCTTACTGTGAAGACCATAATCTTGGTTGTACGCCATTGCAAATGAACAGCCGACAACCCATCACAAAGCGAGAGTCCGTGACTGGAACAAGCGAAGGCTGTCCCATTTTTCGATTTTTCGTCAGTTTCCTGCAAGTCACGTCTTGTAGAGAAGATTTATTTTTACTTGCTGCCAGACAGGGTAGTGGTGAGGAGTGAGGGGAGGGGGGAGGGATGGAAAGCCTTACGATTGTACTGAGTGTCTCGGTTAAGTGTGACTTGCAAGAAAGCGAACTGTGACGATCAACATCCTTCATTCCAGCACATATCCTACAGACTAGATCTACGTTCGCTAACACCCACACAGACACAGAGGGACACATGGCAGTAAGTGAGCAGAACTGTTTCATGGCAGTGTATGTCATAGGTCTCCTGTTGTTAAATGCCCGTGGTCTTCCTCTGACTATAGCTCTGGTCACAACCCCCGCTTTCTGGCAGGATCTACGGATACTGCGGCAGTATCGAACACGGAGGCACGCTGCTGGGGATGCTGATTGGGATGGTGCATCATGGCCTGCAGCGAGTGCAGCTGCTGCAGCTGCGCCTGATCACCATTCCAGCTGTCCACCAGGTCACTGAAGTCCGGCAGCTTGCCAGAGCTGAGGTTGTGCACCACACTGGACGTGGCCGCAGGGAGGTCCAGGCCCGCGCTGCCTGAGGGGGGACTGGTCGTCCCGGGCTCCTCCCAGAACGACTCCGGGAAAGATCGTTTGTGCATGGGCACCAGCTTGGACGTGCCAGCCCCTGAGTCATTTCTCTGCCGTTTGTGAGGCCGCGTGGTGGGACGAGCTCTTCTTCTGCTTGCCAGTCTGCAGCCCAAGCTCGAACAGTTCGTCCAGAGGGCCCAGTCCTAGAGAGACATCAGCCCTTCCGGAAAAAGAGTGCCGGTTGTCTTCCATTACTTCGGCGGCGGCACCGCGCTGGAACGTTTCCGACGCTTTGTGTGAAGACGAGGACTTGGAATCGCCGAAGTCCCCTTGAGCTATCTTCAACAGATCAGCGTAGTACAGCTCCCGCCCCGATTTGGTGATCGTCCATTTGTCTTCGTACACGTCACAAGAGTCCTCGTCTCCTTTCTTGCGACCGAAGACCTTGTGGATGTCGGCGCTGACCCTGTCGGCGAAACTCAGCAGCTGGCGGGTCATGTCCGGCTCCAGCTGCCTGTGGCGATACTTCAGCAGCTCCTGCTGCAGCTCCTCCTCCAGGTCACTCATGTCGTCCTCGTCAATGTCCTCCTCAAACTCCTCCTCCTCGTAGCAGTGGGCCGGCGGAGGTAAGGGAGGGGGAAGGGGCGGATGGAGGGGGTGGAAGGAGAGGGAAGGGAAGGGGGTGTCAGGGAACCCGAGGGGCAGGTAATGCTTAGGGTCCATGGGGTTGGGAGGCAGGGCGGAAGGGTGGGCCATGGCGAGGGAGGGTGGGGGTGCCATGGCGGGGTGGAGGGTCTCCAGACGCGGGGGAGAAGCGCGTGCCACGTGCACTGCCGCAGCCATGGTGATCTGTGAAGGGGGTGTGCCCAGCGCGCACCCCAACAACACAGGAAGCGAAGTCCGGCGACGGCGTCACCAACTGGAGAGGGAAGCTACGTTTCACGCTGGACGCCAGGCATCAGAAGACAT
>CM031596.1:106854527-106897027 GCA_018398815.1 Conus ventricosus
AAACGGACAGCATCAACTAAGTGACCCAGACGATTCTGTAGTGCCACCCACAGAGACGTAGGGTCAGTTTCCTTGGGGCCGCCTCCGCCCTGTTACACCACTGAGTTCACCACACCTTGTCTTGGCTAAATCCGACGGTACCTTATACGTAAATGCGATCACTTTAAGAGGTGTTTACACTGGGGCATTTTTGTCACAACGGCTGCGCATACTGGCCTGCAATGAGGCAGGCATAATCTTTAGTAACCCAAACTAGGTCAGGATCGAAATTTGCGGGTGCAAGACTTTCAAAATTAAAGTAATTAGCATGAATTAGTCACTTAAATCACTGGGCTACAAAAATCAGGGCATAATCGAACCTTCCACGCGTGAACACTTTCCAAAATTAGAATAATTAGCATGTGTTAATTACTGAAACCACTGAGCTACCACAGACGACACTGGTGGTAAAACATACCAGAAAAACCAGCCAGCATGTCTACCCTGCTCGCAGAAAATGCTGTGTGTGTGTAGACCACAAACATACATCTTCGTGGTGTACACATTGACTTTACGATCCCCTATTGACGGTTTGGAATTTAATTCACCATACCTCTGCGTTTGTCATGTTACCTACGGTGAGTAAAGAATCCAATAAAACCTGGATAGTACTGTACCATACCATCTTCCCTTCTGTCTGTCTGTCTATCTGTCTGTCTGTCTGTCTGTCTGTCTGTCTGTCTCTCTCTCTCTCTCTCTCTCTCTCTCTCTCTCTCTCTCTCTCTCTCTCTCTCTCTCTCTCTCTACCCCCACTATCTTCACTGGAACATCCGAGAAAGATTTCGGGACGAAGAAGCCCTAGCAACCATCACCTCCCAGCAGTTAATTCTCATCGCCTCATCGAGATCGTGCCATGAGGGTGGCAGCTAGCCCCCACTCCCTGCCCATTTTCCCCGTCGTCTCCCCGTCCCCCCTCCACAACAAGGCACTCAATAGGTTGGTTAGGTCCGTGAGACAACGTCGAGGGAACAGCACCTATCTACACATCGAATCCGGGGGTGTAGGTATACCCAACATACCCGTAGGTATACCCAAAATACCACAATGCATTGAAATTGACATGGCTTCGTAAAATACAATCAAGCAACCATAAAGGGAAAGACCTTTTGTGTCTTCAGTACCCAAATATTGCCATAACTGAAAACTTTGGGTCTGATTTGCCCATACAAGGTTGTGTAAATGCATTTTGGAAAGATGCATTCAAAGCATATAAAGAATTTGAGGAAGTAAATCATGCCAAAACTATTGAAGAATTCTGTTCATAACCAGTGTTCTATAACACTTACATTAAAGTTGGGACCAAATCAGTTTATTATAAAGCTGGATAAGGAAAAAAAAATGTTCGTTTTCTCGGAAATTGGCTGGATGATAATGGCAACTTTTTAACGTTCCAGACTTTCACTGAAAAGAAACGTATGGCGTGTTGAGTGATTCTGTCACTTATCATGGGCTCATATGTGCTTTTAGAAAATACATAAGAGAAGTAGGACTGGAACTAACACACAAGACATTGAATTATTCAAACAAGTTATAACTAACTATTTCTTCAGCTCCTAGAGGAGCGAGCTATTATTACGATATATTATACAAGTGAAACCAAATGTTGCGGTAAGTGGACAGAAAGACTTGGATTTGAACTAAGTTGGCACAAAGCATTTAAGAAGATTGGACATATACAAGATGTTAAATTAAAATGGTTCCAAATCAGACTGAAACACAGAACAAACGTAGTTCTACAGAAAATGTACATAACTGACTCTAACGAATGTTCTTTTTGTCATGATCAAAAAGAAAGTATACGCCATGTTTTCTGGACATGTTATCGTGTGGAAAAACTTTTGGAATACATTTCAGGTTTTGGTAAACGAAAAGTGTGCCAATATCAACTTATTACTAACAGAAAAGATAGTTTTATTTCGATGCGATGACCATCACAAGACAGTATATTTGACCTTATTCTGCTGCTCGCTAAATTTTATGTCTACAAATGTAAGTTCGAAGGTAAACACCCTAAATTTCAACAAAATGCTTCATATCTGAAAGGAAGATATGAAATAGAAAAATATGCCAGTCGTTTAGACATGCCTCAAAAGAACTCACTGGCACGATGGCATAGATATATACCTCTCCTGGGATAATTTACGGAACTTTAGAAGCGTAGAAATAATATGGTTTCCTGGATTTATGCAGTTGTATATGTAGTTTGCTGGAGCTTGTATGTGTGTACACTGTTTATGCAGAAAGACAAAAATAAAAATGTTTAAAAAAACAAACAGCACCTTTCTATTACAGCCACACGCATTTCTGGTGTGACAGTTGATTCTTCCTGTTATCCCAGTTCTTCAATTAAAACATCATGTCCACTTCGTTTCTCAAATGGTGTTTCTTCAAAGAAATACTTTCGGTCAGTATTTAGAAACAGCGGGTAACACTACCTAGAATCCTGATTTTAGGTAATTGCACGGGAGGCATGTAATAGATCAAAACCCGTCACACAAATGCAATTTAGATATTTAGACACCCATTCCTTAGATATCTAGACACCCATTCCTCCATCTTCCCCACCATCACCACCTCCTAACTGCCCCCTCCCTCTCTTTTAAACACACACACACACACACACACACACACACACACACACACACACACACACACACACACACACGAGACAGGAAGAAGAAGAAAGTCCAGGACAATCTGGAAGTGAAGTGGAGTTAGGAATGTCGAGAGGACAGCAGTGTAGTGCACATGAAGCCTGTGACACCGCCCGCTGTCCGCCTGAGAGAACTATAAAACCTTCATTCTGGGCCACTTTCGCCCTCAACCAGTTTTCGGGCGAAAGTGACCCAGAATTAAGGTTTTATAGTTCTCTGACAAGTAAGACTTCAATAACTAAAAAATAACGATTATCTACAAACAATATGCGCACACACACACACACACACACACACACACACACACACACACGCACACTCTTTCTCTCTCTCAATTAAATGTCATAAAATCCGCACACTTCTTCTGACTAATTTCTAACTACAAACTTTGTACATAGACAGGCAGACACGGGGCTAAAACCTGATCACTTAATTTACGGCTCGCGGCAGTTTGCACCTAGCCTGTGCTGTGTAAACGAAGCACACTCGGCGGGGTTGCACCACATTGCATCAGAAATTCGAGATTGCCACGTTGACGCACCGAATCGAGGCTGTCGCGTGACACGACTGGGGTTGCCATTGTTGCTTGGACTATTGAACAAGAAGGCTGTGTTTTGTTTGCGCTCTGTTGTGACCACTGTGTTTTACTTGTGTTATTTTAAAATGGCTAAAACGTTACTGAAGAACAGGTTTGTTATTTGAGGCCATAAGTTTTACTTTAACTGCATGTTGTGAAACCGGAGAGATTGTTTTTTAGAAAACGAAAAAGTGAACTAACTGCTTTGGAAATGAACGGCTATCTTAAAGGTTTGTTGGTTCAAGGAAATGAAACAAGATGTAGCTAGTTTTAATACGTGTTTGACTATTGATGAGATGGTTCCTTATCTAATAAATGGCACTGCATTGTTGAAAGTTGGCCGAAGCAAAACAAACCATCACGCGTTGATTGTTGGGAGCTGGCTTGAGACAGCTATAAAAGCTTGGCTACGGCAGTAATTGCTGTAACTCTGCCAATTTTCAAGCCTGGTTGAGAAAAGAGGAGCACAGCAAACTAGGCTAAGTGATAAGTTTTATATTTTTAACATAAAATCCGCACACTTATTCTGACTAATTTCTAACCTACAAAACTATGTGTAACAGATAGGCTGACACGAGGCCGAAACCTAATCGCTTAATTTACGGCTAGCGAGACGCGCGACCTTGTTCGCACAGCGCACGGCAAGCGACCAAAAAATCAATAAAGCGGGAGACTGGGCTTGCCAGGTGAGGGGTGGGGGTGGGGGGGTGTATTCATTTCAGGTTGACAGCGCGCCAGGTGTCGTTAGCAAATGTTCTAGACTGTTACGTGTCACTCCCACTTTGTGGCCGCCACGTTAGCAAGACTGGGTTGTATTGTCATTGAAGGTGTGTGGTGTAGTGAGAAGATTCAGTGACAGGTGTACTACCTTGTAGTTCAGAAAACTTCTCCACCTTGTGGTGTTTGTGAAACAACGGCAAAGCAGACGACACGGAACACGACTCGGGCCGGAGATTCGGAAGTAGTTGAAAACCTCGCACGCTGTTAGGCTGTATACGGCAGCCAACTTGCTGCTCTGACGTGGTTCTAAATATAGTAACGATCATGCATGATTGGTAGCCATCTTGCTGCTCTGACGCGGTTCTAAATATAACAAAACTAGGCCAATCGGCAGAGTTTGCCGATTGGCCCACAAAGCCCCCTCTACCCCACCTGCACACGTCACAGCCGCATGATCGGCAGCCATCTTGCTGCTCTGACGTGGTTCTAAATATAGTAACGAACATGCATGATCGGTAGCCATCTTGCTGCTCTGACGTGGTTCTAAATATAGTAACGAACATGCATGATCGGTAGCCATCTTGCTGCTCTGACGTGGTTCTAAATATAGTAACGAACATGCATGATCGGTAGCCATCTTGCTGCTCTGACGTGGTTCTAAATATAGTAACGAACATGCATGATCGGTAGCCATCTTGCCAACCTACAACTTGCTGCTCTGCGGCATTTTACCTTCACTTTCCCACAAGCACTGTCCTGTCTATTGTTTGTGTGTGTGTGTGTGTTTGTTTGTTTGTTTGTGTTTGTGTGTTTTGCCCTGCCCCACGCATGCACACCCCCACCCCACGCACGCACGTCTCTACCCCCACCCACCCAACTCCACCCCACCCACCCCCACCCAACTCCACCCCACCCACCCCCACCCCACGCATGCACACACTTAAGTCACTTTTAAGTTCTTAACTTAAGTCATCCCCAAGTCATCCACAAGTTTTTACTCAAGTTATTCACAAGTCATCCTTAAGTCATTCACAAGTTCTTACCCAAGTTATCCTCAAGTTATTCTCAAGTTACTTCTAAGTTTTTATTCAAGTTGTCCTCAAGTCATCCTCAAGTTCTTACCAAGTTAACCTAAGATCATAACTAAGTCATCCTTTAAGTACAACCAAGTTCTTATTAAGTTATCTTATAATTATCAAAAAAATACAATCTATGTTTTTATCTTAAATAGTAGATGTCTAATATAGTACACACACGCCTCAAAAAACGTGTCATCGTTGAGGATGTCTTGCTCAGCGTTTTCTGCATAGATTTTAAGGAAGGTCTTACATCCGAAGCAACCGCATTGATTACAATTCTGGTCTATGGAAATGTCTTTTATAGACTCCATGTCTTTATTTATTGACACCATCATTTTATAATACGCCATGATCTATTTTTATTAAAAAATTTAAAATTAAGTTCTTAAAATATTATTCCATTATAAATGGATCAAAATGACGCTTTGTTATTGGCGGTTTTGGCGTGCTGGTGTCTTTTTCTGCATTTAGTGGTTCAGATTTTTTTGGTTGCTTTCGTTTCTGTTGCCATTGTGTATATATTTTATAGCCGCAATAACTGCCCCCAACAGCAGCAATGGCGCCAAAAATGGCAACAGTTTTAAGTTCAATATTCCATGAAGACTTTGGGGCCCTTGTATCACATGGAGTTTTTATAGCTGGCATTGAATCAACTTGTTCTGGCGTTGGCGGTGTTATGTTTTCATGATGAGTTATATTCTGTAACATTAATTTTTTTTGTCTGTTCCACTCTGCTAATTTTTTTCCTGCTTCAACACGCCCAGGATTTTTAATGGCCCCCACCTGATTCAGTGTTTTCTGCTGATTTTCTGCTTGGTTACTTTCTCCACCTGATTCAGTGTTTTCTGGTTCTGCTGATTTTCCAGATTGTTCATTTTGAAGGGAAATAAAATCTACATGATTAAAAGTTATTAATCCCATGATTACTGGCGATAACAATGTTCCAAATCTATAGTATAGATCACACCCTAGAGACTCTAATGACTTTGTTAAAACTGGATCTTGCGTTAAATCATTACGTAAGATCTTGTTCAGAATCAATGGGAGCAAATCTACTGACTAGTTTAGTGTACAAACTAAGAACCGTTTGCCCCACACTTTTCACCATTCTAGACCCTAACTGCGCTTCATACCTGTTATGATACTTTATAATGTCTTGTGAAGACATCTGTTGAATCTGTTCTATGCTGAATTCAGTTCCGAGGAACTGTTTTGTTTTCCCACATGCTGCCAAAGAATACAGCCTCCTTTTTGGGCATAATAGCTTGGTCATCAGCTTGGTCATTCATAAGTTCAGGAAGGTTTAGGCCGCCTTGTAGCTGTAGTAGATCATCACTGTTCATGTTTTTTATTAAATTATAATTATTTTATTTTCTAAAAATGAGCACCGAAAAAAACTGTTGCTAACCTTGTATACCATTCTGCTGTTATTGGAGGCCTAAGTGTAGGATACTCAATGCTTGGTAAAAGCTTGTTAAGAATTAAACCAGCAGATCTTGGCAAACTAGACTTTGAGGATTCAGCAAAGCTGATTGCTATCATTGCAGCTTCGGTTGCTACGAAAGATTTTCTAGTTAAGCAAGGAATAATTCCAGACAAAATAAATATGTAAGAAAAAAATACATTTTATAAAAAATGGCTTCACTCGCAATAATGATAGGCGGCGCTGTGGTGAATGCGCTTGCTTTTAGCGGAAGTAATTTCGCATTTAGTAAACTGCGGGGATGACGGCGAGAGAAAAAGACATAACAAAGCTATGGAGGAACTAGCAGCTGCACAAGACGCCTATGAAAGGCAGAGACTTGAGCAGTTAGATTTTATTAATGACACACTGAAAGAACAGGGGCATGCAGCTTACACATTTAAAAATGTTGATCAAGCAATAAAACAATATTATCTAGTAACAGGCAAACCAGTCCAGACATTGCCCCCACCAAAATTCAGTGACTTTTATCAACCATCAGAAAAACAAAAGATGCAAGAAAATCGCGTTTATTGCCTTTGGTATGACCGTCGTGTATTTTGTTGCACAGAATATTGGCTGAATAAAAAATGAACAAAGTCTATTATTCGCCCAAAGGATATTGGAAGGGTATCACAGCAATACAAAAGCTAAGCCAAGCGGCAGGAGTCAGTGAACAAACAGCAAAAGAATGGATATCTAAACAAGCAATTTGGCAAATTTATTTACCTGCGCCTAGACGAATACAGAGACCACACTTTGTCAATACAACTCCAAACGACACCCATCAAATGGATCTTCTATATTTACCCTCTGATAGGATTAGACGAAAAAGATTTAAGTACGCACTCACAGTCATTGACATAGCTTCAAGATATAAAGATGCTGAACCATTAACACAAAAGAGTGCTTCTGCTGTTGCTGTCGCTATACAACTGATATACCAACGAGGCCCTTTAACTTATCCTCGCATGATTCAAGTCGATGATGGAAAAGAATTTAAAGGGCAAGTGAATCAATTATTGTTGAAACATAGAGTTACCATTAAAAGAGGCATTCCAGGAGTTCACAGATCACAGGCTTTAGTTGAAAACTTTAACAAACAGTTAGCGAAAGACTTTTCTCCTACCAGTATCACAGAGAGTGATTGACAATTCTCGCAACACAGAATGGGTTAGAAGACTGCCCTCAGTTTTGCGCGCAATGAATAATGAAGAATTTAAAGGTCTAAAACCAGTACAAGCAATAAAAGAAAAACAATAAATGCTGTTGAAGAGAGTTTCATCGGAAATTCTGTCTTCATTTACCGGTTACAGAATGATCACACACACACACACACACACACCACACCACACACACACACACACACGTAGCAGGAAAGAAGAAGAAAGTCCAGGGACAATCTGGAGTGAAGTGGTGTTAGGAATGTCGAGAGGACCAGCAGTGTAGTGACATTGAAGCCTGTGACAAGCGCCCCCGCTGTCCGCCTGATGAGAACTATTTAAAAACCCTACATTCTGGGCACTTTCGCCTAAACCAGTTTTCGGGCGAAAGTGACCCAAGAAATTAAGGTTTTATAGTTCTCTGACAAGTATGACTTTCAATAACTTAAAAAAATAGACGATTATCTACAAAAAACATTTATGCGCAACACAACACACACACACACACACACACACACACACAACGCACACTCTTTCTCTCTCTCTATTAAATGTCATAAAATCCGCTCACTTCTTCTGACTAATTTCTAACTACAAACTTTGTACATAGACAGCAGACTCACGGACGGATAAAATCCTGATCACTAATTTACGGCTCGCGGCAGTTTGCACCTAGCCTGTGCTGTGTAAACCGAAGCACACTCGGCGGGGTTGCACACATTGCATCAGAAATTCGAGATAATAATTTGCCACGTTGAGCACCGAATCGAGCTGTCGCGTGAACGACTGGGGGTTGCCATTGTTGCTTGGACTATTGATCACAAGATGCTGTGTGTGTTTTGTTTGCGCTCTGTTGTGACCCACGGTGTTTTAATTGTGTTATTTTAAAAAAATGGCTTATAAAAACGTTACTGAAGAACCAGGTTTGTATTTCGAGGCCATAAGTTTTACTTTAACTGCATGTTGGCTAACCGGAGAGATTGTTTTTTTAGGAAACGAAAAAAGTGAACTGACTGCTTTGCGAAATGAACGGCTATCTTAAAAATGTTTGTTGGTTCAGGAAATGAAACAAGATGTAGCTAGTTTCTATAGTGTTTGACTATTGATGAGATGGTTCCTTATTCTAAGAAAATGGGCTCTGCCAATTGTTGAAAGTTGGCCAAGCCAAACATACCATCACGCGTTGATTGTTGGGAGAGCTGGCTTGAGGACAGCTATAAAAGCTTGGCTACGGCAGTAATTGCTGTAACTCTTCCAATTTTCAAGGCCTGGTTGAGAAAGAAAAGAGGACTCCAGCAAACTAGCGCTAAGTGATAAGTTTTTTATTTTTAACTAAAATCCGCACACTTATTATGACTAATTTTAACCTACAAACTCTGTGTAACAGATAGGCTGACACGCCAGCGCCGAAACCTAATCGCTTAATTTACGGCATGCGAGGACTGCAGCGACCTGGTTCGCACAGGCGCCGGCAAAGAGACAAAATATAAAGCGGGAGGGACTGGGGATTGCCGGTGAGGTCGGTGGGGGTCCCCAGGTGGGTGTATTCTATTTCGCGTTGACAGCGCGCCAGGTGTTTCGTTAGCAAACGTTTAGACTGGTACGTGTCACTCACTTTGTGGCCGCCACGTTAGCAAGACTGGGTTGTAATTGTCTTTGAAGGGGGTGGTGTAGTGAGAAGATTCAGTGGACAGGTGTTATCCTTGTAGATTCAGAATACTTCTCCACATTGTGGTGTTTGTGAACAAACGGCCAAAGCTATGACGACACGGAAACACGACTCGGGCGGAGATTCGGAAGTAGTTGAAACTCGCACGCTGTTAGGCTGTATACGTCAGCCAATTGCTGCTCTGACGAGGTTTCTAAATATAGTAACGATCATGGCATGATTGGTTGCCATCTTTTGCTGCTTCTGCGACGGTTGGTTCTATATATAAACAAACTAGGCCAATCGGCAAGTTTGCCGATTGGCCCACAAAGCCCCCTCTACCCCACCTGCACACGTCACAGCCGCTTGATCGGCAGCCATCTGCTACTCTGACGTGGTTCTAAATTAGTAACGTAACATGGAATGCGCACGGTTGCCATCTTGCTGCTCTGACGTGGTTCTAAATATAGTGTAACGAACATGCTGATCGGTTCGCCTCTTGCTGCTATGACGTGGTCTAAATATAGTATCGAACATGCTTGATCGGTAGCCATCTTGCATGCTCTGACGTGGTTCTAAATATAGTAACGAACCTGCATGATCGGTTAGCCATCTTGCCACATACAACCTTGCTGCTCTGCGGGGCATGTTACCTTCACTTTCCCACAAGCACTGTCCTGTCTATTATTGTTTGTGTGTGTGTGTGTTGTGTTTGTTTGTTTGTTTGTGTTGTTGTTTTTTGTTTTTGCCCTGCCCACGCATGCACACCACCACCCCCACGAACGACGTCTTACCCCAACCCAACCAACTTTTCCCCCCACCCCACCACCCCACCCAACTACACCCACATCCCCCACCCCACGCATGCACACCACTTACGTCACTTTAAGTTCTTAACTTAAGTCATCCCCAAGTCATCCAAGTTTTTACTCAAGTTATCACAAGTATCCTTAAGTCATTCACAAGATTCTACCCAGTTTCCTTAAGTTATTCTCAAGTACTTCTTAGTTTTTTATTCAAGTTGTCCTCAATCATCCTCAAGTTCTTACCAAGTTAACCTAAGATCATAACTTAAGTCAATCCTTTAAGCTTTCAACAAGTTCTTAGTAGTTATCTTATAATTATCAAAAAAATTACAATCTATGTTTTTATCTTAAATAGAAGATGTCTAATTTAGTAAACACACGCCTCAAAAAGCGTGTCATCGATGAGGATGTCGTGCTCAGCGTTTTCTGCATAGATTTTAAGGATGGTCTTACATCCGAAGCAACCGATTGATTACTATTTTGGTTCTATGAAATGTCTTTTATAGACCCATGTCTTTATTTATTGACACCATCATTTTATAATACGCCATGATCTATTTTTATTAAAAAATTTAAAATTAAAGTTCTTAAAAAATATTATTCAATTATAAATGGACAAAATGACGCTTTGTTATTGGCGGTTTTGGACGTTTGCTGGTGTCTTTTTCTGCATTTAGTGGTTCAGATTTTTTGTTTTGGTTGCTTTCGGTTCTGTTGCCTTTGTGGATATTATTTTATAGCCGCAATAACTGCCCACAAAGCTGCAAATGGCGCAAAAAAAATGGCAACAGTTTTAAGTTCAATATTCATGAATGACTTTGGGGTGCCCTTGTATTCACATGGAGGTTGTTTATAGCCCTGGCATTGGAATCAACTTGTTCTGCAGGTTTGGCGGTGTTATGTTTTCATGATGAGTTATATTCTTTAACATTTAATTTTTTTTGTCTGTTCCACTCTGCTAATTTTTTTCCTACTTCAACACGCCAGGAATTTTAATTGGCCCCCACCTGAGTTCGGGTTTTTGCTGATTTTCTGGGTGGTTACTGTCTCCAACCTGATTCAGTGTTTTTGGTCTGCTGATTCTTCCAGATTGTTCATTTTGAAGGGAAATATAAATCTAATTGATTAAAAGTTATTAATCCCATGATGACTGGCGATAACAATGTTCCAAATCTTATAGTATAGATCACACCCTAGAGACCTAATGAACTTTGTTTTAAAAACTGGATCTGGCGTTAAATATTACGTAAGATCTTGTTCAAGAATCTATGGCGATGCAAATCTACTGACTTGTTTAGTGTACAAACTAAGAACCGTTTGCCCCACACTTTTCACCATTCTAGACCTAACTGCGCTTCATACCTGTTATGATACTTTATAATGTCTTGTGAAGACATCTGTTGAATCTGTTTCTATGCTGAATTCAGTTCCGAGGAACTGTTTTGTTTTCCCACATGATGCCAAAGATACAGCCTCTCCTTTTGGGCATAAAAGCTGGGTCATAGCTTGGGTCATTCATAAGTTTCAGGAAGGTTTAGGCGCCTTGTAGCTGTTGTAGATCAGCACTGTCATGTTTTTTATTTAAATTATAATTATTTTATTTTTAAAAATGAAGCACCGAAAAAAACTGTTGCTAACTTGTATTACATTCTGCTGTTTATTGGCGGCCAAGTGTAGGATATCAATGCTTGGTAAAGCTTGTTAAGAATTAAAAGCAGATCTTGGCACTGACTTTGAGGATTCAGCAAAGCTGATTGCTTTCATTGGCAGCTGCGGTGGCCTACGAAAGATTTTCTAGTTAAGCAAGGAATAGTTCCAGACAAAATAAATATGTATAGAAAAAAAATACATTTATAAAAATGGCTTTCACTCGCAATAATGATAGGCGGCGCTGTGGTGAATGCGCTTGCTTTTAGCGGACAGTAATTTCGCATTTAGTAAAACTGCGGGGATGACGGCGAGAGAAAAGCATAACAAAGCTATGGAGGAACTAGCAGCTGCACCAAGACGCCTATGAAAGGCAGAGGACTTGAGCAGTTAGCTTTTTATTTAGGACACACTGAATGATCTGGGGCATGCAGCTTACAATTTAAACAATGTTGATCAAGCAATAAAACTATATGATCTAGTACAGGCAAACAGTCCAGACATTGCCCCACCAAAATTCAGTGACTTTTATCTACCATCAGGAAAAACAATAGATGCAAGAAATCGCGTTTATTTGCCTTTGGTATGGACCGTCGTGTATTTTTGTTGCACAGAATATTGGCTGAATACATAAAATGAACAAAGTCTTTTATTCGCCCAAAGGATATTGGAAGGGTATCAACAGCAATACAAAAAGCTAAGCCAAGCGGCAGGAGTCAGTGAAACAAACAGCAAAGAATGGATATCTAAACAAGCATTGGCAAATATATTTACTGGCACTAGACGAAATACAAGACCGGGAGACCACACTTTGTCAATACAACTCCAAACGACACCCATCAAATGGATCTTCTATATTTACCCTCTGATAGGATTAGACGAAAAAGATTTAAGTACGCACTCACAGTCATTGACATTGCTTCAAGATATAAAGATGCTGAACCATTCACACAAATGAGTGCTTCTGCTGTTGCTTGTCGCTATACAAGCTGATATACAACGAGCCCTTTAACTTATCCGCGCATGATTCAAGTCGATGATGAATAGAATTTAAATGGCAAGTGAATCAATTTTAGTTGAAAAAATAGAGTTACCATTAAAGAGGCATTCCAGGAGTTCACAGATCACGGCTTTAGTTGAAAACTTTAACAAACAGTTAGCCGAAAGACTTTTCTCCTACCAGTATCACAGAGAGCTGATTGACAATTTGCAACACAGAAGGGTTAGAAGGACTGCCCTCAGTTTTGGCGCAATGATAATGAAAGAAATTTAAAGGTTAAAAAACAGTACATGCAATAAAAAGAAAAAACAATAAATGCTGTTGAGTGAGGAGATCTTCATACGCGCAAACTATTACCATTTGGTTTGAAAGTAAGGTACCTTTATTTACCGGGGAAGCGAAGGGACACTCGCATCAGGCAACCGATCCAGTTTGGTGTGTTGACCCATATGAAATAAAAAGAATTGTAAATGATGAATCCGACCGTGTATTATTTTACGAGGGGAAGTAAACGGACACAAACAAAACAACCAGCTCCTCAAAGGATTCTTTTGTGAAAGAAGAACTGCAGATAATTCCGCCAGACAAGTTCCGCTTAATATAATTTACGTAAAACATATTTTGGTTCTAAAATGACAGCCAGAAGGAAGCGGCAGAAGAAACAAGAATGGTAAAGGAAGAGAACTGAAAATGATACGGGTATCATTCATGCGTGTAATGCTATTAAGGAAAACATTTTCGAGGATTAATCAATGCAATGCTAAATCATCCTGATCACCCTACACTCAAACCCAAATTGTGGAAGGAAAAGAATATCTTGAAATAATAAAAAAATTCGAACGCATCTAAGCAAACATTGAGAAAAAGATTTTAATGAATTGGGATGAAGCTATGGATTGATCTTATATTAAAAGTTGATAGGAAAAATATAACCCCCCTGTTTATGCGGTCTCCAGTTGGCCCGATTGCATATGAAATACTCTGGATTAACATCACACCGTTTTGTGTTGTTCTATTCTACTGACTTCTATGTTACAACAGTTGTGTTGATCTCATGTAGATTTAGTTCGTTTCCCCCCCCCACCCCTAGTTTTACGTTGTCATGATGAATAGTCTTATTGCCAAACAATCTTCTTTGTAGTTGTCATGTGATATGTTGGACTGCACAACGCGCTCGAGATATTCCTCTGCTTTCTTATAATGGATTTTCTCTGGCTTGAAATACTGTACATATTTTTTGACCTTAAACCAACAAACTCTTGATCACCTTTCCAGATAATTCCTCCTTCAATCTTTTCCTAAAACCATCTTGATTTGTAATTTGAATTGTAAAGCGGTCTTTAGGTTAATCGGACGTGTCTACCATCCCGCATGTCTTTCAGCTACTTCCATTTCCAATGTCTTTATAGATGTCTTCATAGGGATATCTTTAACAAAAACTGGTCTCGTGCTTATCTGTGTAAAGTACTCTGGACTCAGGATACAAGGGCTTAAAGTAGTCATAAAGAAAACTTAACATCAAAAGCTGTGATAAATTCTAAAACAGTAAACCAATTAACAACAGGTTTGTCTAATTTGACTTTTTTTTTATCACATTATACAAAACGCTGATCATGAAATCTTCTTAAGTCCTGAGAATTAGGTTTTGAAGTCCAGTTTAAATTGCTTCATTCTCTTCTGGGGACCATATCTGACATCTTTACGCTGGTGGGATTCTCCATAGTTCTTTCAAAAACAGCTGTGTTCATCAGCTTAAAAACGTCTTTTTCTGAAGCATTGAGGTTTTAGTTCTGAGTTTCAGTGGTCTCATGATGTATGGTTTCATGATACGGTTCTTGATCAAAGCAATTATGCGATGAACTGCTGCAACTTCAAACTTGTCTTAAATTTATAAAGTGTAGAAGTCTGTAATGACAGACATAATTTTTTTTGGCTCGAAGATTAGGGCACAAAGTTCCTAGGTGGTTCTCTTGGATCCATCTTTGACTTTCTGCTGCTTATGGGTAGTCTTATGTAGGTACATGGAGTTTCATGAGGGATACTTCTTAAGTCAACTTAGAATGTTATCCGCGCTGTTGAACCCGGCCGGGTCAAAAACTGCCAACCATTAATGCCTTTGAATATTGGTTCGGGGGTCGCCGCCTGTGTACATTCTTAAAGTTTCGTAATGGAAAAGTGATTGCGCCATTGCCCTTCCATACAGAGTGTTTGCATTAAACTACATGAGATAGTTAGGACCTTTTACTCGGATCATAGTCGGTCAAAGTTTTTGTTGTTTGCTTTACAATAATGGTGCGACGCCATACTAATTCCCCACGCAATCCGTTTTCAATCATCTGTATCATGGTAGGTCACGCCAATATAAATCAATCTGTACCCAGTAAACTTTAAGAAAGCGTCCCAACTCATCCCGGGGCGCAGAAATGTAATGCGCGGGATCCAGGCTATAATGTTTCATGCAGGTCTTTCTTAATTTTCAAAGACGTCCGCCAACTAACTACATTGCCATTAATTATACCTTTTTTTAAATAGGAGTCTTATAGTCTCCCATTCGTTTTACAATCTAACTTTTGCCAAGGCATCTTGAGCATGCTGGTAACGGAGTCGCTGATGTCCTTTCCTCTAGACTAGAAAGAACGCGCCTTTAGGCGGGATGTGAGTCTTCATCAAACCTTTCCCAAACTGGTCATGTTCTCATAAGGTGGTAAACACCCTTTTATAACAAGAGTTGGGGCGCTTCAAAAATATTCTTCTGTTATTGGGCAGGACTTTAAGGACATAGCCAGTGACTCTAAGAAACCCCATTCATGTGTTGCTTAGAGTCATTAAAATGACATGTTATTTAGATTAAAGCACATGTTATTTCTGACTGGACTGTGCACTGCATTGCTACCCTGAAGGCGCTGGTTACTGCTTGCATTTTTAGGTGAGAGTCATAACCTCGCCAAGTTGTGAATGATTACAAGGCCAGCTTCCATGTCTTAGGATCTAACTTTAGTTGAAGATTGCATTTACTGTGCGCTGCACCTCTAAACTTCCCACTAATGTGATCATGGGTCTCTTACTGTGGGGTTTACACTCTTGGGCGTTAGCTCTAAACCGCAAATCCAAACAATGCGTGGCTGAGTCATACTGTTGTTGGTCTTCAGAGCCATTATGATTTCAGATAAGGTTAGATTAGTAGAACAGGCGTTACAGCACTTAGCTGCATGCGTTTTAAGATGTTTCTGCAGCATCTTGGCCCTCTATATAATTGGATCTGAATAAAACGCAATCCTGACCTAACAATAATGAGGCATCATGAACAAATTGATGATTACTCATTAAGGACTGTTTTTCGAAGTTATTGTGGTGCTGGCCCTTCATAAGGAACAATAAGCGACTCGAAGTCTGCGTGAACTAAGTATGGAGAATTTTGAGCCGTTTCCAGTTTTAAACTAACTTTAGATCCTGGTGGGGGCGTACGTTAGTTCTCGTCTTAAGTTACAGAAACTTTTACAATGTTTTATATGTTCATGCGCGGCTTGAGCGGTTGGAATTCTTGTGTAAACATTTTCTACAGTAATTCTTGTTTCGCCACTGATCTTTTGAAGTATTGCTGAATTAGTTCTACTCATTGGTCGTATCAATGTGTAATGGGGCTGCCTGCTGGCGAAAAAACATTAGGAGTAAGCCACATGACTTTTGGCTGGTTCGCCTTTGTTGGGACTGTTCTTGGGACACTTTAATTGGCACCAAATTTGTTTCCTCATCCATTGGTGTATACATTAATCAGTTATTGGGTTGTTTTGTTCTTCTAAAATGATCAATTTGCGTCTACACTACCAGAAAGGATATTCCATTGAAGTTGTTCTTTGGCGTATTGCGATAGTTAGTCCATTCTCTCGTGTTCGCGGGACATGATGCCAGCCTTGCAAGAACGACACATCATGAACATTTGTCCGTTGATTTCTTTAGTTTAAATACTGCTTCTCTTTAAACCAGCTCCTAGGGTAGCGGAATGTTAGCCTTGCCTCCATCGGTGCATCTTAGCCTGTTTTACTCTAATCTCTAAACTTCGCCCTCTGACCAACCAGAGCTTCATTTTGGCTTCTTCAGCGGCAGCGTCCAAAACTGTGTATGCAGTTCGTATGCCCAAACGGGTGTTAAGTTCGTTATGAGAGAAATAGTCTTGTTGTTTGTCGAAACCCAGACTTCTAGATTTTCTTCTTTTATTGTTATAGTCGATTAAACAGTAACATTACTTTAACTGGCGGGTCTATTGTTGTTTGCCTGGAACTTGGAAATAGCATGAACACACTTGCCTGTACGTTTGTTGGGTCAATGCATCTTAATCATTTATCATTCAGTGATCTTTGATAAACCTCTCTCTCAGGTGCATTCTTCAAAAATTCGTCTTGTCCTTCATATATCTTAGCCATGCTGTCTTCTTTTCTAAGCCAAATTATTTATTTAAAATTAAAAAAAAAAATACTTAATTTCAGAACAATATTCACGGTCTCTTTTTGCGCTTGGCTCACTTAAATAAAGTATAAAACCCTTTGGCGTTGTTAATGTGTGCTGTTTAGAACAGAGTGTAATGTTCGTTTACTTTTTTTATCAGCATTCCTTTTTGATATGCGACGGAGGTCTGGCTGTTGAGGAAAAATTGTCCCCGCCTTTCTTGGAAGATCAAACTTTGTTTTTGTAGTCACTTCAAAATTCGGCCGTAAACGTAAATTCTTATCCGTGATGTTTGAGTCAACAAGCGCTTTATTTATTGTCAGTTGCACGAGCTAAGTTTAGCTGTTCATTAGTTGAACATAGCTGTGTGGCTTTTGGAGTTTTTGTTTTTATTTTTTTGCTAGCAGCACTTCAGCTGATGAAACAGGCCGAGAGCTTAAAGACAAACTCCTAGAGGTAAAGGCTTGCGGGTACGGCCTATGCCCGTTGCTAATGATGACCCAACACTCGTTCTGAGGATTGAGCACTTATAGTCGAATGTGCCAGTATTAAAATATGTAACACGCATTAAAGCAGCAGAATACCTTAGTTTGGTTTTGCTGTATTTGAAAGGTCCCTGCTCTAGTTTTGTTGCATTTGTGTAATGTTTGTTTTCTGAAGGTTTTTACTTCAGGGGTTTCCTTTAACAGTCTGAATTGCCTGCTATCTTCTTCTCTTGGCATTCCGTGCTGTAGGCACATTGGGAATAAACTTAACAGACATGCTTTTTATAAAATGAAAATAATTTAGTATAATACATATTTCTAAATCTGTATTTTCAATATTCAGCTGCGCATCATATATTAAAAACTAATGTACATTAAGCGGTTTATCGGCTTCTTCTTCTTTTCAATTTGAATGTTTATTTCGTCTCTCAATCTACTCCGCTTCCATACAACTCATTATCTCTGTTGACTTAGGTCAATCCATATAAAACCGTATTTTGGAGTTAATAATCATCAAGCCTAACATTGTGATGAGGTTTAAATCTTGTAGGACACTAGGTATGCTGTTGGATTTCTACCCCTCCCACCCAAACAATTTTCTTATTTCGTCAAATGATGATAGGTCTAAGCCGCTAGCGTAGATTTGGTTAGGACTACGTCAATTGTACATTGGGACACTTTCGTTATTTTAGGATAAAAAAACTTTCACTTGCTCTTTTTGACGGTTCTTCATCTTCACACACAATAAAATCCCTTTTAGCGATATTGATAAAACGCTAAAAACTAAAATTCCCATAGTGTCTGCCATGCTTCGGGATATGTGGATGATGAATCACTCTGTCGTTAATTATATTGCTAATTCTTGACTCATATTGATTCCTTAATTCAGCTCTGTAAATTAGGGGTTGTTACAACGTCTAACTCTAAAGAGAGTCAGAATTGCTGTACTTTGCTTCCTCGATGTGGGTGTCTGATGATTTGATAACACAGTTTGTTATTCGTTTAAAATGTTAGTTATATGACAATCTGTCCTTTTATTGCTCCTTCGAAAGTATGGTGCATTGCGCTTTTAACACTCAAAAATCTAGGGGGATGGAAAGGCGATTTCCATACGCAAAATTTACGCCGCATACTTGTTACCGTCTTTTGTATCTGCGGGCCTTTCTATGTTTTAGCGCTTCTTCATTTTCGATTCCTTGAAACGCAGATCAGCCTATCATTACCGGTTAGCCATAGTCAGAATAGGTTAAAAATATCGTCTGCCATTGTGTAAAGAAAATATTTCTTTGCCCCTCAAGTTTTATTAGAAAATTTTCTTAACGATTGACCGCCCCAGATTCTTACAACTGTCTGTTTGAGTTGTTGTTGTTGAAGCGAGTTCTATTTGAAAAGTTAAGACGTGCAGAGCCTGCACAACACTTCATCCGCCCCTAGGTCTGGAAATTTGTACAGTAAGAATTTGATCCGCATCAATAGTAGATGGATTATTTTGGAAACAGTCATATTCCGTTATTTCCCTTCAGCACCGGGATTCTTTCAGTACTTCTATAGGGTTAAGATCGAGCCATGTGCTAGTGCATTTCCTTTAAACAAAATAAAAAGTTAATTATGTAAAAACATGGAGGAATTGAAAGGCTGAAGATGATTATGATGTTTTTGATCCTGGAGAACGACTTGAGTGAAAATCGTCCCTTAGGATCACCGGCATCGCTCAGCGTTCCCCCCCCCCCCCCCCCTTATTTTTATTTATAATTTTTTTTATACGGCGTGAATTAACAGAAAGTGAGGTCGGAGCATTTTTACAAAAGTTTTTAGGTCAAGAACCTTCCCGATTTTATAGACCCAAATGCATTTTGAATTAGAAGATGGTTCATTTGTTTGTAAAGGGCGATCAAGGAGAATTCTGTTCGGCTTACAACTTAAACCAGACACATCAAAGTTTTTAGCCAAGAGTACAATTATACAAAGACTCAGTTTGAAAGCTAAAATCGCCTTGGTTCTTCGTTAGACCAAAATTAGATAGGAATGCAGTTGCTATAACTTCAAAACAACTCAAGAACTCCCGACAGATAAACCAAATACAAAACATGAACTTAAAGAATTATATCAATCGGAGATGAAATAATAATTGCAATAGGGAAGCAGAACCAGTTTTTCAGAAGAAACAGATTAAAGACATATACACGGACTCACGCTCCATGCGAGAAATAACGGCCCTTGATCATGCTTTAAGAAGCATCAGAGCGAATTTAACAAACAATTTAGCAAAACTAGGTGAACTAGATGTGCATATAAAAAGAGAAAAAAGAAAAACTCGTTGTGGGCTGATGACGCAACTTGGGCTGTATTAAAGAAGGTATAAGACAAAGACTATAAAATCTTGAACAAGAAGATCAGCAAGACTAGAAGCCTGACTACTAACCGAACCAATTCGAACTCAAGTGAATAGAAAAGAGAAACTATCCGGAAAATTTTATATGAAGACACGGACACTAGCAGAACGAACTACGACACTGTTTAGTGGAAGGAGTCACATTAGTAAGCGTTATAACAGCCTTAGGATTTGCATGAAGTACACTGGTGATGGCTTATTACAGGCGGCGGTGGTGGTCAAAGTTCATGACCTCCGCCGCCAATCGCCTCCCCCTGATAACTCATGGGGTACAAAAAAACAGCTTGATCATCTTGCAAGTGTATTAAAAAAATTAGCTGGTAAAGCTGTGGACGCTTACCAGGTATATTGGGGAGTATTGTCAGCTGGCCTTTTGTCTACTGCCAAGCAAAAGTAGTTGGCTTTATGGCCGACGCACATATGGCATATAGTTCTTCGTAATAGTTGGGTTACGATTTTGGTAAGATAAAGACCAAGTATTCCTATGGCAGTTAATCCAAGAACAAGCGCTGTCTTTTCAATATTTCATGGTCATCGCGAACAAGCCGCGAGCTTTGCTGAGGTCTTAATGACTGTGGGGGTGGCGTTTGGACTTCGGGAATTAGATGACTTAATCATGGGCGTTTTTTTATTGTTTGTAATTTTACTGGCTCAGAATTTTATGTTCGTTTTTCCCAACCTTCTGTTCTTTGACTGCTTATAAGAATTTCATTATTATAGTTTATTATTGTACCTATCTGGAAGTTGTGGTCAGAAGGCCGCATGTAAATAATCCAGTGCCAACAGCAAAGTCTACTTTCGATCTTGGTATTGTAAAACGTGTTGGTACCTTTGAACATAATTGAAGTAATCAACTGTAGAATTAATGGCGTCCTCTAAATTTGCTAAGTATTGTTTTTTGTGCGTCAACAGCCGTAGAAGGAACAGTTATGCTCGATCTTGCCTGTGTTGCGAACTAGCAAACACAACGTAAGTACGAATAGAGTCGTTATTATTCAGTTCTATCCCGCCCTAGTTAGGCCTTAGAAGTGTCTAGAGATATAATGTTGTCCATGATGTTTTATGCTCTTGCTGTAGGGACCGGGCTCAAACAGGTTAGTGCCAAAAAAGAATGATTTGAAAGGAGGATGCAGTCAGAGTTATACTTTCTGTGGTTGCCCCGAAAATAAAGGTCGCCTAGGCCATGATTATGATCAACTTTTGTTCTAAAGCCTGTCTTGATGTTAATATTGGAAATTTCGGTACAGATCCTTTTTAAAGCCGTACATGTCTATTATGTTGCTGAGTGGTTAAACGGTTTGTCATTTGGTTATGGAGCTTTGCATTCAGTTCAAAATACGTCTGAAGGTGTAATAGAAATGGAAATCTGTACACTGACCTCACCAAGGGATCGTGGTGATTTAAATGATCAGCATACGACACTCCACACCCAGTTGATGCGCAAAACACAGCAAAGTTTAACTGGTTTGAATAAAAACTGATCGGATGACTAAACCACGCTTCCTTGATGTGGGTCGTTTTCAATAGGGGGTTAAGTATATGCTTAATGGAGTTCTCACCTTTTTATGAAAAGAGGCCAGTCTGGGTCACAGCAATGTCGACGGTGTCAGTTGGTTTATTTTTAAGATTGTAGTGCGGGACCCGACAGAATATTTGCGCCAGTATATTTGAATGCACTCATTTTTATTCTGTTTTAAAAAATGTTTGGAAACAATAACAAACCCAAGGACCGTCCTTTCGTTTTTAGAAAAACATCTATGATAACGAATGCGGGGGCCCAAATACGGTTGCGCTTCATGAAATATTCTACAAAGGTCGTTATGGTTTTAATATAAGCGAGCCAAGGAGAATATACGGTCTAAAAGTTGACAAAACAGGGGCCAAAGTTAGCCAGTTAACCAATACCTGATGGTTATTACGGGTTGTGCTCCCTAATAAAGAAGCAATGGAGTAACTTTGACATTACTCTCAAACTTAACAATGCAAATCTAAAAAACAATGTTATACATTTCAAGCCTGAAGAAGAAAGGGGGTTACTATTTTTTGGGATAAAGCGTAGCTAAAATGTTAGGCTTTACAGCTACAATTATAGATGTAGGAGTTACACCAACCAAAAACTACTTATGAGGGGGAAAGTCGCTCGATCTTGGCATACATCATTACTCTCGTTCATTGGGATGAGCTAAGCACTGATTGAAAATTATATGACGGAATGCCCTCAATGTTTTAAGAGCCTTCTTCCGTCAGGGAAAGCTGCATATTGCGATTATGTAGTTATACAATCCCTAAATGTACAGTTTAAAAGAGTTGTTTGTGGGAGGGTCGGATCATTTAATATAAAAAATCAAAGACAAAACGGGGAAAGGTCGTAAAAAATGTGATAACCTGCACATTGTTTTGGAAATAAAATAATAAACTGACTAAAAATGCCGGGGGCCAGAAGAACCAGGATTTACATTTGGCGCCTGTTGTTTAAGTGTATGACTTTGAATTAAAAGACCTTGCAGAGGGGGGAATCGTTGCAGGACCTTTGAACAGAATGGTAGTGGGAGATAGGCGCTTTGTATGGTTTTGAGTAACACTAAAGTGGTGATTATAAACGCAAGAGGTTGGCGCTTAAACAAAAGTTTCCTAATACTAGAAAAACTGCGCAATCTAGAGGCAAATAATGTTGGCCAGGATGAATATAAAATAGTTCGAAAACCTGACCTAAACTGGCCACTTTGAACCATATTTAGAATGGGAATAAAATTTGAATTCATAAGCCCATTTACATTTTTTGGCCGTCAAAAAGTGTCAGAAAGCATTCAACTCCGGCCCTTTACATGTAAGTCTTATGCAGATGACAAATAGTCGGAAAGAGATTGAAATAAGCCATATGGGAAAAAAACAGTCATCCTCCACAGAAGGAAGCGGTTTTTAAAAGATGCTTCTACAAAATTACCGTTCATTGCCGCAACTGAAATTAGGGGGACACGTTTTCAATGATATTTGAAATTTCTGTCTTTAAAAGATAAGGAGGTGGGATGGGGGTTGTGGGCGTTAGTGACGTCCTTTTTTGAAGGGATTCTAATTAGCTGGCAAACTTAAAGTTGACAGTCTAAAGTTACTGTTGTCATTCTTCCAATGGTGAGGATGTTAAGGTCATAACAACAACGCAACAAAATCATATTAGTCTAAATAGAAACAATCTTACAGCACTGAATTGGATTAATTCTTACACATTAGGCATTATAGGATTTTATTATACTGAAACAAGTTTTTAACCGAGGGTATGTTAAAACAATAACAGGATTAGATTAAGTTCTGTTATAAAACTTTGGAGCCAGTTAAACTTTATGATAAAAACTCCTTCATTGCTCATTAGATTTGTGGGCAGAGCTGGTTGTGGGAAAACAATATTTATCCTCGTCCTGTTACAAACAGTTTATCGTTATTTAATTTTTAATCATATTGTGGTTTTCTGTCAACACTTAATGGAACAAAGCCTATCATAATAGAAGGTTTATATGGACAGATGATTACATATATTTAGTTAATCCTAGCAATAAACTGACGTCAGTGAGTGTTTAGAACAGTTTTATAGACTGTTTTTGAAGCGAAGCGACCACTAGTTAGTTATAGTTGACTGTTCAGCAGAACGAGACATAGTTAAAAAGAGAAACATCTTTGTCGAACTAGCTTTCAGCGGAAGGACATGATGGGGATAAGTGTGTGGATTTTTATGCCAGAAATATAACTCGGTTTTAAAGACGTTAGAGAACAGTTAAAGGACTGTAGTTTTATTTCACATGAAAGACAGAAGACTCATTTGAAGAATGTTTGCGCGAAATATGATGTTATTGAAAATGATCAGGAAAAACATAGGATTAAACAAAAACTGAAATCTGAAAAGTTTAAGTAAATTAGTATTGAAAACGGATAACCCTACCACAGTATGTTTGTCCCCCTGTAGATAATCGTTAAATTTTTGGTTATTGAAGTCTTACTAGTAGAGAACAGGAAACCTTTATCTGGGCCACTTTCGCCCGAAAACTGGTTGAGGGCGAAAGTGGCCCAGAATGAGGTTTTTCTGTTCTCTGCCTGTTATCACGATGACCAGCCATTCAGCGAGTCAGCCTGCAGGACGACAATGAGAGAAAAAGCAGCTCTTTTAGTTGACCAGCTGCACTTTTTATTTTCACAAAGACGATCTCCTCTCTCTCTCTCTCTCTCCTCTCTCTCTCTCTCTCTCACTCTCTCGGCACACACGACGCACGCACGCCAAAACACACAGGGGCGCCGCGCTAGAAGAACTGCCTGGATTGAATCTCTCTCTCATATCTCTCTTTCTCTCTCTCTCTCTCTCTCTCTCTCTCTCTCTCTCCTCTCTCTCTTCTCTTGAACTGCGAGGTTTTAAACTAAAGCTTACCATTTCTCCATCCCATAACCTTGTGCCTTCTTCATCAAAAAGAAAAATAAGGTTGCAAACCAATCAAATAAAAATTCAAAAGGAATCTGACAAAAATCTAATAATTAAAAGCACTGGAATACGATCGGTCGTTTTAGTAATTTGATGATCTTATTGTAATCTCAGCCACGTATACACGTAACATTTTGGAAAATAGAATGTACACAAGATAAGAATTGCGGCGCCAAAGTTACACAAAAATGGAGGAAAGAGAGAACCAACATGTTTTACATTGACTTTGGACTGAGGAAGATGGTAACAAAAGCCTGAAATGTGTGGCCTGTTGTGCGTGCGTGCGTACGCACGTGCGTGCGTGCGTGTGTGTGTGTGTGTGTGTTTGTGTGTGTGTGTTCATCCGTGTGTGTGTGTGTGTGGGTGTGTGTGTGTGTGTAAGCGTAAGTGTGTTTGTGTGTAAGCTTAAGTGTTCTGTGTGTGTGTGGTGCATGGTGTGTGCGGTGCGTGCATATGTGCGGTTTGTTGTGCGTGTGGGCGTGTGCCGCTGGGTTTGTGGTTGACATGCGTGCTTGCGCGCGACGGTTGCGCGCATATAAAATTAATTATCCTTCACACGAGATGATCTGTTTCATTATTTTGAGGGTCAGGTAATGCGACACCTGAAAAAACAAAATCAGTATGTGAACAAGCAGAGGCGTGAGGGACGGACCACGACTCGGCCCCTGGAATGCCATCTTCACGCGCGGCAGTGAAGTAATAATCATGATAGAAAACTGGACCCGTCACCCGTCTATGCTGCTTTGCCTGCAGGAAACCGATGGGTACAACGGTGGGAATATTGCGGCTATGTAAGTAGAGTTCCGTCTTCCTTAACACCTTAAGTTTGGGAACCCAATGGAATCTTGTACAGTGTGGTCAGACCGTAACGTGTTAGGTAAAGGTCAGTCAAGTCGTGAGGTATAAAGCCCAGCCGACCACAGGGAGCAACATCTGGGACCGCACCCGAGACTTACACACACACACACACACACACACACACACACCACCACACACACACACACACACACATACACAACACACCACACTGTCATAAAAAACTGACAAGGCAATTGCTGAGCCGAAAAGGCTGATCTAAAAAGCTGTATTTGTACAAAGACAAACGAAAACAAATATAAACAAATAAAGAAATAAGTCTCTGGTTTTTTGCATTCTCTCCCTTCATGGCCCACCAAATGTCCATACACACAGGACAAATTGTGGCGGTCTTTAGTACTACAGGCTGGGGGAACGGACATCTTTCCGGATATTATTTCTCCTTTTTTTTTTTCTTACGCATCATATATTACTTTAGGCCTTATGATTACCTGGGTGTTCGGCGCGGAAATTGATGCTCTTGCCATGCACATGATTTCGTTTTTATTATCTCGCTTATCTGTCTTGAGGTTTCTAGTGTGTGCTTGTGTGTGTGTGAGGCAGAGAGAGACTGGGGGGGGGGGGGGGGATAGTGTTATGATTGTGTTTGTGCGTCTGTGTGTGTAGGTGTGTGTGTGTGTTGTGTATGTGTGCGTGCGTGTATGGTGTGTGTGTATGTGTTGTGGGTGGTTAGTGTGTGTGTGTGTGGTGTGGGCGCGCGTGCATTGTTGTGAGTGTGTGTTGTGCGCGCGCGATGCATGCGTGTGGTGCGTTGCGTTTATATGTGCGCGCGGCGCGCGCGCGCGCGTGTGTGTGTGTGTGTGTGTGTGTGTGTGTGTGTGTGTGTGTGTGTTCTGTGCGTGTGCGTGCGTGGTGCGTGCGCGCGCGCGCGCGCATGTGAGAACTCTTTATTGTTTGCATTAGACCTCTGAAGGTTAAGGAGTATTTACACTCAACCCCAATTATCCTTAACAGGACTCGGTAAGGTTTCTTCCTGGTTTGTCATTTCTCAAAGTTGTCAAACAAGCACCACCACCACGCTTGTCAATTCATTTTTTCATTTTTTTTTTCATTTTCAATGTCGAGATGGCCCAACAAGTGCTAACGTTCCGTTTTTGGACCGCCTGTCTGTACATACTCAATGGTTGTGTCACATCTCCGCATTTGTGTGTGGGTAGTGTCCGTGTGTGTGTGTGGGTGTGTGTGTGTGTTGTGTGTGTGTGTGTGTTTGTGGTGTGTTGTGTGTGTGTTTGAGAGAAAGAAAAAGAGAGAGAGAGAGAGGAGAGGAGAGAGAAAAGGAGAGAGAGAGAGAGAGAGAGAAGCGTGTGTGTGTGTGTGTGTGTGTATGTGTGTGTGTGTGTGTGTGTGTGTGTAGTGTGTGTGTGTGTGTGTGTGTGTGGTGTGTGTGTGTGTGCTTGTGTGTGAAGTGTGTGTGTGTTTGTGTGTGTGTGTGTGTGTGTGTGTTGAGAGAGAGAAAAAAGAGAGAGAGAGAGAGAGGGAGAAAGAAATTGTTTTTCCCCAGTGTGTGCTTGTGTGGGTGTGTGTTGTGTGTGTGTAGTGTGTGTGTATGTGATGTGTTGTGTGTGTGTGTGTGCATGTTTATGTGTGTGTGTGTGTGTGTGTGTGTGTGTGAGTGTTGTGTGTGGGTGA
Organism: Conus ventricosus; assembly: GCA_018398815.1. Classification (NCBI taxonomy): domain Eukaryota; kingdom Metazoa; phylum Mollusca; class Gastropoda; order Neogastropoda; family Conidae; genus Conus; species Conus ventricosus. The sequence goes on from CM031596.1 coordinate 106,881,610, forward strand.
GTGTGTGTCTGTTGTGTGTGTGTTGTGTGTGTGTTGTGTGTGTGTGTGTGTGTGTGTGGTGTGTGTGTGTGTGTGTGTGTGTGTGTGTGTGTGTTGGTTTTTTTTGTTTTGTGTGCGTTCGTGCGTGTGTGAGCGAGTGTAGTAGTGTGCAAATGTGAATCAGAGAGAGAGAGAGGAGGAGAGACTGAGACTGACCCCGAGATGGACAGACAGACAGAGAGAGAGCAAAGAGAGAGTAGAGAGGAGTGTGTGTTGGTGTGTGTGTGTGTGTGGTTGTGTGTTTTGTGTGTGTGTGTGTGTGTTTATGTGTGTTGGTGTGTGTGTGTGTGTGTTTGTGTGTGTGTGTGGTGTGTTGTGTGTGTTGGCGCCCCGAGCCTTCTCTTTCTTAAGCATACAGAAGAGAAAGTCATTGTCAACCTCTTAGCAGTGGTCAATTCAGTCTAAACCCTTCGCCTGATTCAAGAGGCCTCAAAGTCCCTGTTAAGTAAAGTTCTCTCCACGTCTGAATGGGAGGAGGCGAAGTAGTGTCAGCACGGTTGTTTAAAAAAGCAGAGTCTTGTTAACCGTTTCGACAAGCTTTAGAGCAACTGTCCCCCCCCCCCCCCCCCCCTTCTCTCTCTCTCTCTCTATCTCTCTCTTTCCTGTGTGTGTTGTGTGTGTGTGTGTGTGTGTGTGTGTGTTGTGTCGTGTGTGTTGTGCGCGTGCCGGCGCGCGTTGCGTGCGTTGCTTGCGTAGGTGCGTGTGTGTGTGTTGTGTGTGTGTGTGTGTAGGTGTGTGTGTGTGTTGTTTACTTTGTTTTAATGTGCGTGTTTGATTTGTTTTGGGTCTTTCTTCTTTTTCTTTTGCTTCTTTTTACATGTTTTGTTTTATTGTTGGCTTTTCGTTTTGCTATATTTCGTTCTGTTTTCAATGAATCGTCCAATTTGTGGTCATTTTCTTGGGGTGTGTGTGTGTGTGTGTGTGTGTGTGTGGTGTGTGTGTGTGTGTCGTGTGTGTTGATTATCAATATTAACTGATTTTTTAAAGAAAATTAATTATGCTAAACAGTCTCAATGACGAATTTGACTGCAGCTATTAATACAAACAGTTACAAAAATGACATAAAATATTCACGCAAACATATAAAAGCGCGCGCACGTGCGTGCATTCGGGACAGAGAGAAGAGAGGAGAGAGTGAGAGGGGAGGAGGAGTGAGAGAGAGTGGATGAGAGAGGACAGGACAGACAGACAGAACACACACATTCATACAAACACACAACACACACACACACACACACACACACACATTTACATATTTATATATATTTATATACAATATATAATATTTATATATATATATAATATTATATATATGTGTGTGTGTGTGTGTGTCTGTGGTGTGTGTGTGTGTTTGTGTGTGTGTATAAATTTAATAATAGTGGGGAAAAACATATGTAGGATAACAATTACTCTCTTATCATGTTGATGATTTAGCAGAGGTTTTGAAAAAAAATGGGTATGAGGTGGGGCAGAACTGTGAAAGTAAGAAAACGGGAAATGAAAAATTAAGGCATTAAACTTAATGAATAAATGAAATCCATCTGCAGCAGCTGCTCCTTCGCTTCATTCGAGTCTGTCGTTGTAAACCAGCATTCTTATCGCCTGCTCAGAGGCCTTTCGTCCGTCTGATTCGAACTGTCAGTGAGGCAAGGCTGGCCATGTGTCGGTGCTCCCCCACCAAAAATGCAGATGTACCATGATTATAGTTCTGTGGTATATTCTCACCACCTAGTGTTCACAAACTGAATCCAACTGACCACCTCTTGGGAAGCAGCCAGTGAAGCGTAGTAAGTAAAGGTAAAAACAAAAAGAAAGCGCTGAGAGGAAGCGAGTTGCTGAAAAAGCGAAAATCATTATGTAAAGAGTATTCCATGTAGGATGAGAATCTTGGAGCCTATGCATGAGGATCCGTTTGGAAAATGAAAGTGTGGTCAAATGGCAGTAACAGTAGGAGATTGTGAGTTTATAACAAAGTGTCGTCTGTCTAAATAAAGTGCTGAGGCCTTTACTTGCATATCCTATGATATGCAACCTCCCACTCACTGACCAAACATTATGTATACTATGGCGTGTGTAGGTGTGTGTGTGTATATATAATATAGGTGTGTGTGTCGGTGTGTGTGTGTGTGTGTGTTGTGTGTGTGTGTGTGTGTGTGTTGTGTGTGTGTGTAAAATGCGCGCGATCGGTCATGACTCACACACACACACTAACACACACACACACAACATACAACACAATAACGAGTAACTTTTGGGAAAGTCCATTAAGGAACATTTTACAATCATAATCGTAAGTTAGATCCTTTAGTTATTTATTTTTCTCTGATTTTTCATAGTTACTGCCCTATAATTATCTATCCTTTATTTGTTTTCTATGTAACCACATCGTCCTTTCTCTTCTTTTATGACAATAGTCTAAAATTGTAAAAAAAAAAAACAAAATTATGTTATTTTAGACTCTGCAATCACCTATATGTTGTGACGAGACGTAAAACAGAAATTCTCCATACAACCCACTATACTGAAACACACCACACACACACCACACACACACACACACACTGTCAGGAGCGCATGGGGCATATGGATCTTGTCTTGAAACGCCACTTCATCGACCATTCCAAAAACAAACAATCAATAAACAAACAAACAAAGACGCCAAACAACATGCTGTGACATCGTTTCACTTACACACAAAGCGTGCATATGGAACCACCGCTTCTTCCTGTATCTCATGGGCCTCCTACCACACATCTGGCCTTTAAAAGTTTTCCTATAGGACAAAACACCGTAACCCTCCAACCAACCCATCCCATCCCCACGCCCTTCTCACTTGACCCTCTCCCTCCACCCTCCCCTTCCATTTTTGTCACATGACTCCCTTACGCACCCGTATCTCCTCGTTGACATAGTTTAAACAGATTTGCAATGCACACACCCACACTCCGTTACGGGTGAGCGAACTGTACGATGAAACGATGGGTTGTTTCTCAAACCAGGGAGCGTTATCATACTATGTTCCATTTCTTGCGTTCAACATTTCACAACATGAAATTCAATGACTTTCAGCACAGTATTTCCACTGATCCTTTTCAAAAGTCGTGCCAAGTATATAACTAGACATGCACAAATTGGACATGGACTAGAGGGAGAGATCAGGATGAGAGGAGGGGATGAGGAGGATAGAGGGGAGGTGAAGAGAAGGGTGGGAGAGTCTTCACCTTTTTTTTTCTTCTCCTAAATCCGCACTGAGCCGAATATTCGAACCAACGAATCTCGGAGACTCTAGAGCAGGAGTCATCTAACCAATTTACAACCGCACCGTTGTGGATTGAAAAAAAAAAAAAAGAGAGAGAGGAGAGAGAGAGAGAGTCGAGAGAGAGAGAGATAGGAAGAGAGAGAGAGAGAGAGAGAGAATAAAAATGTTTGTGTTATGGTTAAGGTCTCAGCTCAAAGACCCGATTCGTTCCGTGAAAGGCAGCCGCCGTTGGTCACGTAGACCTTTCAGAGGTGGGAGAGTTGCGTCGGGTGTCTGTCTCGTATCGCACCCCTTACCCCTTCTCCTTTCCCCGCAGCCACCCGGGATCGTGGGGTGTCACTTGAATGGGGCTTTATCTGCCACCCGTCTGCCACCCCACCCCCAACCCCCACACCCTCGCTCCACCTGAAGGTTTTCTGACACCGTCGCGTAAGGTCGGGTCTCGCGTGCAGTCCGCCGGAATGGACAGGGAGGGAGGAAGGAAGGAAGGAAGGCAAGAAGGGGGAGGGCGGCGGTGGTTCTGTTGAGCATGCATGCGTTGTGTAGCATTGGCACTTATTAGATGCCGAGAGTTGTCTGCCAGGGGTGGAGAGGTGTGGGAATGGATCGGAACTGTTTATCATAACATGGTGTACTTATCTCGTTTTTCTGCAGCTTGATTCCAATACACTTTGGGTTTGGTGACACTGCTTGCTTCAAAAGTCTCAGACTAAACCACGACGTAAACGTCACATCTATGGATACTTCTCCATTAGCCTTTTTTTCTTTCTTTCTCTTTGTTTTTGTTTGTTTGTTTATTTCGTTTTTCTTTGTTTTTTTGTTTTTGTTTTTGTTTTTGTATTTTTGTTAGGGAGCGAGGGATGGGGTTGTGATGGGACGGTTTGGGGGATGGAGGTCTGGAGGTGGGGGGGGGAGAGAAGTGGGGAGGGATGAGCTCACGCTATCACGTGCGAACAGAGTAGAAACAATATCAACTTCCAGTCCAAAAATAAGCAGACAGAGCAGCGAGCAAGGCGTGTGCGTATACACGCTCACACACTATATATACACGTGCGCGGCACGCGCACACACACACACACACACACACACAACAACACACACACACACACACCAGTATGCAAAGACAGAGAGGGGGGGGGGCAGGGGGGGGGGGGTGGAAGCGCAGCAGACCTGACGACGCGCGAGGGTCGAGGGAGAGAGAGAGTGATGTGAGACAGAGAGTCACACCACACACACACACACACACAACACACCCACACACACAGAGGAGAGAGAGAGAGAGATGAGAGGAGAGAGAGAGAGAGAGAGAGGGACAGACAGAAAGAAGACAGACAGACAGAAGAGACAGAGGACAAAACGACAGGAGAAAGAAGATTAGAGAGACAGAGACAAAAAAACAGACAGAAGGAGAGTGAGAGAGAGAGAGAGAGAGAGAGAGATGAGATAGAGAGAGAGTGGAGAAAAACATGAAGAGACAGATAGACCGACCGAGACAGACTGAGAGAGGGGAAGTGACGGAGAGAGGCGTAAGGATGAGGGGGTGGAGCGACGGGGGGAGGGGAGAGTGAAGTGTTATTCAAGCCCTTGGCACCACAATGGCCTTGCCCTTTATTAACAAAGGACGCTGGCACACCATGGCCTTACCCTTTATCCACAAAGGACCCTGGCACACCATGCCTTTACCTTTTATCTAACAAGGACCCTTGGCACCCATGGCCTTACCTTTTTTAACAAAGGACCCCTGGCACACCATGGCATTACCTTTATTAACAAAGGACCCTGGCACACCATGGCCGCACCCTTTATTAACAAAGGACCCCTGGGCTCACCATGGCCTTGCCCTTTATTAAATAGGCGCCCTTTATTAACAAAGGCCCATAGGCACACCATGGCCTTACCCTTTATTAACAAAGGACCCTGGCTCCATGGCCTTACCTTTATTAACAAAAGGACTCCTTTATTAACAAAGGTCCTCTGGCACATCATGGCTTACCCTGTATTAACAAAGGACCCGGGCACACCATGGCCTTACCTTTATAAACTAAAGGACCCTGGCACACCATGGCCTTACCATTATTATCAACGGACTCCGTTATTAACAAAAAATAACCTCTGGCACACCATGGCCTTACCATTTATTAATACAAAGGACCCCTTTATTAAAACAAAGGAACCCTGGCACATCATGGCCTTGCCTTTAGTAAACAAATGGCTTCTATTTTTAACAAGGACACATGATCCATGGCTTGCCCTTTATTAACAAAGGCACCTGGACACCATGGCCTTACCCTTTATTAACAAAGGACCCCTGGCATACCTTGGGCCTTACCCTTTTCTTAACAACAGGAACCCCTGGCACAATTGGCCTTACCCGTTTTTTAACAAAGGACCCTGGCACAGCATGGCCTTACCCTTTATTAACATAGGACCCCTGGCACACCATGGCCTTAACCCTTTATACAACAAAGGCCCCCTGGCACACAAAGGGCCCCTTTACCCTTTTTTAACAAAGGACCCCTGGCACACCATGGCCGTTACCTTTTATAACAAGGACTCCTTTATTATCAAAGGACCTATGGAACACCTTGGCCTTACCTTTATAACAAAGGGACCCCTTTATTGACAAAGGACCCTGGAACGTATGGCCTTGCCCTTTTTAAAAAAGGGCCCCTTTATTAACAATGGACCCCTGGCATACCATGGCTTGCCCGTTATTAACAAAAGGAACCTGGAACCAGGGCCTTCCTTTATTAACAAAGGACCCCTGGCACACCATGGCCTTATCCCTTTTCTTAACAAAGGACCGCTGGCACACAATGGCCTTACCTTTATTAACATAGGACCCCTGGCTACACCATGGCCGTACCCTTTTTTAACAAAGGGCCGGGCACACCATGCCTTACCCTTATAACAAAGTACTCTGCACACCATGGCCTTACCCGTTATTAACAAAAGGACCCCTGGACACCAATGGCCTACCCTTTATTAACAAAGGACCCTGGCACGCCATGCCTTACCACTATATTAACCAAAGGACCCTGGCACACCATCGGCGTACCCTTGATTACCAAAGGACCCCTGGCACACCTGGGGCCTTACCCTTTATAAACAAAGGACTCCTGGCACACATGGCCTTACCCGTTATTAACACAAGGACCCCTGGACACAATGGCCGTTGCCCTTTATTAACAAAGGGGACCCCTGGACACCATGGCCTTGCCCATTTTAGAAACAAAGGACCCTGGCAACCCAGGGCCTTCCCTTTATTAACAAACGGTCCCGGCACCACCATGGCCTTACCCTTTATTAACAAAGGAACCCTGGTACACCAGGGCCTTACCTTTATTAACAAAGGGGACACCCTGGACACCATGGCCGTACCTTCATTAACAAAGGACCCCTGGCAACCATGGCCTTGCCCTTTATAACAAAGGACCCCTGGCACACCATGGCCTTGCCTTTGTTAGAAAAGGACGGAGGACACTTCCCTATTTCACCATACTCCTACCCCTTCCCCACCTCCCCCATTCCACCCACCCCTCCCCTGACGGACGGACGGGGAGAGAGCTAGCGAAGAGAGAGAGAGAGAAGAGAGAGAGAGAGATGAGGGCAGAGAGAGTTGAGAGAGAGGGAGTGAGAGAGAGAGAGGAGTGAGCTCAGACTTAGTAAACTTTATTCGAATCAAGGATTAAAAGTTTAGGCATAGCACTATTCTTCCAGTCTGTCTGGATGTATGGACAGACGGCCGTTCGGCAGATGAGAGAGAGAGAGAGAGAGGAGAGAGAGAGTGATGAGAGGAGAGAGTGAGAGAGCGAGAGAAGAGAGAGAGAGAGAGAGAGAGAGAGTCGATGAGAGAGAGAGAGCGAGACTGCGAGAGAGAGAGAGAGAGAAAAATACATGAAAGATGACAGAGATGAAAGAAAAAGAGAGATATTATTATCAATCCTTGAAGTGTCGGCCAACTAATCATGTTTCTGCCTCGATCCTCCTGCCAGCCTTGTCCAGATCTCAATCCCACCTGACAGAAAAAGGCTGACTAGACTTTTCAGCGGTTTACACTTCCGTACCTGCAAAACGGCAACAAGGGGAAAAGAAGTCAGAACAACGATACAGGTTAGAGACCACATTACAGGCACTTGCGGCTCAGCTACTTCACTTTTTCTGTCACACCACTGAAAATCTCTTTGGCCAACAGTAATCGTCGGTGGACGAGTCACTTGGACAGCACCAACTGCAGAATCTGACCCAGACTTTTCCGCGTTCAAAACCTTGCATGATATTCTATGTTCACGTGATATTCAAAACCAAATTAGTGGGTTTTTAGACAGTTTCATTTCTGTTCTAAATGTGTGACATGGAAAGGCGGGTGGAAGCAGGTGGAGGAGCGCGAAAGGAGGGGATGGGGGGGGTGGTGGAGCGGTGCTGGTTGGGAGACATGGAATCTTTTCCTCTTCACTCTGTGGGGGACTCTGTGGGACACCCCACTGAGAGGTTTCGTCTAGTTCTATCAGTGGAGTACCAACTTTTGGAGTATTGCAAATGTTTTCCTGGTCCATTTGCGGATGTCAGTCTATCGGTTTTTTGTTGTTTGAATGGTTTCTGTCTCCCTTGCGTCAACAGTTCTAGGGGAGTTATAGTACGCCAATGGATCTTTAATCGTGGCCATTCACAACTTATTGGATTCTTTTTAACTGATGGCCAGTTGTCTCTCCTCATACGGTCCGAACCGTGATTGACGTTGGACGCAATCGTTCATAGGTGATGTGATCTGTTTGTTGAATGTGTGGGTATTTTCAGTACACCTACATCCATGGCTTAGAATCTTATCTGTTTTTCAGTGTCGCTTTCAGTTGTGCGCGTGAGTTCATGATGTTCCATAGTACGTCTCCAGACTGACATCGCATCGGAAAGGAAAACGAAATTTGTGTTTCGCGTTCGTTTTAGGGGGTGTGGGTTTGGGTTGAGAATGAGGAGTGGTGGAACGGGTGGATGGCTGGAGAACATGAGAGGGGGTGAAAGGCCAAAGGAAGGAAGTGGGTGGGAGATGGGTGGGGTGTCAACCTCGGTGTAATGTCAGTGGAGGAAGGACTAGCGTACAGCCCAAACTCACTCACAGCTTGCTTACGATCTCATACATATATCATGCATTCGTCACATCAAACACTAGTAAAGTCTATAACTTTACTCACATGTTTCATAGAACGAAACATCAATTGCATATGGAATCAAATGAACTAAAACATTCTCTCTTTCCTGAACTTCACAAAATCTTTTAATTAAACATCATTAACTAACCCGGGTTAATAAACAGATTTTCTACTTTACCTGGCCAGGTGATCTTAACTATTCACGAATCACTGTCTTTTCTTCGTCATTTTCTTTTTCTTTTCACTGTCACTTTCACAAACGGACACATCTAAATGCTGGCACTGTGTTGGTCTGATGGCGCCTGGTCAGGATGAGACTGTTGGCGTGGTTGTGGTTCTGTTGGCGAAGTGACGCTTGCAGGTAATGAGGTCGAACCCCCGGTTAGGTAGAACAGTGACTATCAACATCGATCACTGTTCTCCCTTTCTTTCTGCCTGCATTTACGCATTGCAATCTCTCTCTCTCACTCTCTCTTTTAGTCTGCTCTTATCAAATGGACCATGGTTGCTTTTCTATTCTTTTTTTCTTTTCTTTCTTTTCTTCTTCATATAATTAGCAAGCTCTCTCTCTCTCCACATCTAATCCTAGTCCTTCCTCTGCAGACTATCTCATGCTAATCTCTCAACTGGTTCTTTCTCTCTCCCCTATCTCTCTCTCTCTCTGCGTCTTCCTGCAGAGCTCCATCAGACCTTCTCTTCCCTCTCTCTCTCTGTTCGCCATTCTTCCCCTCGTTCTTCCTTTCTACATCTCTCTGCTTTTTCCCTCGTGGCAAGGACATACACCTAAAACCTCATTCATCCTCTGTCTCTGTTCGTTCTCAACTCCCTGCCTTCCTGTGAGGCGAGAGCTACTCTCCCGAATCTATCCATCTCACTCTCGCTGTCTGTTCGTCTTTTCTCCTTCCCTCTCTTCCCTCACACTTTCCTATTATGCTCTAAACCCCGTGTCTGGGCTAGAGCTACATTGGTCGTATTTTCCGCCCTGACACCCGAGTTATACCCCTTAATTCAATGATGTTCAAATCATGACTGTCCGTCATTACAAGCCTTACTCTCTGTGGTGGTAATTGGTCATTTATAATTGATTAGCTCGATTTCCCCCCTCCACACACTACCTTCTCCCTCTCCCTTTCCTGCTTTAACTGCTTACGTCGACTAACAATGACGTTGGGTTCCACAAATTGGCCGGATAAGGTGGCCCAGGCACTGAAGGTCCGTCTGGGCAGACATGATGGCGTCGTCGAAAGACGATTAGTCGTTGGCGGGACAGAAGTCTCTGTGGAGCCTCTCCCCTATGCTTAATTGGCCGGACCCGACTATGGCCCCGTCTTTCTGAGCCTTAGAATGTTTGAGTTTGGATTATGTCCTGTTGGAGTGGCGACGACTGACCACACTTCGTTGTGGTGAATTTGACGTGACAAAATTTTCCACCCTTGCAATAAGATCTATGCACGCATTGTCTCAAAACAACAGGTACAAAAAGAGCCAACAACCGAATTTGCTTGACAACTGCTACAGCGCAAAGTTTAAAAAAATTTTTACATACAACGGTTTATAAGTTATAAAATATATCATTAGTGAATACCACTCCAATGAGTTATCCTTGACGTGCGCTTTGCGTATTTCAACTCAATTTTATAACGACCTCTGTGCGACTTATGCAATTCCCCTACCTGCGGATTTGCAATATCTTTTCTCTTCACATTTCTTATGAAAAGCACAATATAATCTGATCACGATCCATGACACTTCACTGAGAGAATCTCAATCCTCACTTTATTGCAAATTATGCATCAACTACACAAGCGACTGTATGCTTCAAGCATACTACATTCACATGAACAAGCTCTCACAAAGAAATTTGAACAAGTCTCACACAAAAAAAAATATGAAACATAGCAACTGGGAATGAACCCATAGCCAATACATAACTGTGATCAACACATATTATCAACAAAGCACCCGGATATGGACTGACTTCAATGAGTTGCAGCTTTATAGACTACGCGACTTAATAGTCAGCTCCGAATTCTTGTCGTAACTGGGATGTACTGCACTCGTACCTGTAGGGCTGCAGTGCCATTGCCCAACGCAGATCTGCTGTTTTTCAGCTGTGCCTCATGCAGGAATTTGAGTGGTTGGTGATCTGTCTCTATCACGAACTTTTCCCATACAAGTATTTGTGGAACTTTCTGAACGGGCCCACACGACAGCTAAACACTCTTCTCCACGTTGCGTACCCTTCTTCACACTTTGTCAATTTCTGCTAGCATAATCTCACAGGAAACTGACCCTTCATGCTGTGTAACAATACTTGCACCTATCCACCACTGAGGGCATCTGTCCGCAACAAAAATGGTTTGGACATATCTGGTAGTTCCAGATGGGACGGGAACCTATTCTTTCCAAAACCGTCTGCAGTGCTTGCTCTGCTGCGTCTGAACCACTCGAACTCACTGCGGGTTTCCTGCGTTGACCAAAAAAAAAAAAATACTCTGAGAGGACTCGTGATTTGCAGCAAGTTTGGGACAAAATCCTATAGTACACAATAAAAACCTTGCAGATCATGATTCTGTTTTGGTCTTTGGGCCTCTACGGAAATTTCATTCATCTCTCCAATTTTCCCCTTTCTGGGCTGCTTTGTGTCGCCTCTGACAACAAAAACCTTGGAACTCCTACTGTCTAGCCCTTCATACAGTGAACATCCTGTATGGACTTGCTGGAATTAGCAACAATATCTCCTTTTCTGCTGGGTCTCTTTCACTCATCAATGATTGCTGCTGCGCCTATGTGTGAGTCTCACGCTGGAATTTAGTTGCGGAGGAAGAAAAGTTTGACATGGAAAAGTTTGGTTTCCCATTCACATCTAATTCGGTCAATCCCGAACGACCTTTTCAGTGTTGGTGAATGGTCCTTTCCAATGCATCAGCAGCTTGTTGTGGACCGTGGGAAAGCAGTAGTTTCCAGGAGACTTGATCTCGGCTGAGGGATTGTTCCTCACCTTCCTGCCTCATTGCTTCTTCTGAACGACCCTAGCCTTCTGGCAAACTTTCCTTCTGCAACCTTACACGTCCATACCCTGTGCCCATTTGGAACAGGCGAGATTGGCCGATCAGATCAATAGCCACCCTCCTGAACGGTGTGTAATTAAGGGGATGTTTAAGAGGCGCCTTCTCTTAACCCCTCTTGTGCTGACTTTGCCACAGTCACATGACGTGCAGAACCGCTTTTTGTCTGCCATTGCTCAGGCAATGAAAATCATCAAGATCGGTTAGCGTGTTGTGCTGGTGGCGAGATATGACCCGCCATGAAGCGGCTCGTGACCACTGAATGACTGTGTCCGATACACGCTGTACCTCTAACTGAGTGGGTACCTTACATGTCTTCCCCTTGGTGAACATCGGTACACAGACCGCCTTTCACAAGAAATTCTGTCTACCTCCTCTAACCTCCTGTTTCTCTCCACCTCTTGCAACTCCAAGACTTCACGAGCGAAGGGTCTTGTTCCTGTTGGCTGCCGCTAAACTCATCAGGCCGGACACGTCTATGCCCGACTTCCTTCTGGAACAACTAACGTTTAACAACCTTTGCCTCCTTCTTGCTCCCGAGTTTGAATGCTGCCCATGTAGCAGTCAACAACTTCTGGATCCCCTGGATCCCTTGCCCCTGGAATATTCAATGATCAAATCATGAAGGTGGTGGTTTCTCCATCACCACGCAGGACAATCCGCCTGAGAAGTAAGGGGTACGTACTTCTATCTTAGCAACTGGAAACTCCCTCATCAGAAGCCATCGAATTAGAGTACAGGTCTGGATTTGCCTGTCAAATCCCCTTTATCGACCGCGTTGTTCTTACTACACCGCATGAACAACAGTGGCTGTTCACTTTCACCCTCTGATGGGCCAATCCACCCTTCTTCCACTGGTAACGAACCACTCTGCCTAGTGCCCTCCATCTGACACTGACTGCTGTCAGTGCTAGCATAAGCTGACACTCCTCCTCTTCCAGACTGAAATCCCTTTTGGTTCCACTGAGGTAGATTTCCCTTGAAGACCTTTTCCACCTCGCTAGGCTGCTGCCTTCTGGAACCTCATGCGGACACAGTCCTCGAATGTCCCTCTTGTGACCAAATGAAACACCTAATGTCCCTTTGCCCTTCTTCTGCCCACCACTGGGTTTGCGATTTGCAGGAAGAAAAAACTCCTGGTTCCTTGCACTCTTCTCTCCTTGCCTAAGCACTGTTCTCCTGCACCTTAGTGCCCAAAACGTGCCTCTCACCTATTACACCTCTGCGAACTTCACAACTCCCCTGCTGTCTCTGGCCTGTCTCTCTTTCAAAATGTATGGTTTAACTCAAGGGCGCAACCTGACAAAAAATTGTTCCTTCATAACTAGCTCTTTCATTCAGGAACTCCTTCTTCGTACCACTCAACTCTAATTGTTGTTCAAATAGGGGTGTTCTTTTCTTCCGCAATTTATATTCTCTTTTTTTTTTTTGAAACAGATTTTATTTACTACGCACAGCCAAACTGGTGGTTTCGACACGAGTGACGTAATAGCACATTCCTATGGATGATAATTTTAGCTTGGGGTACGTAATTAGTTTTTATAGACGCCAGGCTGACCCAACTATGGGAGCGAATTATAGGAAATCTGTGCGAAATGAGTACTCTGGGGCTGAAATGCCAAGCCTATATTAACTATCTTGGAAGAGCAATGCCAGCTAGTATTTAACTATCTTGGGAACATACAGTAAGACAACCTTGTCTTAGGATTACAATACTTGAATCCCACCCAGCTTTTCCTCTTGAGAAGTTGAAAAAACAATTTTAATAAATGGGCCAGAATTATCCTGCAGGTCGCCAATAAATTTGTTAACCTCGGGTCATGTCAGTGGCGGAAGGGACTAGCGCAAGCCCAAACACATCACAGCGTGCTTTACGATTCTCATTCAATATATCATGCATTCGTCACATCAAACACTAGTAAAAGTCTTATAACTTTACTAACATGATCATTGAACGAAACATTTCAATGGCATTTTAAATTGGGGGGGGAAGTCCAATGAGAATAAAAACATTCTCTGACAAAAGTACGTACGGGTATAAACAGCCCAATGCGCTAGGTGTTGATCATTCAGATCTTTATAGTTGATTTGTTTTCATCGTTTTCTTTGTCTCGCCCATTTGCTTGTTGTTTTAGCTGACTCTTCATCCACAACCTCTTAACAACATTACTCTACTCACATGCTGCTTGTTCCAACGCCAAACCCACACCCTAACACAGTCCCCAACTTCCTCCCCCACCCCCACAGCCTCTTCCCCCGACGCCTATCCCTGCACCTGCAGCTGACAGGCAGCACTCAATGCCAGATCGTTAGGAGGTCACCCGCCGGAGGAGACACTGCACTGCGGCTGTGTCGCTGTGGTGGTGGTGGTGGAAGGCAATGCCTGTTCTGACCCATAAGACTGTTTGGCTGGAAACAGCGTCCACACGTGCTTACGACACCCTCTGCGATAAAGTCAATAATGTAAGCTACTTCTACAGAGACGACATGTTTGGGGGATTTTTTTTTACCCTTGCGCATATCGTCAAGGCGCGCAGAGAGTTCAACGTTCAGTCTTGTGTAGATATACTGACCCTCCAGACAATCGGTGTCTAACTGGTCAGCTGTCGGGGCTATATGCCGAAGGACAGACAGACAGACAGATATACAGAGAGAGAGGTGGAGGGAAAGAGAGAGAGAGAGAGAGAGAGAGAGAGAGAGAGAGAGAGAGAGAGAGGGAGGGAGAGAGAGAGAGAGAGAGAGAGACAGAGAGAGAGAGACAGAGACAGAGACAGAGAATCAGAAAGGGACACAGAGAGAGAGAGAGAGAGAGAGAGAGAGAGAGAGAGAGAGAGAGAGAGAGAGAGAGAGAGAGAGAGAGAGAGAGAGAGAGAGAGTACAGGACGAGGGAAATGGTGATGACATTCCTTAAGTGAATTTAGCGTGGTGCGTAAGTCAGGCTTAACTCACCAAGGTTTTCTCTGCACTCATAATAAACGTATGTGCACACTCATGCACACACCAAACACTCACTCTCTCTGGGAATATGGCGTCACGCATTCACTTCTCTTCTGACACGACAGAGAACGAGAATTTTTTTTCTGCTCTGCGTATGATGTACACGTGAAAAATGAAAGGGCATAAGAAATATATAATCGAGACACAAGTGACTAATGCTTCCTAATCCAGGGTTATATGCAGTATTACTACTATTTTGCTTCTTGCCTGGCCAGGTTTTTTCACACACACACACACACACACACACACACACACACACACACACACACACACAACTTTCTTACACACACACACACACACACACACACACACACACACACACACACACACACACACATACGCACGCACAACTTTCTTACACACACACACACACACACACACACACACACACACACACACACACACCTTATGAGCCATTATCCATTGAAAAAATTGTAAATGACTTTCAGCTTCTAAAAAATTTTTCCCAAATTTTGCATTCCAGTCCTGTTGGTATTTTTCTTTGATTTGTTGATTTATTGTTGTTCTTTCCTGCGTTATTAAATTATATCTGTTAATTGTTAAGATAGTAGGACACATTGGAAATTTATTACTTTTAGATTTAAGATATTTAAAACAGTCTGAATATTCTATGCAGTATGCAAGTCAATTTTTCTAACCATAACTGGAGATTACGGGATCGAACTTTTACACGGTGGCTATCCTGGGATGGCTTTCATGATTGGCTGGGCTGTGGACCGCACAACTTGAATTGATTTGCAGTCCAAATCTATAGATACTTTATAATGTATCAGATCTGTCAATGTACTAATGGAATAGATTAATACGTGAAGGACAGAAAGAAAGGGTGAAGGACAGATTATTCCACTATCACTAAAGGACACTATACACCATCACCACAAACAATA
>CM031596.1:106902027-106909527 GCA_018398815.1 Conus ventricosus
CTCTCTCTCTCTCTCTCTCTCTCCCCCCCCCCCCCCCCCCTAGATGTATAGTTTTTATGGTTTGAATTGTGTTTCCTAAATGTTATCGTTTTCTTTACAAAAATGAGTAATCTTCATCACAATAAAAAGGAACATACACTGCATAAACATAAAATTCTTGTAAAGTAATACTCACGGTCCACTGTTGTCTTGCTTTTAGCACAAATGTAAGTGTGCTCTGTTACGCCAGTCAGCATCAAACTGTCGACTACAACACATGTGCTGCCACACTAAGCATTGTGGTCTTGTCACGTGCTGTGATGACAAACATTTATCTACCGTGAAGACAGCATACTAGTGTCAAAAGATACATCAGCAGTCATGACTTTTGATACAGTTCCGACAAATCATTGATGTCTAAAACAGTCAACAGTATAACGTTCTTGTATAAGCTTAAGTCAGTCCTTTGTTCTACTTCGCTTACATAGTTTCGTAAGACATTGCCATCAATATTGCTGATGACTTGTTCCTAGAGGTTTGGTTTTTTTTTCTTCCTTTAATCCCCTCTCCATCCCCCACCGTCACCACCTCCCGGGAAAAAGAGTCAGTAAGACGCCCCGGGCTGTCTGTTTAACGGAGTCAGTGGGATGGGGGAGGTTGTGGTGGTGACGGTTCCGCAGCCTCTGGAACACACAACCCCCGTCTCTCCCGGCGTCTGCCACCCTCACTTCTCACCACAATAACTGATGCGCATCTGCCGCGAAACGAAGCGAGTCGCGATGCTCATATCTCCTAGGATTTGTACTTAATGTCACTGCAGTTGTGAACAAACAGCATGCGAGTACCCATTACAGACAATGGCACATGTCTACCTTTTACCCAACGCCGCCAGTGCTTTTTTTTATTTTGTTGACGTGCTGATTAGGGAATAACGTAGGTACGACTGAGAACGAAAGAAGACAACGCCCTCCACACTCCATACACACACACACACATACACACACACACACGCATGCACACACACACGCATGCACACACGCACGCACGCACGCATGCACGCACAAACGTTTAAAAAGGCATGTGTTTAATTAGTTACAGTTCAGTGCCTGTGGATTCAATAACTGAATGTCTCTGTTTGCAATTGATTTTGTTTTATTGATTTATTTTTCTAGTTATTCATTTATTTACTGATTTATCTATCTATCTATCTATCTCTCTCTCTATATATATATATATATATATATATATATATAATCACCTTTCATCTCCTTTGACTTCCCAACACAACCAGCCATTTGCTGGCCTAGAACCATTCAAATACTATCACTGCTACTACTAATACAACTGCAAGACCCACTACGACCACAATTTCACAAGACTTCTGCCACTATCACGTCAGCTGCTTCAAAAACATTTACAACACACGTTTGAATGCCTCCAATGGATTTCAACCTACAAACCAAAAGTGTTAACCGCACTGTAGCGTAGATCTTTTCTCCAACGATTTTTTTTCCCCTACATAAAGCTAAATGTCGCGCCTATCAAGCAGTGAAATAGGTTCCAAGTAGGGCAGAGGGAAATTAATTAGCGGTGAAACTCGACAGACGATAGCTTTGCGGGGCATTAGTTGGTCCGGTTTGTGGGGGGAACATTTGTCAGGCCTGACACAGCGCGATACAGCTTCCAGCCAACTCCAACGACAGTTTATTGATCTCAGCAGTTCGGGTTTTACCACTGTAACTAGCTTGTGATGAAGTGTACAGAGACCAAGGCTCGGATGACAACGGAAGCGGAGCCGAGATGCGGATGTACTGAACAAGAAAACAAGATGCAAAGCATGTAAACGTACTCCCAGTTTATCTTGAATACGCGTGATATATCCCATAAAGAGGAAAAACCGTTTCGGGCCGTTACAGCCGTTAGTAACGGCTATTCTGGTAAACACCGTTCATCATCTGTAATGAACATACCTACAAATTTTCCGTTAGTAACGGATATACCGGTAAAATAAAACATCGGGCATCATCCGTGATCCATAATGAACATACCTACAAATTTTCAGAAAGATCGGCCAAGTAGTTTTGTCTGGGGCGAGTGGAACACATTTTGACCACGGACGGACAGACAGACAGACAGACAGACAGACAGCATTTCTTTGTTCCCATTCTAAAGTACTCCCTGTTCTATAAGAACTGGGAGTACAAAAAGAGAACACGACTGCCTTTTTTTTAAACTATGAGGTTTCCTTTTTTTCTTTTTTTTTTTATAGAATAGTTACTCCCCACCCCCATCCCTCTTCCCTGCCAACCGTCTCTATTCCATGTGGAGATCACACACACACACACACACACACACACACGCACGCACGCACGCACGCACGTACGCGCGCACACACACACACACACACACACACACACACACACACACACACACACACCGAGACATCATCCTATTCAAAACTCAGGGTTTCTTTCTAAAGATTGTCGCAGTTTTCTTCGTTTTCTTTTTTTCCCCTTTCGTTCCCTTTTCCCTCCCCCTGCTCTGTCACGTTTTTGACATCTCTGAGAACACATCACACATTCCTCCTCCGGACCAGATTCTCTCTCTCTCTCTCTCTCTCCTCTCTCTCTCTCCTCTCTCTCTCTCTCTCTCTCTTTCACACACACACACACACACACACACACACACAAACACACACACACACAAATGCTTGCGCCAACAAACCGCATACACACAGACGTATACCACTCTCTCAAACACATGTCTCCATACCCACCCACCCCACTCCCCTCTTCTCACCCCACCCCCCACCCCCACCCCATCCCCTCACATAGCGCGAAACTGTGATATAAGACGTCATGATCAACGTCATATTTGATTTTTTTCCTAAAAATTTTACAACTTGGACACACAGTTTAAAAAAAAAAAAAGTTATCATATGCGCTAGTATGGTAGAGTCGCTCTGTCAATGAACTCACCAAAGTGAAAGTCTGCTTCAGTTGACCTTAACATTCCCTTTGTTCCCGATTGTGGAACACGTCCAGTTTCCACAAAATCTGTCGGCAAGGCTGTCGTCGAAACATACAGCCATCTGACAGTCATTTGCTAAAAAAAAAAAAAAAAAAAAAAGGTTACGAGTAGTTAAACACAATACACAATACGGAAGTGTCTTTCTTTCATTTCGTTGTGAGACTAGCAGTAACTGCTGGCACTGGAAACACAACTCCGAACTGCCGCCACTGCGTTGTCTGTGAACACGAAGACTGGCTCTGATAGCAGCACTGACACTCTCCCTGACATCTTTACTGCTAGTGTGCCATAGTGGATAAGAAAAGAAAAGGAAAAAAAACAAAGCACCTAGCACAGATCACTTTTACGCAGGTGTAGCACTCGGTTTGTGGACACACCTAATCACACAACGTCGTCTGCTGGCGAACATGTTTATTCTACAGTTATCTCCCGTGCTTGTCCAAAACTGGGTCACCGTTTGAGTGCTGTCGTCACCACCGCCCTCAGCCAATCACTGAGTTTGGGGAGGGTTTTTCTCTATGGGCGGAGCTTTGTAAGTATTTGCATATCATGACGTCTCCTATGATCTTGATTGACAGCTTTCCCAATAGGTGGCATAAAGAGTTCCATGTTGTTTCCCAAAACTGTATAAAAACGTCATAGGAGAGGGAAAGGTGAAATCGCTCGCTCTAGATTACAGAAGCAGCTACGCAATATGATCAATTGTAGCATCAAATTTTAAACCTGAAATACGTCAATTACATGGCGTTGTAACTTGTTAGACAGATGACATGCAATCATGGTTCTGATAATACTCCTTTTAGCAGACGTTGGTTAGTTTAGATGATGACCAGAAACGCCCGTAGCCTGTTAAAACGTTTGCCCTGAAAACCACAGGAGCGGTCAGATTTTTTTCGGGTTAAAACCCCGCCCTGGCGACCCAGTGGAAAATGAGTAGGCCCAACCTGATTCAGTTCAGAGAAAATAAAAGGTGGCAGAAGAAGCATGGTTTCTGTCCTCCCTCTGTCAGTTCACTGCCCCATATGACCGTAAGGTTATGGGATCTTTAAACTTTAACCAAGACCAAGATCAAAAAGGGTGTGTCGGTCTTTAATAAAATAATGTGAACTTGTATTTGTTCATTTTTACAGTTGTTGTTGCTGTGTAGATGTGTCCGGTACAGGGTATATGGGCAAGCTTGGAACATTTTTTTTTGGGGGGGGGGGGGGGGAGGGGGGGGGTCGTTGTTTGTTCTGTGTACTCTGTGTTGTCATTTCTGCTAGACGACGCGGTGTCGTAAGCAGCACGCGTTTGGAGTTTTGGGCGTGTAATTATTTCATATCAGGCGCAAGAGTTACTCTGTTATTTAACCATGACGTCGGCAGGCTGCAAAATGACTACTACACCTACTATAAGGGCAGCTCACTCATCGGGAGAGGGGGTGGGAACCCTGTCTGTATTTAGTAAGCTTACAGTGATCAAACAAAGTTACGAGGGGAAAGTTGGGGGGGGGGGGGGGGGGGGGCTGTTGAAGCGGAGGAAGGCAGTTGGGGGTGGGGATGGGGGCACGGGGCGGTACTTGTCCATCAAACGAAGTACACTTGCACAAAACAAAAAGTTCTTGAGTGATGAGAGATTCAGGACGTTGGGTATACCAAGAAAGTAGCAAAAAAAAAAAAAAAAAAAACCACTGTTGGGGAGAATGGGGGAGGATGGGGAGTCGGGATGAGGGGGGTTGAAAGGGAGAGGGGCAGGGGGGGGGGATCGGCGCCTCTAGGTCCGCAAGGCATTTAAACTTCAACAATGCATTAATGTTTGACCGGCATTTACATTCACGTCATAATGATTTTACGGCCAGCTTGAAACTTACTGAATGGTTTATGTCATTTTCTGAGGCAGTGGGGGGGGGGGGGGGGGGGGGGGGGGGGGGGGGGGGTGAGAGGGAGGGAGGGGTAGGAAACAGGAGATGATGTGGGGTGCAGAGGGAAGGGGCAGTCCAGGGTCGAATCAGTTCTATGAGAAGGGGCCAGTTTCCAAAGGGCAGTCTGGGGGTCCTGCCGTGTGGCTCACAGGGGACAAAGTGCCTGACGGGGAGTGGGGTACGAGTTTCCAGAAGCCTCGGACCTCGCCTACCCACCGACCCCTCTTTGCATCTCCTGCCCCGTCCCGCCCCACGGTCTAAAGAAACATATTAACAAGCAGCCATGCCATTTAAGTGTCTGACTTCGTGAAAATTGAACTGTGATTTGTCGCCCAGCGGTTTGTTGCTGCGTCGTCGCCATAGAAGAAACAGAAGACACTTCCCAACTTTGGTTCCGCGTTCAGATGTCAGTCAACATTTCGAAACAACATTGACTTAGATTCATTTAGCTGTCACTTCCACTCCCAGTGAAGGTTTTATAGACTAGCAGACGGGTATAGACATTACGGGAGATTGGCTAGGGGAAAGGGGGGAGAGTTGGGGAGAATGACAGGGTGGGGTTAGGGTGGGGTTGGGGTGGGGTTTGGGTGGGAGGTAACTAATATTCACGAACTAACGAGGATATGTTAAGATGGGCGGCAAAAATGGCTGGTTCGTGATGGAGGCGAACTTCCGTGCTGCATATTTGACCCTCTCCTTTTCTGAGATTTTTCTTTTTCTTATTTCGTGATTTAAACTTGGTGGCAACTGAAGACCACCCAGGAGAAGAAACTCGACGCTTTTGATACTAAATGCCCACGTAAGATCTTGGGCATCAAATGGTCAGACTTTATACCAAATGAAGACGTCAGGGAGAGGCCCAAACAGCTCCCCGTGTCAACCATCGTCTGCAGACGGCGCCTCCACTGGCTGGGTCATGTCTTGAGATTACCCTCATCAAGACCTGCAAACCAAGCCATTCAATGGACCCCAGCGGGCCAGAGAAAAAGAGGACGACCCAGGATGAGCTGGCGACAGACAGTGGAGAGAGACCTCAGACTCGTTGACAGAGGATGGAGTGACACTAGCAAACTGGCTGGGGACCGTGCACAGTGGAGCTCCTTGACTGCCTCATATGTCGCAAGACGCGGGAGCATCGAAGCAAGTATGAATTTCACTGCACTCTGAACTGACCTGTCGTTTACAGTAACAACTGGAGTATCATAGACTCAAGGTATCCACTATACTCCCGCAGCACTGCACAAGTGCGTTAAACCACTGTGACCCCCAAAATAGGTTCGCCGCAAAGCGTACAGAATTCATGGCACCAACGGTTGTTATAAAAGAGGGTATAGCAGGCAATTTGGAAAGCATGCTGAGAGATATGAGCTAGGCCTATGTCAATGTTTTCCGTCTTATTCGTGGCATTTTTTAAAACATGTTTTCTATCGCTGTCGCTGCTTTTCTCTTCTTTTTCTTCTTCCTCCTGAGAGAGAGAGCGAGAGAGAGAGAGAGAGAGAGAGACTGACACTGGTATTTTTGTATTGTCCATTCAGCTCTTGAGCATTATAGCCAAGGGAGAACAATTGTATTCACCGCTCGAAAAGCTGGAATTTCACATGGACAAACACTCACTCAAACACTCGTCTCCACCATTCATTCTCTCCCATCCTGTCCCCTTCTCTCTCTCTCTGAGATAGATAGAGAGAATAGGAGGGGGGAGGGCACAGAGACAGAGACGGAGAGACAGAGAATGCAAATACTTGTGGGTTTTTTTATGCAGGCCTTACAGCATCTTCCCACTGCTTTCTACCTCTCTCCCTTCCCTTCAACCATCCCCTTCAACCTACCTCATATCGATATCGCTCCCTTAGGATCCACGCTCTCTGCTGCGATGACTTTGTACGGAAAAGCAAACAGTTCAAGCACATATGCTGCCCAGAAACACAAGTTTTATCCAAACCATGGAAGGATTGGATGCATGTGTTCGGTTTCGCCCAGTTCTTTATAGTAAAGGCATTACATCTGCAAGTCACCTACGCATTACTTTATAGTTCTGTGTCACCGGCTGACAAAATGACTGACACCGAGTCCCGTCGGCGCTTGTTCAACAATTATACACACGGCCTAATACGCTCTTCCCTGATTTGCCTTGCAATGAATATAAAAATTACGAGTTTGGTTCACATCTTGCACAAATGATGTGTGAACCACCTCGCGGTTGTGATTCCACTGACGAAGACAGTCATTGTGAAACATTTTGGAAAACTGTCATCTCCTTTGTCGGTGCTGTGGTTTTATTTAAGACTGTGTTTGATGGATGGATAGATAGATAGATAGATAGATAGATAGATAGATAGATAGATAGATTGACAGACAGACAGATAGACCGATAGACCGATAGACCGATGGATAGATACACAGACAGACAGCAGTCTACTTCGTCGCAGATTTGGGGAGCTAAACAAGGATTACGGCATGTTGAGGTTTAGTCTCATATCCTGTTGCTTTGAAGTTGCAGTGGGCCCATTGCCCAGTTTGTGAGCTATTAAACTTGAATGGTGAATTTTAGGCAAGATTCACCAAGAATATTTTGAATGAATAAAAGCTTA
>CM031596.1:106914527-106922027 GCA_018398815.1 Conus ventricosus
TTTTTCCTGCAATATTTTCTAAAAGTATATATTATATATAAAATTGAAAATTATAAATTGCAAGCCAAATTGAAAAACGCAAAAAAATAAAATTAAAAAAAATAACGTGGACACCATAGAGTATTTCCACTCATCCATCCACCCACACCCACACACACACACACACACACAGATAAGAGAGAGAGTTGTGACTATTTGTGCAGCAACTGATTTTTAAAAAAAGGCATGCAGGTGCACAAATTGTCACAATTGTGACATTTTGTGCAAATTTCACAATTTGCGCAGTGAAGAACTGCACAAAACGTCATTGTGACATTTTGTGTAGTGGCGACATTTTGCGCGGCAACAGCACCCAAAGAGCAAAGAATGTTGAGTTTACAGGGCGTGGTGGGATCTTCTCTTGACATGTCAAGGGTCTCACAGCTGCTCGTGCCATGATGTATCTTCATTCGCACGTGAGTTGAGCATTAGAGTCACGTAGGCCCTGTGACGTAGGCGTCTCTCTCTCTGCTCACGTGATGTTCGAAAGACGGAAAAGGGAGGTAAGACAACGAGGAGAAACCCGAGGGATAACTACGGAGAAAGAATTCACGGTCAGTATTGTACATCTTCTGTTTCGTTTGTTTGTTTGCTTTTCTTCTTGAAATGGCGATGTCGGTAATTAAAGTCACTTGAAAGTAATTCTGGTAAAGAGACAGAGACAGACAGACAGATAGAGACAGACAGACAGACACATAGACAGAGAGATGGCGTTTTACGAAATAGTCGCATGAAAATAATTCTCGGGGGGGGGGGGGGGGGGGGGGGGGGTGGGGTGGGGGTGGTGGTGTGTGTGTGTGTGTGTGTGTGTGTGTGTGAGAGAGAAGAGAGAAGAGAGAGAGAGAGAGAGAGAGAGAGAGAGGCAGAGATGAAAACAGAGAGGGAGAGAGAGAGATGGCAATGTAATGAACAAGACAGACAGGCAATGCAGAAAATTTCTCAGGAAAACGCAGACCTCTGCTGATGTCGAGCGGATCGCAGACAAGCACCATGAATCCACAGCCAAATTAAATGGGTTTGTCCGTGGTCCATATTTCATCTTTCCACGAAATTCAAGGGCTTTGTCCGTGGTCCATATTTCATCTTTCCACGAAATTCAAGGGCTTTGTCCGTGGTCCATATTTCATCTTTCCACGAAATTCAAGGTTTTGTCCGTGGTCCATATTTCATCTTTCCACGAAATTCAAGGGCTTTGTCCGTGGTCCATATTTCATCTTTCCACGAAATTCAAGGGCTTTGTCCGTGGTCCATATTTCATCTTTCCACGAAATTCAAGGGCTTTGTCCGTGGTCCATATTTCATCTTTCCACGAAATTCAAGGGCTTTGTCCGTGGTCCATATTTCATCTTTCCATGAAATTCAATGGGCTTGTCCATGGTCCTTATTTATTTTTTCCCCGAAGTTCAGTTTCTTCGTCAGTTGTGCACATTTGACCTTTCCTCAAATTTTAGTTTGTTTGTGCGTGGTCCACATTTCATCTCCCCACCCCCCACCCCCCCCCGAATTCTCGCTTGTTTGTCTGTTGTCTACATTTTTTCTCCCAAAAATTCAGTTTTTTGTCCACGGTCCACATTTCATCTTCCCCCCGAATTCTAGTTTGTTTGTCTACATAACCCCCCCCCTTCCCCCCCCCCCCCAAAAAAAAAAACCCAACAACAACCCAACAACAACATAATAATAATAAAATTAGTTTAATTTTCCATGGTCCACATTTCATCTTTCCCCCGAATTCTAGTTTGTTTGTCTATTGTCTACATCCCCCCCCCAAAAAAAAAAAATTACAAAAAATAATAATAATAATTAGTTTAATTGTCCATGGTGCACATTTCATCTTACCCCCGAATTCTAGTTTGTTTGTCTACATCCCCCCCCCCCCCCCCCCCCCCCCCCCAAAAAAAAAAAAAATTACAAAAAATAATAGTAATAATTAGTTTAATTGTCCATGGTGCACATTTCATCTTACCCCCGAATTCTAGTTTGTTTGTCTATTGTCTACATCCCCTCCCACCCCACACACCCACTCCCCCACCAAAAATTAGTTTAATTGTCCACATTTCAATTCCCTCCCCCCGACCCCTCCCCCCACCTGGAATTCTAGTGTGCTTGTCTGTTGTCTACACCCCCCACCCCCACCCCCCCAAAAAAAAGTTTAATTGTCCATGGTCTATATTTCATCTCCCCCCCCCCCCCCACCCCCTCCCCCCGAATTCTAGTTTGTATGTCTGTTGTCTACACACAACACCCCCCCCCCCCCCCCCCATCCCCCCCCCCCAAAAAAAAAAAAAAAAAAAACATTATTTTAATTGTCCATGGTCCACATTTCATCTACACCCTCCCCCCACTCACCCACCCCACCCCCACCCCGAATTCTCGTTTGTTTGTCTGTTGTCTACATTTTTAAAAAAATTAGGTTTGATTGTCAATGGTTCACATTTCATCTTTTCTCGAATTTCCGTTTGTTTGTCCATCGTCCACATTTAATCTTTCTCCGAAGTTTAATCGTGTCAGCAGGTGGGGTAACGTTTGCTCCCATAAGAAAACCTAACACAGAGTAACTTTTATTCAAGACTGGCACAGCCTTTTAAACTTGAATAAAGTCAGACAAATACAAAGACGAACAATCTAATAGTGGGGGAAAAACAAGCGCAGGCCAACAACTTGACTGTCTTCATAGTAATGACTATAGGCCAACAACTTGACTGTCTTCATAGTAATGACTATAGTCATTACTATGAAGACAGTCAAGTTGTTGGCCTGCGCTTGTTTACTATAAAGACAGTCAAATTGTTGGCTTGCGCTTGTTTTTTCCCCCACTATTAGATTGTTCGTCTTTGTATTTGTCTGACTTTATTCAAGTTTAAAAGGCTGTGCCAGTCTTGAATAAAAGTTACTCTGTGTTAGGTTTTCTTATGGGAGCAAACGTTACCCCACCTGTTTACTGTTCCCTGCCTCATTTCATTTCCAATTTCGTATCAGCAGGGGTTTTTTTTCCCCTCCCTCGTAATCTTCCTATAGACCGATCCTGGATTGCCCCTGGATCCGCACCAACCTTCCATGGTTTCGTTCTTGGTTTACAGTCAATCTATCCATCAAGTTTCTTTAAGATCGGTTGAATAGGACAGGTGGGTTTTTTTTCTGATCTTGTGAACGAACAGGCTGTGTGTGTACACATATGCCGTCTGTTTACAAAACATCCAACCATTCATAAAACATAATTGCAAATGTGTGTGTGCGCGCGTGTATGTGTGTTGTTCTCATGAAAATTATTTTTGTTGATAAAAAAAACAAACAAACAAAAAACGACACACACACAAAACACCCTCGACTCGCATCCCTAAGACACATAAAACAGGACTGCGGTCAGTGCATCGGTCATTCCGCATCATTTATCCTATCCAGATTGCTTTGGAAAAGGTCAACCGGCAAATTACACAGCAGAGTGGACAGTCAGTGCCCAGACTTAATCAGCTGATATCTGGTCAATTGTGACAAGAGGGAGAGGAGGGGTGCAGGATTCATCAAATGAAACCAAATATTTCTGAGTGAACCAAAGATTACAGAAGTATAGTGGAATGACATAGACATCAATGGAAGTGTATAATTTTAAACTGGACAGAAACTGCTCAGCCTTCATATCAACAAAATGATAGAAAATGGTATAGATAGATAGATAGATAGATAGATAGATAGATAGATAGATAGATAGATAGGTAGATAGATAGATAGATAGATAGATAGATAGATTACATTGAACAATTTAGTAGTGGTGGTCAGTTAATTTTTTTTTAAGATCTTCCTATTTTCTGCACAGTTCTGCATGTTTCTAGTGACCTGACAGTTCAAGACGCCTTAAGACATACAGCAATACCTTGACTCTGTTATCAACCGTTGCTCGCATCGTCGTTATACTTGTATGACTTCCAGTTCTCTTCTCTACAAACAACATGCGAGCTTTAAAACCAACAAATAAACAAAACGTAGAGATCAGAGGAAACGAGGAGGTTAGGAAAGGAGGAGGCGGTTCGTTTGCAATGGAAACAATGCATCCACCACCACCACCACCCCCCGCCCCCCGCAATCCTCCGGGTACCTACCCTCTACCCAAATCCTAAAAAGCCAACCCATCAATCTGCAACCTCCAAACTTTTTTTTCTTATAAGCCTTTTTTCTTCATTTTTAAAAAGCATTTTCTTGTTTTGCAATAATCATGATGGCGCATCATACCTTAATGACAAATGTACATATCCACATGCCCAAGAAAAATTTTAGCCTCCGATTTTCATCAAAATGGGTTTATCAAGTATTAACCAACGCGCGCACACACACTTGCCGAGACACTCCTATTTGTCACTTTCACACACACACACACACACACACACACACACACACACACACACACACACACACACACGCGCGCGCACGCACGCACACACGCACACATACACACACACGCACACACATACGCACACCAACACACACACACACACACACACACACACACACACACACACACACACACAGGTGCCTCACAAAATAATGAAAGCTCCTTCCTAAACATGAATTTTGGTCTAACACTTTATGTGTGCATTTATTAATTCTTGCTTAAAATTTACAAAAAAATCGCTTCTGACAGAAGAAGAAAAAAGAACACCCAAAACTTCCTAATTTGTAAAACTACAGTCTCGGTACTTCTCTTGCTTGGGGTGAAAAGGGGGTAATGGAGGGGGCTAGGGTGGACAACAACAACAAAAAGAAGAAAAGCGAAGGAAAGAAAGAAAACGAAAAAAATCAACACGTGTGTGTAAGGAAGCCAGAACTACCAAACGTCACGAACTCAACACGTGTGTGTAAGGAAGCCAGAACTACCAAACGTCACGACTTTCGTACATCAATAATCAACTGTGAAATTAGCGAATTAAATAACATACTAATTGTTCAGTAACTTTATGAAGAAACACACACACACACACACACACACACACACACACACACACACACACACACACACACACACACACCTCCATCTCACAAACAATGAAAAATGTACATGAATGAATATCAAGAAGTGTAAAGAGACTATGAGGAAGAAATGACTGAAGCAAACAAATAGATACATGAATGAATAAATCCCACAGGAACAGTTCTCGGTAGAAGATGGAGAGGAACAGTTTGATTTGTACATATTTGTGTGTGTGTGTGGTGTGTGTGTGTGTGTGTGTGTGTGTGTGTGTGTGTTTGTGTGTAAGTGCGTGCGTGTGTGTGTGTGTGTGTGTGTGTGTGTGTGTGTGTGTCTGTGTCTGTGTGTGTTTACTGTATCAATCAAACGAATGATCATGAAATGAAAATGTGAAAGAAAATGATAAGGGAAAGAAAGAAAGCAAAACTACCAATACCAAAAAAAAAAATCCTGTCTTGACTTTATTATTGATTTAGTTTTCATATTATTTTACAGTCCGTTACATGCATTGTGATGGATGTTACCATGTTGTAACAAAAACAAATTTCCTTCTCTTTCCTCTTCTTCTACTTCTTCTTCTTCTTCTCTCTCTCTCTCTCTCTCTCTCTCTCTCTCTCTCTCTCTCTCTCTCTCTCTCTCTCTCTCTCTCTTTCGGATGAAGTGGTTAACTTGAAGGGCGACAGCTCAGTCGTGATCAAATAACACAAGAGTAAAAGCAAAAAAGAAGAAAAGGATGAAAACAAAGACACAAATCTTACAACATGAGGGTAACAATCTGACAACATAAAGGTGAAAACAAACACACAAATACTGACAGAATAATGTAAAACAAATACAGAACTCTGACACCACAAGGATGAAAACACACACACACACACACACACACCACACACACACACACACACACACACACACACACACTCACATTTCACAACACAAGAACACACACACACATCACACACACACACACACACACACACACACACACTCACTCACATTTCACAACACAAGAACACACACACACACACACACACACACAACACACACACACACACACACACACACACACACACACACCTCAAAAATCGGAAGAGAAATAACATTCACCTTTTCTCCTGGTCTCTTTTGATTATTGGCCGTTTATTGAATTTTGAGGTGTAGTGGGTCATTTTTTTATGGGAAAAGGGCCTGCTTAATAGCTCGACTAGGCAAATAGGTAGCCTAATAAATCATCCAAAATACTAACTATATGACAATTTTAATCGAGTCTGAATATCAGAGATCAAACTTTTGGGCTTTTTTTTTCAATTCAGCATTTGCAATCTCTCTCTCTCTCCTCTCTCTCTCTCTCTCTCTCTCTCTCTCTCTCTCTCTCTCTCTCTCTCTCTCTCTCGCTGCTTTCCGTTTTGCATTGTTAAAAAAGACAAAATGCATTTTTAAATCAATGTATCTACATTTACTTTTCAGTGTTACTAACGTGATCACGTGCTTCTAAGAAAGAAATCAAAGACAAAAAAATTATGAGGAAGCAAGGTTACGTGATTAGTTTTACGTGAACGTAGGGAAAATGATAAACAGTCGGACAAAATCCAAAGCATTCATGTCAAGGATGTTATACTGGTCATCGATTTTGTTCTTTTATGTTTTTGTTGTTGTTGTTGTTTGTTGTTGTTGTTGTTGTTTTTCTATTTCACACACACACACACACACACACACACACAACACACACACACACACACACAAGCACGCACACACTTCAAACGAGGTATCCACTCAGCTATGCTAGCACACACACACACACACACACACACACACACACACACACACACACTTACGTTTGCTTTCTTTTATTCCCTACCCCCCCCCCCCCCCCCCCCTTCTTACCCCCATTTCTCACACCGACTGCTGTGTCCAAAATGACCGGAGTAGATTGTTCTGCTTTAGTCTTAGAAACCATACACATTATTTGTCAAGTCCAAGAATTGTGCCAATTCAGTGCACTCTTCCCGCTGTATTCTTGTGTAGTCTCTGACTGGCACCCTTCGAATTGTGTACAAGAAAGCGAGCGAGCGAGCGAGAGAGAGAGAGAGAGAGAGAGAGAGAGAGAGAGAGAGAGAGAGAGGGAGAGAGAGAGAGAGAGAGAAAATGAATGAATAATTTATTCAGATTAAGGCCATAGCCCATACTGAAAGGGTGACACCCGCAACACACGAATAAAGAAGGATTCTCACAAAAGCAAATGGGAAAAAAAAGCAGTTACACATATATATTATGCAAAACTATTATGAATATATCGCTCGTTGTCGCTTTTGTGCTTCGTATATGTACCTGGCAAGATCAAAGAGGACACATTCATTTATTGTTGCTAACAGTAAGTTGACACTAAAACTACAAGGATCAAATTAATACTTTGACTTAATGAATTTTACTCGAAGGTCATTGAGAGCAGGACAGCAAAATCAAAATGCATTTCATCCTCCTTGGC
The DNA here is from genome assembly GCA_018398815.1 of Conus ventricosus. Taxonomy (NCBI): domain Eukaryota; kingdom Metazoa; phylum Mollusca; class Gastropoda; order Neogastropoda; family Conidae; genus Conus; species Conus ventricosus. The sequence goes on from CM031596.1 coordinate 106,922,009, forward strand.
CTGGTAACATAACCGACAT
>CM031596.1:106927027-106937027 GCA_018398815.1 Conus ventricosus
AGTGTCTCCTTCGGTGGGTTGCCTCATGATGACTTGTCATTGACATCTCCCTGTGGATTGTCGGTGCCGGAGCTGTGGCGTGACGGGCCAGGCTGCGACTGACTGTGGACGGGGTTTGGAATGAGCGGCAAGGGTGCACTGCCATTGAAGTGGCACGGGAGATGAAGCAGCAGAAAAGCAAAAAGACCGGCGGTGCCAGTGGAACCCAGAGAATTACTGTCCTCCGCCGAACCAACCAACCAACCAGGAGCAATCCTGTACCACCTTGGAAGCCTGCACTCTGTTGACATAGGGTCACAAGGCATTTTCTTAAAAACTCAAGGGCCACAACTGCTCCCTGGCATTGTGGTGGCCACTGAACATGACAAAACAGAACTTGCACAGAAGCGTCCGCATGACGTGGGTACAGACCGTACTTCATGACTGCAGGGCCCACCGGCAAAAGACGTCACCAGTAAGCAAACTGCTGCACGCACTCCACAGGCCCACTTGTAACAGGGAAGTGGTCTTTATACAACGCTGCAAGACCTCTTCCTCGTGTGCATGACAGGTTTGGAGGATTCGTATTTGCCATTGTGGTGATCTCATCGCCATTCATGCAAATTATCATCACCATCAGGTCTGAGGAGAAAAAAAATGATAGTCTCAACGTAATTTTCATTTGGAATATAGATGTCTAGTACTTGCACAACTCGTACATCTTTTTCATCCAATATCAGAGACTGTTTTGCTTTACACTCTGTTAGAGTAGCGTAAACGTAACGAAGCACCAAGGAGATCATTAAATAGGAAATAACTATTGCTATCACCGTTGTGATTATGTGAATGTGCACTAATCATTGTTAAAGAAGAAAGTAGTTCAGTGGATTGGAATAATTATTAATGGCTTATATAACGGCATTTGTTTCAGGTCGGAAAAAGGTTTCTAACTTAGCTCCCCCTTTCTGCCTCCCCGACTGTTCATCAACTTCTTAAAAAAATTGAATACTAGAAAAGAAAAGATAGAGAGATGATGTGGAGACACAAGTTGAAGATCAACTACCCGTTTGGTCTCGATGTGTGGGATTAGTTGGTTTCACATGAACAATCTGCCCTGGGAACTTTGCCCTTCACTGAATCAAGACTTCACCCAGGCATCACTATTTATCATACAGTAATGAGGGGGGGGGGGGGGGTTAATGTGACGTAAAAAACACACATGACGTCAACTAGTTTTGACGCCGACTTCCATGGTCAGCTGAGGAAGGTTTGCAAAAACCGAAAGCGCTTCTGTAAAATGCTTTGGTTGTTTGTTGTTGTTTTTTTAATTTGAATTGAAAATTGAATACTAGATAGGTAAATAAATTAATAAATAAATAAAAGAACAAAAGACGCTTCATTTAATCATCTGTGGTCGTTGGAGCGTGACTCGATAATTTTTTTTTTCTTTCAGTTTCTTGTTTGTTTCCTTCTATCATCATCATGTTTTGTTTGTATATGGTGATATGTTTTTATACCTATATTTCATGGTTTGTTTGTATATGGTGATACGTTTTGTTTGTATATGGTGATATGTTTTTATACCTATATTTCTGTTCCTTTCTTCATGTGTTCTCTGTAAAAAAAAAATATCAGGGTGAGGGGTAGGTTGGGGTAGATTTCTTGTGTGTCAAATCATTCTCTTTTCAACACATTACAATTTACATCACGTGCAAGTAGGCCTGTTGTCGTCCATTACCATGAACAGTTGATATAGTTTCACATCATTTTGTCACCAGCCAATGGACTAATGAAGTCTAAACGACACAAATTCAAAATCCTTATTTTTATTTCAAAATCTCATCGCCAGTCTAAAGAAATAGTGTACATAATCAAAAACTACTTCTGATCCGTGGGACTTACTCTTTTCAAGCTCAAACTCATTCTTTCCGTTAAAAATACGAAAATGTACATCTTTTGAAACAAACGTCTTCCTATAGAATACCACAAGCCAAGCAATGTGAAAACAAATCCACTCTTTAGTCATACATGCAAAACAAGCAGGAGAAGACCAGCGGACATCACACAGCCTTGACGGTTATGGTGACGCAGGAATCTGGCCATCTTCTCACGTACACCACTGGCCAGTCACCCACCCAGGCCCAGAACGAACAGGTTCCTCTGTTTAAACAGCCACCCGACGAAGCTTTCTGCCTTGTCAGCTGACTCAACCTTGCTCCAGCGCGCGCGCTCTCTCTCTCTCTCTCTCTCTCTGTGTGTGTGTGTGTGTGTGTCCACACAGCAGCTGCTTTCCTTCCTCTACAAACGGTAACTAAGATCGTTAAAGCGGGATTCGAACTTGTGGGGCCATTTCCTGCCTACTTCAGAGCGAAAAGGACTGACGAAATAAAGGGACGCAACCCTGCGCATTTCTTTCCCAACTGAGAATTACCTGCCATTCGGATTCTTTCTTTCTTTCTTTCTTTCTTTCTTCTTTTCCTTCTTTGTTTCTTTCCCCCTTTTTTTTTTTCATTTAAATTTTGTTATCGTCTGCAGAATGATTTTTTTTAAATCGGCATTTCATCAAACGCCGAAGAATGCTATCACTTGACAGATATTGGTCTTATGAGGGACTAGTAGGCCTAGTAGATAAAGCATTGTTCTCTTGATCCAAGGGTGTGGGGTTCAATTCCCGCTTGAAACCACCAAGCCAGAAGAGATTAATCTCATCGCAGTTAATATCTGCACGCACTCCAAACCTCTCCAAGTTCTTCAGACGAGGCTTTAAACCGGTGTCTCGTGTATGAGAGCACATGCATTACTGAATATTATGCACGTTGAATCATGTTTTATCCTTCGTAGAACTGACAATAGCCCATCTTGTGTTTCATTTGGATGGTCACATACATATGCGCGCGTGCGTTTGATAAGAGGCACGCTCAGGAAAATGCCCAATGATCTCGTAGAATGGTTGGATATTTGTTACCACATAATTCCGTGTGTGTGTGTGTGTGTGTGTGTTGTTGTTGTTGTTGTTGTCTTCAATTTAACGTCTATCCACATAGGCCTAGTGATATTAGACGGGAGGAGGTGAGGCGAGGGGGGAGGGGAGGGGATCGGAGGAGGAGGAGGGGGAGGGGGACCGTATTGTGTGTGTATGTATTTATGTATCTTGGTTAAGGAATTAGAAAAAAAAGAGTCAGAAAAATGAGCATTAACAAAAATTACAATCAACTAGTCTATAACAAATGTCCTATAGGACTATGAAGTAAACATTTCGTAATATTAAACAAACTAGTAGCATTGTGTGTGTGTGTGTGTGTGTGTGTGTGTGTGTGTTTGTGTCTTATCTATCTACATGTCAGTCTATCTATCTCTCTATCTATCTCTCTATCTATCCTAAAAATCTGCAAAGGAAAAAAAGGGGTTAACTCGGGAACTCTCACGACAGGAGGTTCTAACGTGAAACCACAAGTTGCTCAGCATGCTTCAGTTCAAAAGTGTATACTGCGGTGACAGAAATGTGCACACAAAGACCCTCCCGTCTGTCATTGATCTTATTACATTATCCCGATGTATTTACACTTCTTTTCTGCCAAGCTTAAAAAATATCCTTAGCAAAGTTTTCGGGGATATATATATATATATATATATATATATATATATTATCCCGATGTATTTACACTTCTTTTCTGCCAAGCTTAAAAAATATCCTTAGCAAAGTTTTCGGGGATATATATATATATATATATATACTGCTGAACAATTAAATAGTGGGAGAAAACAAGTGCAGGTTAACAATTCTTCAGTCATTATAGTAATGACTTGGCAAAGATTTGAATAAATTAAAAAAAAAAAAAAAAAAAAACCAAATTTTTAAAATGAAAAAATGGGGGGAATATATTATAAATATGAGAAACCCTTCACTAGCTGCCTGAGGGAACCATTGTACTCCCCTTCGAAGGCACATCTATTTGTATTGCCTGCTCCTAGGCCTTTCGTCCGCTGGATCGGACTCATCAGGGAGACACGGCTGATTGTGTCTGTGCTCTTGGTGTCAAATAGAGACACACCAAAGTCCATAATTCTGTGGTGTTCTCATCACCAAGGGTTCAAAAAAGAATCCAACAGCACCCCCAAAGCAGCCAGCGAAGGGTAGTAAAATGGAACAAAAGGAAAGTGTGGAGAGGAAAAAAGTGCTTAAAAACTAAAAGCATTATGCAAACAGTATAAAATGTAGGGGACAATCTTTGAGCCTATGCTTGAGGATCCATTCAAGGATGCAAGGGAGATCAAAAGATATGGAACAGTGTATATATACTTGGAGTAAAATAACAAACACAGAAGTAAACAGTTTCATTTTAAATTGTATAATCTCCAATAAAACTTTCGCTTAAAAAGCTTCTTCAGTAGGGCCTACTGGCCAGTTCTGAAGAAGCTTTTTAAGCGAAAATTTTATTGGAGATAATACAATTTAAAATGAAACTGTTTACTTCTGTGTTTGTTATTTTACTCCAAGTTTTTTTTTTACCCCAGAATATATATAACCAAGGGACTCAAACGGACGTCAGTTTATCTTTCCTGATTGCAGATCACAGTGACACGTGCTACCTCCTGTGAAATAACAGCATAAGATCTCAGAAGGACGTCGAGACGTGTGGTGTCTGTCCCCAATTCCCACCCGCACCCAGCTCTCCACCATACACCCTCAGCCCCCACCCCACCTCCCCCACCTCCCCCCACCTCCCACCCCAGGCCCTGGAACTTCCCTAAACAGACTGCCTACTATCGGCGGCACGTTTTCAGGCCGGGGTGGTAATCAGCCGCCTTGTTTTAGCTACCCTGCTATGGACAAAGCCCGGGAGATCAGCGGCAGGTAAACTAGCTACTAGCCAGCAATTTCACCCCAGGGAGCGGAGAATGGAATGTGGCCACAAGTAGAGCGGATGGCGGGTGGGTTAATGGGGTGGGGTGGGAGTGGGGTGGGGGTGGGGTGGGGGTACAGATGAGGAAAAGAAGTGTGAGGGGACAGGGAGGTTGAGGATCGGGGAAGAAGGAAGGGTGGGGGTTGGGGGTGGGTGGGTGGGGGCGTGGGGGTGGGGGGTGGGTGGGGGGATTATGTGAGCAGATTTGCAGGAAGTGGGGAGCTGTTCTCAGAGAGCAGATTGGAGTGGAGAGGATGTTAAAGAGAGATGTCACATCTGGTCACTGTTTGCCTCTAGAAAGGAAGTTTTTTTTTCTTTTCACTCGCACCTGTTTGTGTATTCTTCAGACTGCAGAATCACAGAGGGAAGGGGATGGGGGTGGGGGATCTACCGAACTAGTTTAGACAAAAAGCAAAACAAAAACCACAAAAAAACACTTCCCTGAGAGATAAAATGTGACCCAGGGACGAGTTGGTGTGGATCGGCGAGGCGAATCCAGATCAAAAAGCGGATCAAGGGGGTCTGTGCTCTCCCAATTTTTGTGGAATACAATATTCATGTGATTTCCCTTTCCTTCAAAAAGTCTTTTCAAGATTTTTTTAGAGGAGAGAGAGAGAGAGAGAGAGAGAGAGAGAGAGAGAGAGAGAGAGAGAGAGAGAGAGATTAAAGAAACATTCTGGCGATTTCAAAACCAATGAAATATGTGATTTGAAAATCAGGAACAAGAATGTGTGCGTGTGTGGAGGTGGGGAAGCGGGGGAAGGGAGTGGGCGTGTGAGTGCGGGTGCGCGCGCGCGCGCGCGTGTGTGTGTGTGTGTGTGTGTGTGTTTGAGAGAGAGAGAGAGAGAGGTGGTGTTTCAATTTACACACACACACACACACACACACACACACACAAACACACACACGCTTCTTTTTTTTTTCTCACCACACCTCTGCCGGTTTGAAACCAAAGCCTACGTGCACACCGCCACACTTCTACTAAGGGAGATCGCACCACCGTCCCCCCCCCCCCCCCCCCCCCCCCCCCCCTCTGCTGACACGAGAAGGGGGATCAGACGCCCACAGGGTAGTGATCTCTCTCCGGCCGGACCAGCCAACCGGGAGGTCCCGTGGAATCCGTCTGCACGCCGCCGCATTGCTGCGTTGACCTCATCTCTCAGCCTTCCCGCTGTCCCGACCTCTGCGGACTTCAAAGAAAGCCGAGGCAGCGTCGAGGAACTGAGAGGGCGCATGTTTTGAGACGGCTACCCGCAGCTCGGTTGTCGGGTGGATATTTACCCGACTCATTTTTCACCCACCCATCCAAGTCCCACCCCCCACCCTCCACTCCCTTCCCTCCACCCTCGTCTATATCCTCTGTCTATCCTGTCTTGTCACACGGGCTGATCGCGGGGCTGAAGCACGCTGGGGTTCTTTGTTTTTGCCGCTTTAATTAGGTGGCCCCCAGACGGTAGGGGTGGAGGAGGGTGGGGGGAGGGGGAGGGGGAGGGTCAGGGTGTAGGGGTCGGGTTGTGTGTGTGTGTGGGGGGGGGGGGGGGGGAGAGGGGGGGGGGAGGTTAGATCCTTCTGTAGAGATATATTGGATACTGGCTCAAGTTTGGGGTGGTTGTCTGGGCAACTGTATTAAGGCGGGAAATTTCGACGTGGTAATTGAATTCTGTTTCAGAGGTGTCCGAACGAACGTAAGGCATGTCCACAGGAGCCGGTTTAGGTTTGTATGTGTTTGGGAAGATGTGTAACGTCATTAAATTTATAGATTAATTAAGAAAAATAACATTAACCATCAAACGATAGCAGTTATCTAATGTTTATTAGGAAGAGTGACTTTGAATATACTGAACAACATTAAAAACGCACCGCTTGCCAAAAGACCCAGACAACGTTGGTAGTACAGAATTATTTAATGAAAGTAAGCATATTTGATTACGCATCCATTTTTCAATTAAACAAAATGTCTGTTCTTGACAAGAATGGCCGAATTCATCTGAAATTAGCTGTTGACTTCACTAGGGTCCCTGTCAAAAAGTACACCACGACGAGCATGTCCGTCCGCGAGCTCTAATACCGAGTGTGTCCGCCATTTGCCCCGATGCATGCTTGGCAGCGCCTCCTCATGGAGTAGACAAGGTTGTGCAAGAACGCCTGTGGCAGTCCATCCGACTCCTCGGTCAGTGCGCGCCTCAAATGATCGAGAGTCTGTGGACGTCTTCCACGGGCCACAAGACGCCCCAGCTCATCCCAGACGTGTTCAATGGGAGCCATGTCAGGGGACAGAGATGGCCAGGGCAACACGGCAATGTTGTTCGCCTGGAGAAACGCAGCGGTGGCTCTTGCGGTGTGGGGTCGTGCATTATCATGCTGGAAGAACTGCAGCTCCGGGTGCTGGCCAAACAGTGGGACGACGTGGTTCTGCAGCACCTGCTGGAACGTGTTGGCATTCACATGGTTGTCAAAAAAGTACAGAGGTGTCCGGTAGTCATGACTGAATGCCCCCCAAACCATCAGACTGCCCCCTCCCCATCTATCGGCTTCAAACACGCAGCAGTTGGCGTAGCGTTCCCAGACACGCCTCCAGACTCTCATTCTCCCGTCAGCATGAGATAACGCGAAGCGACTTTCGTCAGAGAACAGCACAGCTCTCCACTGACGTCGTGTCCATGGCAGATGCTGGTTGGCCCACTGCAGGCGTTGCTGACGGTGTCTACGGGTGAGGACTGGGCCAACATGAGGGCGTCTTGCATTGAGCCCTGATTCTTGCAATCGACGTCGAACGGTTTGTCCAGACACTGGACCCCATCGACCAACCACCTGGCGACATGTTTCTGCTGCTGTAAGGAATCGATTACGAAGATGAAGCTGTCGAATGTATCGATCCTGCGCTGGTGTGGTAACACGAGGTTGGCCCGTTCGGCGCCGATCAGTGGTGGAACCAGTCGCTGCCAAACGTTGTGATAGCCTTACAATTGTAGAGTGACTGCAGTTCAGTTGTCTGGCTGTCTCTCTCGATGACATACCGACCATCAACATTCCAATGGCTCGCTCGCGTTCTTGCATAGACAGTCGCGGCATTGTTTTCGGACCACTTCGCCTGGTCGAAGGACAACTGATACCGTTTTCCAGTCGGCATGACTTCAAACTCACCATTTGAGACAAAGAAACAGAGAGCTACGTTCAGTCTCGGCCCCAGTGGCAAAAAAAGTGTTTTGGGCGAGTTGCACGTGGGCGTCACACGAATGTCGGCAAGCGCGGAGAAAACCGAGGCAGTGTGAATCTGTGTCCCTTAAAAATTGTGTTAACATACCAAATCCAAATACACATTTTTTCCAAATGGGTAATCGGCAAATCAAAACGGTGCGTTTTTAATGTTGTTCAGTATAGTAACATACATTGCTGCTGGCAGAAGCAGCAGGAGATGTTCCGGCATCTTGACGACTGATGCAAAACTCATCTGAATGAACAGCGCACTACATTCTCCAGCGGAGGCAGCTGAAGTATTCCAGCTTCAATGTTGATGATGTATTTAGATCAGCTTATTTCGACTTCTTCAGAGTATGAATAAAACCACTCCATGGCTATTCAAGGTTGGACCTTACAAGAGCAACAACTTGAAGCGAAGGCATCAGCGCTGAGAACTCTATGGCTGGCCATTTCTAAGATACCGGGATTCTGCGTCATAGGCGTGACTGAGGTATGCGCTGTTCCATTGTAGAACATGGAATGGGTGTATGTGGTCTAGCTTCACTCACTTCTCCCCTGACCACTCCTTCAGCTGGTTGAAATCGGTCAGCAGACTGGGGTGATCCTGGAAGATGTGGTCGACCTTTGTGTACAACGGGCGATCGTCTGCAAAGAATCATACCTTTGCCTGTCCTGTTTGGTAGACCGTTCGTGTGACACAGGAACAGCGGTGGTCCTGACTCCACGGTGTCCTGGATGACGTCATCTTCAACCGACATGTCACCAGATGCTTTCTCCTCTACCGGAACAGCTCTCATATTCCTTTTGGTCAGGGAATTTGACATCTAGATTCGGGGCGGATTAGGAGAAAAGAGGGAGAGTGGAGGAAGGTTGATTGAGAGGATGGAGGATAGTGAGGGTTGAAGATCACTCCTCCCACCCATCTCCCATTGAACTAACAACAATTAACGCTCTAAAATCTCCCGGTAACAACAATGTCACCGCGCTGGCGTCTAAACTAGCTTATGTAGCTCTGTCATTTCTAAGGATAGATTGCGCGAAGTCAGTAACCCCCTCCCCACCCCCACTCCTGTCCAAATCTGTTTACTGTGTGTGTGCGTGTGTGTGTGTGTGTGTGTGCGCGCGCGCGCGCGCGGTGTGTGTGTGTGCTTGCTTGCGTGCGTGTGTGTTTTCTGTGCCGGTGTGTATGTGTTTGTGTGTAAGGAAGGGGAGGGAAGGGAGTGGGAGGGAATGGTAGGGATTGGGTGTGGTATTGTGGTGCGGTGGTCGGTTATTGGTGGTGTGGAGATAAGACTCTCCCATCCCATTCCTTCGGTCGTCAGCTTATCTCAGTCAGTTCCTGCCTACGTGGCCGTCTGGTTTGTGCTTTGGATACACTTAAGAACACCGTAATCGACGCCCCACCCTCATCCCTTCTCTTCTGTATCAATTTCCTTCTGGACGATCTGACCCGTCCCCTGAAGTGTGGAATAAGTCCACAGTGCGTCAACTTGACCATTGGTGTATATCAGATCCATTTTGGTTCAACCTTTCCCTCAGCTTATGGTAAAACACAGCATAACAAGTCCACAGTGGTCTATTCGGCCTATTAGCGTATGATGGATACAATTTAATAGGTCCATAGTGGTCCAGTTTGTCCATGCGTTTGAGGTTCAATGTAGTCGATACGTCCTGCAATGCAGTCCAAATTCCCATATTATTTTACGTGAAAAATTATGTAATAGTTTCATAGTTGTGCAACTTGCCTATTAGCTTAGTATACTGACAAAGGATGAGGGAAGTCCAACTTACCGAGTCCAACTTAATGTTGATATGATGGAAAGGACACTGTTGCGTCCCTTCAGTGTCGTGCGCCTTCAATTCACGCACACCCGCTAGTTTTATCCACATCTGCACATTTTGAAACCTGCTTTGTG
>CM031596.1:106939527-106964527 GCA_018398815.1 Conus ventricosus
GAAGAAATGAAGTCCTCATTCTCAAGAATCATGTTATTAGTTATAAGTATGTGGCAGCAAAGAAACATTCTATGTTTAAAGGAAAACAGAAATGAAAAACGCAAACAAGGAAAAATCTGCATTACGGCTGACCAGAAAAGGAAAACATGAAACAGAATTAAACAGACAGAAAAGTTATAGTTGGAAAATGAAAAGAAAAACACACACACAAAAAGCCTCAGCAAATGAAAGGCGGTATTACAATGACTTGACAACAAAAAGAACAAATGTGAAAGGCGGTATTACAATGACTTGACAACAAAAAGAACAAATGTGAAAGGCGGTATTACAATGACTTGACAACAACAAGAACAACAAACACTAAAGGACAGTATTCAAAGTTGACTTGGCACAGAAACAAAACAAAAAGGAAGAAAATGATCATCAAAGCACCTGGGACAACAAAGAGATTACAAATCATTGAAACTGGACAATAAAATGAAAACGACTGGAAGAAGAAATGGAAGTGAATGGTAAAAGGTCAGCATTACAGCACACAGCGAATTGACAGTTGGGAACAGATGAAACAATAACAACATTGACAACAACAACATATAATTCACATACATGTGTGAGATTATCTCTCAGATACAGGACAATGTTGTAATTTTTAAACCTGGAAGAACAAGAACATCAAAACATAAATATTTTATGTAATTTATTTGATAAAATCCTGTTTTGCATAATGTTACAACATTTGAGCATTTCATTTATACTGGTTTTATTTTACTTGTATTTCGCGGTGAACATGTGTGTGTGTGTGTGTGTGTGTGTGTGTACGCATGCGCAAACACAAATGATTATTTGTGCACAGGAGAAAAGATATAACTGTTTACAATAGACATGGAGTAGTTGAATATTTTAGGTTAATGAGTGGTCCATTACATTCATACGTAAATGCTATTTTGGGACGGCGTTTTCTCTGCATTGTGAACAAAATGAATAGTTGTTTTTTTGTTCAAGCTGACGTAAGTAAAATTCATTGTGTAATTTTGCAACCACCACTATTAAAGAAATTGCAGACATAAACAGTAACATTATAAAAACTGGAAGTATGCAAAGAACCATTCAAAAATAACTATAATAACAATCATAACTATTCTTGTTAAGACTAATTATGAAAATGTAACAGAACAATTCAATGACATAATATGCATTCCTTTGGCTTCATTTTTTTCTTTTAAATGATCAGATTTTTTTTTTCAATATTCAAAACGTTTTTCTGAGGGAAAGAGGATACCAACTCTGTTATAGGATAATTAACTAATGGAAACACTTAAAGCAACAGATATTTCTGAGTGTAAAAAATAGTGGCACTGCTTTTCATCAACATTGAAAATATCGTGAAAATTCAGTCTTTGTAGAGAGTGGTAATTATACAGAGGTAGACTAACCAGCAGTTCACAAAATGCGTGAAAATTGCTCTGAACTTATCACAATGAGACAGTCATTTAACTGCTCTGAACTTATCACAATGAGACAGTCATTTCTATACATGGAAGAAACAATCACATTCCTGTTCAAACCCTTCACTAGGGTAAAACACATTTGTGTCAACCAATACAATTTGTCTCTACACCTGTACAGGAAAATCATAATTTGAGGCCTGTATGGCCGTATCACTGTTTGTATACTGAAATATTCAATTTGTAAGGTAAAAAAAAAATCTTATACAAATATTTTCAAATCGTGAGCTGGAATCTTGTGCCAGCATCTCGAGCTTTATGAGACAACGCATTTCACAGAATCGACCTGCATTGATTCTGGCTGCCCATAAAATGTCTCTTAAGGGTCATTCAACCATAACTGATTGTTAATTTGAATCATCCAAGTGCAGATTTCTGGCTATTCATGTTCAAGGAAATGATGGTTTAAAGTTTTTACGTATGTTAGGATTCTAGGACTTTGTGGTGGAGTATAAGGAAATACACAGCTGTCTATAAGGATAACAAGCTTTAAGACTTCAAGGTGGTTGACTCCAAAGAAATGTAAAGTTCATAACAATAAATGAAAGGTATCATTCATCTCCCAAGGTTGCATTACACTAGGATCAAGAGGAAAACAAATACAGGCAAGTGACTGTTAAATAAAAGAAGTGAGAAGGAGAAGGAGGGGGATGGAGGAGGTTCCATGATTGCATTGTCAAGAGGCTGATGATGACAATGTTTGTTCAACAATTCAGCACACTCACAAAAATCTTTACAGACTATGGAAAGGTCAGCTGCTTTTCCCAAGAGAAAGGAGTTTTTTCTACAGAGACTGAAGTTAGCATCACAGAATAAGAGAAAATGATCTGTCATAGAATTTTAGGTTATCATAAACAGGAAGTCATTGTACAAAAGTTCTACAATATTTCAGTATTATGCAGGTATCCCCTTTCCTTTGCAGTTAATTCTTTTTTTTAAAAGCTCTGCTGAGATCATTAACATAAAAAGAAGCATTTTAGAGGATAATTAAAAGTACTATCATTGACAAAATAGATGAAAAGACAAGACAAATTTTCAAAATATGGAAAGACTTCGCCCAGAATGAACACAAAAAAAAGGAAAAGGACAGAAATGGAAGATTCTGAATGGCTTCTTTACAAAAGGAAAAAAAAGATAATGGAAGAATCTGATTGGCTACATCAGAACAGATGATCTACCATGTGGGACCATCCTCCGTTCCACCACCACCACCACCCCTGTTGTTACCACCAACATCACTACCACCAGCGGAGTTTGCTGCCTTGTCCTCGTTGTTGCCAGTCTGGGGTATGTCATCTTGACCAGGGGGGCGTTGAGGATCAATTTGACCAGAGGGAGGTCGGGGTTCATCTTGACCAGACAGAGGTTGGGGGTCAGATTGTGTGCTGTCTTCTGCTTGTCTGTGGCTGGGTCTCGGGGCTCGGGATCTCTGGGTTGGCGGGAGGATTTTGCCACTTGAGGTACATGATGCGGGACTTCCAGGTTAACCATCTAGGGGAAAAAGAGAGGGCAGAAACACGCTCTACTCACGCAGCTACAACACTCACACCGCTACTTCCACAGCTACAGAAACACATCAATCAACTGACATAGAGTAGTATCATAATGCAATACTTTAGACAAGGGCAGAAAAATTGCATTTGGAAACAAGAGTTCTGAAATATGGATTTAATCTACTAAGTTACCAACGATTTTCAACCAAAGAGAAAAATCAGAAAAAAACACAGGTTTATCATTTTTTCACACAGTCAAAAAAATGTGTTCACCCTGGAAAGACATACAGTATCATCCACTATTCTTTATGAACACTTCCGTCAAATAGAATATAAATCTTACTATTAAAGAGTAAAACCACATGCTGACAAGAGACATGTATAATACATACTCACATGCGCAGCGATACACTGAGGCAAAGACGTATGCAGCACATCTTAGTAACATAAACATAAATTACCTCTAAATGTTTCTTTTAGAGAAAAAAAAATGTAAAACTATTCTCAATCATACAGATAGAAATACACTTTAGTCAATCATAATGAAAACACTTATATCAATTTAATTTCTATTATACAATTGTAAATTATTCTCAATCTTAAGAAAAATTTTTTCACTTAATTATAATAAAAACACTGATATAAATCCAGTTTTCATTGTATTTATTCATTCAGGTTTGGAAAAAATGTAATTGAGTTACGTAGTTTCTTTAGAAAAAAAAACATGTGTAAGCAATACAGTAAAGAAGGGTTTGACAGAAGAAAAGAAAGAAAGAAAATGTACACTTGAAAAGACATGAGAATTAAAGGGGTAAGATAAATAGAATGAAATAAGAGTTAAGAAAAGAAAATATAGATCAAAGTGGCAGACATAAGGGCAGGGAACACTTTACAAGACCACGCTAAAATGCTCAGATCAAAACCCAATTTATCTATTTATTCTGAAGAACCAATCTTTTATTAAAAACATTCACATCAATGTACTCATTTCTGTGAGAACCCCCCACACTTGAAGAGAACGATCTACTCTTCATCAAAACACAAAATGTAAATTGAAAGAGTAAGGTTATGTTTCCTATTTGCTGATATCCAATGCATTATTAGCACATATGAAAGGCGAACGGGCAATACTACTTTGAAATTCATGTATGCTGGTGCCAAAACTCGAACTTGATTGATTGTATAATTGGAATTGAGAGAAATTACATCGCCCTTTCTCAGGTAATAGTTAATACAAATCCATGAAATTAATGTACATACACTGTATATCTTGTAAGTACTTTCTTTGTACTCACTAAAGCCTGTACGTTTAGATAATGAAGGTGTTTCAAGTGTTACAGCCGAGCTGAAATTTGGCCTGGGCTTAAACTTCCAGATACATGCTTCATCATAAGGGCAACATGATCAACTGTCATTCCAAACAGTCGCGCATGGATTTTCCTTAGCCATGCTCATCTCCTAGAAGACAAGAATTCAATTGTCTGACGACAAGAGTCTGGCTGCCTACATGAAAATGTGATGAAAAAAAAAAAAAAAGCTGTACATGCAATCTTCTAACCTGGGGAAACACTCTCAGTAACATGGCATTTGGCAGATGTGTCTGCACATACCTGGTCATCCCCTCACTCCCTCCCCTTTCATTACTTAATTCTGGTTTGGGGCAAGGGTGGGTATAACAGTTGAACAGGGTTGGACTTTGGTGAAACTGCTACTACAGTAACAGATGAATGAACATCATGAACTATGAAAAGTTAATCCGTACCCATTTAACAGAAGACACACAAAAAAAATCAAGTGAACATATCAATGAATAAATCATTAAATGTTAACAAAATTTGTCATGCTAAAATAATGACAAAAGGTGTGTGTGTGTGTGTGTGTGTGTGTGTGTGTGTGTGTGTGTGTGTGTGTGTGTGTGTGTGTGTGTGTGTTCCAGTGTTTGTGTGTCCATCTGAGCACATAAGTACATAAGTGTGTGTGTGTGTGTGTGTGTGTGTGTGTGTGTGTGTGTGTGTGTGTGTGTGTGTGAAAGACAGAGAGACAGACAGAGACACACACAGACAGATACACAGAGAGACTGAGAATGTGTGTATGTGTGTGGTGGAAGTAGTGAGGTGCATGGGTTGATTTGTGACAGGATTAGACCTTTAGTTCAGAACAGTGCAACTATTAATCAGAAAACTCTTCATAATGATAAATAACCATACACATAAAGTTTGATGAAAAGAGCACTAATTCAAAGCACTTTCACTCAAGCAAGCCTCTATTTTAAGGCAAAAAGGATGCATACATATAACACAGTTTGTTCAAAATTCCTAACTAAACTTAAGCACTGACAGCAGCAACAATATCTAAACAAAAATGCTTACAATGCTTTGCATAGAAAGATAAGGAGCGACACAGAATACAGAAAATGGGAGTGATAGAGAGGCACAGACAGAGACAGATGAAGAGAAAACTATGACAATTCAACTTCTATACTAATATGATTATAAAGGGGAAAAACACTAGAATTAATTAAACATAGTTCTGTGATATTCTCATTCACAAAACATTGAACACCTACAACACAGTATATGCACATTTCATGTCTATTCACACACACACACACACACACACACACACACGCAGCCTTTTCCAGAGCAGTTATCGGGCAGTATGAGAAACAAACGCATTATTATGAAAAACACCACAATTGCTGCAAAACTATCTCTAGGCTTAGTGACAATGTCATTCAATGTTATTGTTCTCCATGCTCACAAGGCAAACAGAGAGATAAAAAGTAAGCTTTACAAAGGTTTTCATTTTCTATTTTTATGTACAAACAATCACTCGTACACTTACACTGACTATTGTAAATATTCTGTGTTCAAATGACAGTTTTCTTGAGGCACAGAGAGACAGACAGACCGACATATACATACATACACACACACACACACACACACACACACACACACACTGACTGAAAACCATTTACTGTCAGATTAACATAGTGTTGTACCGACAACACACACACACACACGCGCACACATACACACACACAAACACACTCACACAGACACACACACACACACACAAACACATATCACAAGCTGAAAAAGGGAAAATTCTAATACTGCTGTACAACATGCCCAATACTGTGACAATGAAAACAATGCATCATCATACAACATAAAACAAATGTATTAATGTTGCTCCATCAGAGCATTAAATATCTTTTTCTCCTGCCCTACATGTCCACACTCACTTCAATCGTTGTTTCTCTACTCTGCAGTATTAGCTTTCAGTCATTCATGTAGATGTGCTTCTTTTTTTCAAGCAACATTGTTATGTGTTCTGTGATGTAGATACATTAAAAAAAACACATAATAATAACAACAAAACTTGTTATGCTTCTTTTTTTTCAAGCAACATTGTTATGTGTTCTGTGATGTAGATACTAAAAAAACAACCTCATAATAATATCGACAAAACTTGTTATGCCATTTACAGTAAAGCTGAGGTTGATAACAGGCAGAAAGCTAGGGTAATCAAACAAAAAAGAAATAAAACTGCATGGATATGATCTTTAATGAAGCACATGCAAAGATGTAAGCTTTATATGTTACATATGGCACGTATTCTCACAGCACTCTATTCCCCAAACCATAACTTTCCTCTTTTTATGTAGAATTTAAGATCCCAGGCCAAAACAACCTCTCTTTACAAAAAAGAACAAAAATGTAACACAGAAACAAATAACCAAAAAATCATGCAAAAGCCATGGCGGGAAAAAAAAGGCGGATTCCAAAAGAAGCCAGCAACAGCATGCAATACGACAAACAAAACAGTCTACAAAGCCGATGGCAAGAAGAGCCGATAACATTATACACCATCACCAGCATGCCCTGACTGTCTCTCTGCCACCCCACAGTCCTCATCATGTGGTACCCAAAATATTACATCCATAAAACGGACACCATCACAACATCAACCCTCTGAACCTTGTAACGACAACATGCCTGTGCATTCTGATGTGAACAGTTACCTACATCCACATGCATGTCGAGTTAACAGTGGACTGCGTACTCAAATGCAGAAAATTAGTGTAACACATTTAATCAGTGTTTTTTACTAGCATTAGCTCCACCACAAAATTGATTCAGCAATACAACATTCTTTTTACATCTTTTAGATAGTCAAATTTATATCCATGGTTATCTATGGATTGTTCTTAAAATACAGATGAACTTCAAGCAATGAAAGCGGTTGTGTTTTAAACAATAGTAAAAGCTCGAGCCTGAACTTAACATTCCGTTTCATTATTCAACAGACTTCTAGTCATATACTAATCACATGAGTAATCAACGATTCCTCATTTCATCATGAATGTCTTTAAACTGAATTTCAAATATGATCTTTAAACCCATGTGGGGAAAAAAAAAGCATGTGACAACTTTTATTCAATACTTGAGACAAGTTAGTCCGACTGATAATTTCTGAAATTGAAAAGAAAAGGAAAATAATGCCAGCTGAAGTGTGTCACTGTGTGTTTGCGTTTGGTACAGGAAACAAAACAAGAAGTGCACAAGCATGCAGCTACTCCTACGTTACCTGTAGGCATTGTAAACACTCCAGCGATTCACACCTTCATTGGCATTGTTGCTATCATCATTGTCATCGCCCTTCACAAAGTTAGGGTTGCTGCCTAGAGGATTCAGCTTGCTTCGAAGCTCCTCGATCTCCTCCTCCAACCGCTTGGTGTCGTCAGTGCGCTGTGTAATACGCCACCGCACACACCACCAACACACACTTTGATTAGCAGGCAGTGGAAACTCTTAATCACTACACAACACAAATATAGTATCTGTAAAAGTAACAACATAACAACAAAGTGGAAGCCTATATCTTCTCTGTCCATACAAAATTATAGAACTGAAAAGAAAAGAGAAAGTATGGCAGGAAACAAACGCAACTTTGACATGCCAGTTTCATACTCTGCTGCCTAATTGTATTGCTACCCTTGGTAAAAATTATATTTTAAATATGTAATGGTCACACAAAACTTAAAACCAATGAAAGACTATATACTGAGCAGCACAGGCACACAGGATTTTATACAAATTCTGTATACATGTGCATAGATACAGTATTTGATCACACGTTCAGTCACTGTAAGACATGCTATCAAAAATTCAGTAAGTAAATCAAAGTATATCCACTAACAAATAAAAAATTTTTACAAAAAAATATAAATGATAGTTCTCAAAAAAGGAAACTATGCCCTACTCTGCTACCTGCATAGAACATATGATTTAAAAATCAAATAAACTAGTGCAGATGGGAAGAGGAGAGAGAGAGAATGAAGGAATTGAGAAATGAGAAATGGAGAAAGAGCATGTTAATATGGGTCAGACTTTGTGAGCTGATAAACGTTAAAGTAATACACAAACACCTCAAATGTTGTTTATGTGTACACACACACACACACACACACACACACACACACACACACACACACACACACACGCACACAAACACACATGAACTCCAACAGACCTCAGTCTAGTGATATTACTTGTATATGAAATCTTAAAAAAGGAAACAAGTTACGGCCACAAAGTGATGATTAATCAGTTCAATGCCCCAGCCTGTGAGATTACAGAGAAACATCTCATTAAGTCAAACCACACGTGTACAGTGAAATTAACAGAATGCCAGGTTAGTCAGACGCACAGCAGTGGTTCAAGCTGACACCATCAGACCACATACATCTTGTACACAAAACAGAGATGATTATATGTTGGCCAGAACGTCTTGATCGGTGGCGGCATCACCTCCCTGACCTTTGCCGTCATTGGTGCGAGCCGTGCTGGCACTTTCATACTTGGATCTTTTCTGCGCTGCTTCTTTCTCAGCCTTGGGGTCTCGTGCTGTGTCACCGTCTCCATATTCTGAAAAGCCCCAGTCGTCCTCGTCTGTGTAGAGGTCATCTTCGTTCATGAACAGTTTTGGCCCAGTCCTGTCAGTTCGGACAGTTTTCGGAGTTTGCGGGAGTTCATTTTTGTTCTCCCTCACAGACTCAGGGTTGCCTTCTTCCGCTGGTTTTTCTGGTTCATTGCCAGCTTGCTGAGTCGAAGGTTGCTTGGGTGGGGGGGTCTCGTTCAGTCGGATTTTAGTGTCCTGAGGGGTGGAAGGCTTTGATGTCTGTGGTTTGGCATGGTAGGGATCAGGATGATCTGTGGGTGTTTCAGCTTTCAGGACAGAGGTGTCCTTCTTGGGCTGCGGAGACGGGGGATGGGAAGACACTTCTTTGGCATGGTAAGGATCCATGTGCTGGACAGTGGGATCAGCCTGAGGGGTAGCGGGTTTAGAAGCTGGCTGTTGGGAATACACAGGCTCTGTAGTGAGAGGCACCTCGATCTGAGCCGCTGGGGTAGGAGACTTCATACTGGTCGCAAGAAGCATCCTGCTTTCCGGAGTCTGGCGACGAGGGCTGTAAACCTGGCCATTCCTGTGCTGGGACTGCGGGTTGATCTGATTCAGAGTGCCGTGTCTCGACCCTACCGTTGGCTGCGGAGCTGCTTCTGGTTTGTCTGGCGTCATGTTGGTTCTGCCATGACCAGATGTTCGGAACGGAATGCCTTCTGCTTCATTGCGCTGCAGAAAGCTGTCCATATCAAAAGCCGCATCAGCATCTGTACGCATGTACAAAGGGACAGAACCCATGGTGGGGTGCATACCCATCTGTGCTTTGAGGCTGTTGATCTGTGTCTGGAGGTCTTCAATGCCTGAAATTCTCTGTAAACAATGAGTGAATGTCTGATAGTATTTCTAGCCTTCCCTGTTTCACTGACCAGTGCATTCTATATGGGAAAAAAGCAACAAAAAAAAGACATTTAATGATGAACAAAGAATACAGACAACAACCACGAAAAAGTAAGAGAGAGAAAGACAGAATATAAGAAGAAGAAAGGCAAACATTTCCAAAGTGAAATAATACAGTAAAGGAACCATTGAAACAAGATGTTATTCAAACCAGTTTACTATGGTTTTCTCCCTCAAAATGGCATGGCCAAATTTTTTTTTTTTTTTTAATGAGATGCTTTCTGACCAAAATGTTATGTGTCCACTGATACTGTTCTCTGTATAAGTTGCATGTGTTTCCATTTTCACATTTCAGATTAGTTCTGCTGACATATCAGTCAAAAGATGCAGACTCTGACCAGCTGTGTTACAATGTTGATCTGACATACACAGAATGATATTCTGGACAGCTTTCAAACAACTGGAAACCTTTCTTTCAAGTTTTTGTGTAAGGTAACAATCAAAAAAGACAATTCAAAAATTCATTTTTTTTTCCATTTCAATTGAATTCAGACTGGTTATTCACTTTAATAAATGAAGTGGAAAACACTGTTCTGAATTTTAAATGAAGCACAATTCAATGGTGTAAAAGAAATGGTCATGTGAAATAAAACATTGACAAATGGAGCCTAAAATAAGAAGAAAATTAACCAGACATACACTTGATTTCCTTTTCCAGTGTACAAATCCCTACATGTAATCACTGTGATGTGACAAATGTCAAAACATCCAAGATCTACATGCTTTTGTATACAACCTGTTACAACAGTGTATACACATACAGACAGACACACTCAGACCACTAAAAAGCAATTCAGAGTAAAGCAAACATCTCCCACAGAAAAAGCAAGGGTCAGGCCAATTATTGTGTGTCAATCAACATCAGACAGGCGTGGTAACAGTCTCCCTCCAGAAGGAGAGGGTGGGGTGGGGGGTGATATTCATCCATAATGGCAATGACTATGCAATTATTGTTGCCAGTATGGGCTTAGCAGGTGGTGTCATGCACATGTTGAATCAGAAAATGCACTACTCAAAAACCACCCAAATACTCAACGCCAGTGCAGCGTCTCCTCCGGTGAGTTGCTCCCTGATGACCCTGTAAGTCCCTGTGGACCACTGGTGCTGGTGTCTCACAGAATCAGACTAGATTTGGGTGTATGTCTGAAGGGCAGACAGAGTGGTGTGGATGTAATGCCACTGAGAAGACACTGCAGATGAGATGCACAGAAAAGAGGGAAATAAAATGGCAATGATCGACCAGCCTCCATGGTGAAGTGGTTAATGTTGCGGACTCCCGGCTGGGAGGTCGTGGGTTCGAATCCCATCAGAGTCATGTGGGTTTTTCTGCCCCGACAGGCTCCTACCCAGAGTTGAGTTTGCTGCAGACTCAGTTGGGAAGACTGGGACCACACAGTCGAGTTTCATCCACTTAATGGATGCGTTTCTGAGAGTGTTGCTCAAATTTCCTGACCAACACTGCAGGTGCCTCTCTTGGGCCTGGTTGATGCCGGGATATATTATGAAAGGAAGCGTAGAGTACAGCCCTGTCATGTAGTCTCAGACCGAAACGGAAATTCGTAGCATCATCTTAATCATCCTCATTCTCATCAATCGGCATTAAAAAAAAAAAGGCTCAAATTCTGTGGCCCTTCATGCCCTGCTCTCATGGTGACCTCAGTTTTGATGTCCTCTCCACATCTGTGGTCTTGGTTTGGTTCCGTCGGGGTCACCGGTCTCGGCGAGTCCATGGGGGCTGTCATTGGACGGACGTGGTGGCGCCCTCTGGAGGGAGAGCTCACTCGCGCCAGCTCCGCGACAAAGCAATTATTGTCGTCAGTAGGGGCTTAGTAGGTGGTGTCCTGCATATGTTAGATCAGAACAGGCGCCACTGAACACCACCGAAGTGACTCGGCAGTAGTGCAGTGTCTCCGGTGGGTTGCTTCTTGATGACTTGACATTGACTGCTCCCTGTGGATTGTCGGTGCCGGGACTGCGGCGGGGCCGACCAGGCTGTGGCTGTGGACGGGGTGTCGGAATGAGCGGCGTGGGTGCACTGCCTCTGAGGTGGCGCAAAGGTTGGGACAGCAAAAAAAAAAAAAAAAAAGGCAATGATCACAGTGGTTGTGCAGTGCTGGGGAAAGATGCTTTATATACCCCTGTACACGGTTTCAAATTTTCTTCCTTTTCCACCACACAAAACAAACTGAGCTGGCGCCATGATGTAACTGACTCATTGTGTAGGGTGAAGCAGCATGGCCAGCCGATGCAAACCACTGACCAGAGACCGACCAGAGATAAGGCCACACCCTTGAATCCAGCGTGATGGTAAAGGTGAAAAGTATTGTCCTGCCATGTTAACCAGATCCACAGAGAAACATGTCTGCCTTATCATCAGTGACAAGCGCATCACTGTTATGTCATCCTATGTCAAGGTTTTTTTCTCCATGTATTGAAAAATAAAAAATTAACAAAACAAACATACAAAAAATGTATACATTCAACACCCATCCTGCGCCGAATTTGAAAAAGGTAAGTGATTGCTCGTTCCTCATTTATGTCCATGTTTTGTTTATCTGCCTGAAGAAACCTAAGAGGTTGAAACGGTCCAGAGGTGTTGTTTATCTTGCCTGAAGAAGACCTAAGAGGTTGAAACGCGTCCAGAGTGTTGTTGTTTATCCAGACCTGTTTACCCCCTTGGCTACCCAAGTGTAATTCCAAATACTGAAAAGTGTAATCTTATGGGGGAAAAGTGTAATCGAAGGCGCGAAGCGCCGAGATAGATAGGGGGGTCCGGGGGGCATGCCCCCCGGAAAATTTTTTGGGGGGAAGCAAAATGGTGCAATCTGGTGCACATTCTGAGGTTAAATTTCATCATTATGACCATGAAAATTCAACTCAAAATATAACAAAAACAAATTAAAACTCACCAACTGCCATTGGAACCACTTTACTTGGTCAAAGGATGTCTGCCAAGTTGGAGGATACCAAATAAATAATGTATTTAAAATTATAAAAAAAAAACACACACATCTGAAGTCTTCAGAAAGTCCCCTTGTGTACAAATCCTGGAAGCAAATGTTCTCACACAAATACACAATCAGTCACTCTGCCAGTGCCTCCACCCCCACTGCCAAGCATGAAAAAAGAGAGAGAAAAAAAGAGAGAGAGAGAGAAATGTTCTCAAGCTTTTAAAGAATTGTAGTAGGCTGATCTCAGCTGAACCAAGTCCTTGTCTGACATCTCCCTGCATTCGCCTGGTTGTCCTTTTAAACACCATTAGAGCTTCAGTTGTCTCTGGCAGCAGTGAAGATCTTGCTTCTGTGCAGTTTTTCCTCACCATCGCTAAGTCCGACTTGCATAGCTACAATGCACATATCCCGGCCCTTTTCTTGATGGGAAAAGACAGTTTAAACTTGTCATGGTATTCCTGGCGGTATTTTTGAGTAACTCGTGCCTTTTTTGGTTTCTCAGGAACTGTTTCTTCCGTAACACGGCAATCAGAATCGTCATCTGTCTCATGCTGAGCACGCTTTGACGCCATCTTTGATAATGATGTCAACCCGCAAAAGTTATCTCCCTTACTAAAACGTTCAACCTCATGCCTGCCCGCAATGCTGGCTTTCGGTTACACTGATATGAAGGAATAACTGAACACTGTAACTTTCGCAGGCGGCACAGTGAGTGAACGGCCATCGCGTTGTTGAACCGACGAGAATGATTGCTTTCGAAAAGTGTAGTTTTGGCGATCCGCGTGGCGGAATTTAATGTTTGAAGGCGTAATGGCGTAATTGGAGGTTTGAAATCGTGATTTATTACGCCAAAGGCGTAAAGTAAACAGGTCTGTTTATCTTGCCTGAAGAAGACCTAAGAGGTTGAAACACGCTGTGTTCTGTCTTGTATTTGTTTGTCCATGCTGTTCGGCGGAGTTGTTATAAACACTTTTTTTCAAATTTGTATACGTTCAAAACAAAAGAATAAATGAACATGAGATGGCCAGCTCACCAGTTTTTGTTCCGACTGGATCTTCATACCCAGGACAGTCTTCACAGTCTGTACAGACTCGGCCAGTCTTCGCACCGTGGCCTGAACCTGAACACACACACACCCAAACCATTCTTAGTCCACTCTACGTCACCCGTCCATCGAGCAGAAATTGTGAGAAAAAAAGGTCTGCATAAGATTCAAATGTGATGGTACATGTGTCTGTACCTATGACTCAAAGATGCTCATAGATTCATTAAGCAGATATACTGTGAGGAGAAAAAAAAGCACATTTGCTTTTGCCTGGTTAGCTCAGCTGCTAAGAGCACTGAGATCACAGTTGAATGTAGTGACTTTGAATCATGCAGGTGTCCACCACAAAAACAGCTAATCTTGCTGTGGATCATAACATGTGGGTCTTCTGGTGGTGTAATGTAGTGTATATTAAAACAGGCCCCTTTCCCAGTTCTCCTGGGACGGTGATCCACATCTGACATATCACCATAGTTGGATGTTAACATCAAATCTAAATGTCCATAACTGAACTTGTATGCCCAAACACAAAATCACAGGTTCACCTCTTTATACGGACATGCATACATACACATACATGAGAAACTACTTCTCTCCATGTTCCTTCATTGTACGTCTTCTTCCTCAGGCAAAGAATAATTGATTTCATAATCTGTCACTCTCTCTCCATGTTGCTTTCTGTAGGATACACATGTATACCTTTCATTTAAACACATAAAATCAGCTGCACTCACACAACTTCTGTACGTTGATCCCTCTCCCTTCTCACCTCTTGTAGTTCTTGCTTTGAAGCAGTGTCAGGCTGTTTCCGCTGAGTCAGCAATGCCATTTCTTGTTTCAGGTTTTCCACATCTCGGATTCTGTTGTTGACAGGGAGAAAACCACAGCAGGTTAAGTTATGGCTGAATGCAAAACATTTCAAGAGCATAATCAGGTTCTGTTGTTGACAGACAAATGAATCTAACTTCTTTCTGGCAACCCTATGACTGAAATACAATAAAATTGCAAAAGAAAACTAAGATTCTGATGCTGACAGATTGACCTTACTTTCCTGGCATATTATAATTAAACACAATAAAACAGCAAGACCATCATGAGACTGCAGGAAATTCCAAGATCCACTGCTCAAAAAAAAAAAGCATGTATAGCTTGGTATTATTTTCACGTGCCATTTCACGAGTATAGGAAGCTTTACCCACACTTACAATTGACACACTTAAAAGTTCGTCCCTCATACTGAATAATCTGAATGATGCTAAAGCACTTGCCTGCTTTCTGCCTCTGTTGTCACCCTGGACTCCATTTCTGTTTTCAGCAGTTTCTGTTTTTCTTCAATCACATAAATCTGCAATAACAAAGAATCATGGTAACAGAATACTTCAACAATCTGGTGGGAGGAAAAATTGTTTCTAAACATGATATATTAGCTTTTTCTTCAGTTTTTTTTCTTGCATGTTGCTTGCTGATGTCCACATTTTGAAATGTCACTCATCAGAAATTAGTGTTTTGCCTTGTACTAAGCTGCTTTTTTTTTTTTTTTTTTTTTTAAGGAAAGCAACAAGAAAGACTTGTTTATTATCAACAAAATTTGCCATCTTTGACTGTACAGGCACCTGAACTTGTTGCTCCATCCTAAAAAGGCTGCGAAAATCAAGGAACTATGATGGAAAAGGATGCAAGCTTCTTTTCTTTGAGAATGGGACATAAAATGATATAAACAATGTTCAAGTAGCGAAACAGTTGGGACAGACAGAATAAGAGAGAGAACTGCAAGAAGTTTACTTGAGGTATCTACTATTAGCAACATTATTTTAAGCCCAATTTGTTTTCAATACTGTTGAAACTGAATGAATTTGCTGAATTGGATGAATTTGCTGAATGTGACTTGTTGCATACATTTTTTTCCCAAGCAGGCACCCTTTCAGTACAAGTGAAAAGCTTGGCTTCTATGGTACGACTTCTTTGAGATTTATTTCCCCTTCTTTTGCTATCTTTCTTTACTTGCTAGTATTCTTCACAAGAGTGGTTTTTTTGTTTGTTTTGTTTGTTTCCCTTTCCGTGACTCTATTTGTGATTTTTTGTAGCTACTGAGGACAAGACCCACGTCGTTGGGCATCTGCTGTATGGCCTGGTTGAGTTCACGGATGTCTGGCTGGTGACGTCCTGCCACAGTGAGATGGACTCCACCTTCTCCCGAATGTTCTGGGCCAGCATGGCTGTGGCCTGCACATACCACCATGCAAAAATCATGCATGAAAACAAAGAAGACCTGAATGGAGAAAGGAAACAATTTCCTAAACTCCATAGTAACGCACACACGCATGTGGGATATGGGATGGAGTTTGTATAGTTTGCGTCTTTATGACAGTTCGGTTATTCATGTTTCACACTAATCTTCCATGCTGCCTAAAATCTATTTATCTCTCTTTGACCTGACTGTATTGTGCGCTCTAGCCTAAACTCAGGCATGGTTGACCAGAAAGACAGAATAAAATCAAGCAGTCAGAGGCATCCTTACTAACCCTCTGAGCAGTGAGCTTGTTCCACTGTGTCATGCTGCACACATCCTGAGCACGTATTCAGTTAGTGTTGCTATTGCTGTGTGTGTTTTTGTTTTCAAGCAATTTCTTGAATGTTGGTTGTTCAGCTCTAGGCTCCTTAGAGGAAGCTACCTGATCACCATTCTGCTTCCCCTGCTAAAATTCTGTTTGTCTCTCTGATATCTTGCCTTCTGTTTTCTTATCCTCTCGGTGCTCTTTTCTTTTCCCAACACAGATAACAAATCTGACAACATCTGCTCTCCACGATTAGTGTCTGATCCACCCTATCCAGCCTACTTGCCATTTGGGTGCAACATCATACAAAGGGACACAACTCATGCCTGCTCTTACAGAACGATTAAAAGAAAAATGGAATGGGTCAAAACAGGTGAAGAAAATTGGAAGAATTACTTAACATAAAATTTCAGGAGAATTACTTCACAGTAAGTAAACTGAAAAACTGCAAGAAGAAGAAGATGGACAGACAGAGTGACTGAGAGAGAGAGAGAGAGAGAGAGAGAGAGAGAGAGAGAGAGAGAGAGAGAGAGAGAGAGAGAGAGAGAGAGAGAGAGAGAGAGAGAGAGAGAGAGAGCTAGAGAGAGAGAGAGACAGATAGACAGACAAAGAGAGGAGAGGACACAAAATTTAACAGAAAAAGAAAAAAGCTGCAAACATGATATGAATCAGAAGATGGAGCCATGATTAAAGAGAAAGGAACAGCAGACAGAGATGCAGACAGAAAAGCTGTCATCGTTTAAAAAGAAATGAACAAGGAAAAGAAACAGACAATGGCTTTTTTTTTTCTTTTTTTTTTTTTATCAGAAACTGTGAACAAATAAAAAAAATTGTGAGGAGTCCTGACCTGCCAGAGTTAACGTTATGTTATTGCCCCTGATTTTATTTTTCTTATTCTTCCCTAACAAAACAACAAAAGAAAAACGCTAAACAAAAAAAAAAAGTCATTACTTCTCCATGTAAAGAGATTAATAGTGCACAGTAATAATGGTAAAAGAACCAGCCGCCGTGGCAATGTGGTTAGCATCGCGGACTCCCGGCTGGGAGGTCGTGGGTTCGAATCTCATCAGAGTCATGTCCACTTAATGGATGCGTTTCTGAGAGTGTTGCTCAAATTTCATGACCAACACTGCAGGTGTCTGTATCTCTCGGCCTGGTTGACGCCGGGATATATTATGAAAGGAAGCGTAGAGTACAGCCCTGTCATGTAGTCTCCCGACCGAAATGGACATCCGTAGCATCATATTAATCATCCTCATTCTCATCGATCAGCATTAAAAAAAAAATGTCTCAAGTTCTGTGGCCCTTCATGCCCTGCTCCCATGGTGACCTCAGTTTCGATGTCCTCTCCACGTCTGTGGCCTTGGTTTGGTTCCGTCGGGTCAACGTATTGGCGCGTCCATGGGGCTGTCGTTGGATGGACGTGGTGGCGCCCTCCGAGGGAGAGCTCACTCACGCCGGCTCCGCGACTAAGCAATTATTGTCATCAGTAGGGGGCTTAGTAGGTGGTGTCCTGCGTATGTTAGATCAGAACAGGCACCACTGAACACCACCGAAGTGACTCGGCAGCAGTGCAGTGTTTTCTCCGGTGGGTTGCCTCTTGACGACTTGACAGTGACTGCTCCCTGTGGATTGTCGGTGCCGGGGCTGCGGCAGGGCCGACCGGGCTGTGGCTGTGGACGGGGTGTCGGAATGAGCGGCGTGGGTGCACTGCCTCTGAGGTGGCGCAGAGATTGGGACAGCAAAAAAAAAAAAAAAAAAAAAAAAAAGGTAAAAGAATACCAACAACAATAATACACAGAAACTTCTTGATAAAGATTGAATTGGGACCTTGGCTTCCAACAAAGATTATTTCCCTTCAAAGAATTTTTTTCTCGAACATCCATCTCCCTGTCTGCACTAGACTTCTCTTTAAACAAAGATTCCCTCCCTTTGAAAAAAAAAGTTTTTTCTCTGGAATATTTTTGTCTACTAGCGTTTCCTTCCAACAAATATTATCTCCTTTTAGAGACCAGCTTTACTCTAGATCCTCTGTCTAGAACAGATTTACCTTTCAACAAAGATTCTCTCCCTTTAAAATAAGTTTTATTTTCTGGAACATTCCCCCAACCTCCAACCCCTTCCCTATGAGATGCCTGTGCAATGAAGCTTGACAAAACTGGGCTCTGGCTGCAAACGGGGAAATACAATTAGCGGTGTGAAAGTCTTGCCTTTTGAAGTGGCAACGAAGAGAGAAAAACAGCAACAACAACAACAATAAAAGGCCTACAGGTCTTCCCTCCCAACCAGTTAAAGATCTTTAACAGTTTTGCTCACAACCAAATGTCTGTAATCAATCCAACAATGCAAGTGTATTAAAATCTGTGACAACATGCAAGTTTACCTCATTCAGTTCCACAGACTGCATGAAAGCAAAGGAAAAACAAGGTAGAGTTTATGATGTAGTTCATCTCTCACTCTCTCTCTCTGTCTTTCTCTCCCTCTCTCTCTGTCTCTGTCTGTCTGCCTCTCTTTCTCTCTGACACACACACAACCACACACACACACACAAACATGCATACACATGCGCATGCATGCACACACGCACACACACACACACACACACACACACACACACACACATGCATGTACGCACACTCACATACACACACACACACACACATACACACACACACACACACACAAACAAACAAACAAACACACATTCATGCTCATACGCACATACTCACACTCACACGCATACAACTCACACACACACATCCACACACACAGGCACAGACATACATACTCTCTCTCTCTCTCTCTCTCTCACACACACACACACACACACACACACACACACACACACTCACACACATACACTTGCACACACATGCATGCATGAAAGCATACACACACACACACACACACACACACACACACACACACACACACACACCTCTCTCTCTCTCTCTCTCTCTCTCTCAATTTACTTATTCAAGGCATTTCAGTTTAGATCAGTCATGACTTCGTGACAGAGTAGTGCATCCAGTTTTTCTTGTGTTCTCTATAATTTTCATACTGATGTTATGTTCTCCATACCCTCCTTCATAAGGAGCAATGGCCTTTATATGAAGTAAACCATCTGTTCTCTCTCTCTCTCTCTCTCTCTCTCTCTCTCTCTCTCTCTCTCCTCTCTCTCTCTAATGAAATAACTCACTTGACACAAATGGATAAAACAGTGACTCTGGAATAATATTTTTCCATGCAATTAACTGATGCTTACTTTGTCCTCCACCCACTAGTTCATTTATTTTCATTCCTTTCTCTTTTTTGTTGTTGTTTGTAACAGAGCTGTATGAGACATCGTATGCTTATCCAAATTAAAGATAGGTTAAACCAACCTTTTGACAGTTAAATCCATAATCCGTCAGTATATGGTTAAATGACTGTAAAACATTTAACCATTCTTTAAGGGGGGGGGGGGGGGGGGGGGGGGGGGGGGGAGGGAGAGAGGAAAGAGAGCAGGTTAAGAGAGGCGGGGGGGGGAGGGGGGGGGAGACAAACAGCCAGACATACAGATAGACAGAGAAGAGAGAGAAGGAAGTTCGGTAAGTGCTGAGAAACACAACAATAAAGGGCATTCAAGGTAAGCAACTCTGTCAGTAATTTCTGTGTCTGGGAGGACTGTTCTTGACTAGTGGCTGCTTTCTGCCAAAGGCCACACTACATCAGTTTTTCGCTTCTTTCTTTTGCTCAAAGAGAAAAACAATTAATGCTCCCATTAGCTCTCTTCAGTTCTTCCCCTTGAATTTGGATCACCAGTTTTCTTCCTGGAGTTATGGTATTTAAACAACATTTTTGTTATCTGAAGTAACATATCGCCTAAAAAACCCGAAATAGACACATTCATCACAAAAATATTATCATTTTAGAAATAATGCGCAGAATGTTACGAAAAAAAAAGAACATCCATCATGCAAAATGCAAAAATCTCAAAAACTGTTGAGAGTTAAAGATGTACACTGATTTTTTTAAAAAAAAGAAAGAAAGAAAAGAAAAAAGCAAAAGAAAACAGGGGGCGGGGGGGAGGGGTAGACGAGGGACATGAGAATGGGGAGCAGGTTGGTTTGGGGAAGGGTAGGTTAGAGATGGATAGTAAAGTGGGGAGTCCCATAGGAGACTGGAGCAATTCTCATATTGTAGGTGCTCCCTATTCAAAATTTCTGGACAACTTGCTTAAGAAGGAGAACTTGCTGTCAAAAACAAAGGCCAAAATAATTGAAATATGCAAAACTGTGTCTCTATTTCGATTGGCATTTGTGTAACTGACTTGGTTTTCTGATGAAATTCACTATGATCTTCGATTAAAAGAAAAACAAAGGACAGAAATAACAGTGAGCGTTGAAACAGGGATACCACAATGTCAGTTTTTTTTTCTCCAAAAATGACAGGAAAAAAATTACTCTGTCAAGACAATTGCAAGACTATTGAAAAATACCATTGGGAAGTGCAAGCCCTCTATAAAATACTATGCAAGGTATGACACATTCCACATAAAACACTGGAGAAAGAGATTTTCAGATCAAGTATTCCCTATGATTAACAGATAGGGGTATCTGTGGAATCAAACAAATGACACCAAGGCGACACGGGGGAAAAGCAGACAGAACAGAGAACTGAAGAAAAAAGAAAGAACAAAAAGGGAATTTGAATCAGATCACTGTCCCTATGGGAAAGGGTTGTGCATTAAACTTTAAAAAGAAAGAACTGTCTATTATACATGAACAGTGCAAGTGTGATCGTGTTTATATGTGTGTTTACACAAAACATGATCCATCTTTATGTATGTGACTGGATGAATGTGTGTGTGTGTGTGTGTGTGTGGTGGTGTGTGTGTGTGTGTGTGTGTGTGTGTGGTGTGTGTGTGTGTGTGTGGTGCGTGCGCTGCGCGTATGCGTGAGCACACATGTGCGCACACATTCACCAGGTTGTGTGAGAGTGTGCATGTGAGAGTGAGTGTGTGTATTCATTTTCATTTATGCCCGTCGCTCCCGGTGGAGCATAGGCCATCAACGACCCTTCGCCATCGCACTCTGTTCTGGGCTGTTCTGGTCATTCCAGTCCAGTTTGTCCCTTGTTGTTTCAACTCCGCCTCAGTGTCTCGTCTCCAGCTGTTGCGAGGCCGGCCTCTCTTTCTCTTTCCCTGCGGGTTCCAGGTCAGGGCTTGGCGTGTGGTGCTGGATGCTGGCTTCCTGAGGGTGTGTCCGATCCAGCCCCACTTCCTTCGCAGTATCTGCTTGGCCACTGGTTCCTGTCCCGCACGCTCCCACAGATCTTCGTTTCGGACCTTGTCCTGCCATCGGATTTTGTAGATGCGCCTCAGACAGGTGTTGAAGATATCCTGAATCTTTTGTTGCATCGTCTGTGTTGTTCGCCACGTCTCGCATACCGTAGAGCAGAACTGATTTCACATTGGAGTTGAAGAATGCGGAGTTTGTTCTTATGCTGATTCCTCCAGATGCCCAGATGTTCTTGAGCATGACGAAAGCTGCTCTTGCCTTGCCGATTCTGGCTGTGACGTCTCGGTCCGTGCCTCCCTGTTGGTCAACCACGCTTCCCAGGTAGACGAATGACTCTCACCTCCCTGATGGGCTCTCCATCGACTGTGACTGGTGTGTTGGCAGTGGTGTTGATTTTCATCAGCTCGGTCTTCTTCCTGTTAATCTTGAGCCCTGTCCCGGCTGATGTGGTCTCCAAGCGAGTGGTCTTGTCCTGCATCTGGCTGTGGCTGTGTGACAGGAGCGCCAGGTCGTCAGCGAAGTCAAGGTCGTCGAGCTGCGTCCAGAGTGTCCACTGTATACCGTTGTTTCTGCCTGTTGTAGTGGTCTTCATGATCCAGTCCAATGACCAGGAGGAAGAGGAATGGCGACAGCAGGCATCCCTGCCGAACTCCGGTCTTCACCTCGAAACTTTCGGACAGGTGGCCGGCGTGGGCAATCCTGCAGTTCATGTCCTGGTAGGTAGCACCGGATGAGGGAGATGATCTTCTTGGGGACTCCGTAATGCCTCAGCAGCTTCCACAGCTGATGTAAAGGGGGGAGTTCCACTCCAGCGACTGCTCCACGATGATGCGCAGGCTGGCGATCTGGTCGGCACATGATTTGTTCTGCGGCCGAAGCCTGCCTGCTGGTCTCGGAGCTTGGGTTGACAGCCTCTTTCATTCTCTCCAGTAGAACCCTGTTGAGAACCTTGCCTGGCGTTGACAGGAGCATGATCCCTCGGTAGTTGCTGCAGTCCCTGAGGTCTCCTTTCTTCGGCAGCTTGATGACGATTCCTTCTTTCCACTGAGCCGGTACCCCTCCTCCTTCTCCCAGATCTTGCTGAAGAGCTGTATAGCATGTTGACAGCTGTCTCTATGTCTGCTTTGATGCTTCTGCTGTGTATCTCGTCCGGCCCTGCAGCCTTCCCATTTTTCAGAGTCATGATGGCCTTCTTGATCTCTGCCTTTTGAGGTTTGTCACAGCTGATGGGCAGGTCTGTCTCTGCAGGTGGGATGTCTGGTGGTGCGTCAGGGGCGGGCGGTTCAGCAGCTCCCTGAAGTGTTCTGCCCATCGTTTCAGCTGTTCCTCGGTTGTTGTCAGTGGGTTTCCTTCTTGTCCTTCACTGGCTTGTCTGTCTGCTGGAACTTACCCGTCAGCTTCTTGGTCACAGGTACAGGTCCTTCAGATTCCCCTGTCCGGCTGCTGCCTCTGCTTGCTGGCCAGGTCGTCAAAGTAGTCCCTCTTGTCCTTCTTGATGCTCTTCTTTACTTCTCCGTTCGCTGCTGTGTGCTCTTCCTGTGCCTTTGCCCTAGCTGCTCTTGTTCGGCTCGTGTTCAGTGTAGCTTTCTTCTCTCTCCTTGTTTCCAACTTGTGGATGGTGTCGGCAGAGATCCATTCTTTGTGCTGGGCCTTCTTCTTGCCGAGGATCTCTTCACATGTGTCATGCCAGAGCTTCTTGCAGTGTTCCCACTGTGTCTCGATGTCCGTCTCACTGTCTTCTATCAGCTCTTGTAGCGGCTGGAACCTGTTGGAAAGGCTGATCTGGAATGCTGCTTTGTGTCCCTGTTCCGGAGCAGTCCGACATTGTACCTTGTACGTGTGTTGTTGGTGTTGGTGAATCTCTTAAGGCGAAGTCTCACTGTTGTTAAAAGAAGGTGGTGGTCTGATGACACGTCAGCACCTCTCATCACTCGTACATCCCGCCATGATCTCCTGAATTTGCGGCTAATGCAGATGTGGTCAATCTGGTTCTCCGTGACATGGTTCGGGGATCTCCATGTGGCCTTGTGGATGCGCTTGTGTGGGAAGATGCTTCCTCCTATCACCAGCTGGTTCAGGGCGCACAGGTCTGCAAAACGCTCACCATTCTCATTCATCTGTCCCAGTCCATGTGTCCCCATGATGTCCTCGTAGCCTGTGTTGTCCCTTCCGATCTTGCGTTAAAATCTCCCATCAGTATGGTTATGTCCTTTGCTCCTCTTTTGTCTATCACTGTCTGTAGTTGCTGGTAGAAGTATCTTTCTTCTCTTCTTCCGCATCATTGGTGTGGAGCATAGCACTGGATGATGTTCAGCCTGATGTCATTCTTCTTCGTGGTAAACTTGGCTGTGATGATGCGGGAGTTGACAGGTTCCCATCCGATGAGTGCCCCTTGTGCCTCCGGTGCCAGCATCAGGGCCACACCCTCAGTGTGGGGGGCTCCATCCTCTGTGTGTCCGGAGTACAGCAGCTGTTCTCCAGATGAAAGTCTCAGCTGTCCTGATTGTAGCCACCTTGTCTCACTCAGTCCTAGCACTCCGATCTTGTAGTTTTTCATCTCTCTCGCTACTTGGATTTTTTTCCTGTTTCAAACATCGTCCTGATGTTCCATGTGGCTACTTTCGTTGTTGTCCTGGGTGTTAGAAGGGGAGTCGGCCTTGCAGCTTCCTTCGGCTTTCACTGCACTGCGTCATAAGTTCTCTGGGATGGAGACCCTTCATTGCCCAGGTGAATGCTTTGGTCATTGTCGTCGATGCTTCTGTAACTCGTCTTTTTTTACAGGCAGGGTTGTTAGCCCTACGCAAACCCTTTATCCTCGGGGCAAGGTGGTCCTGTCTTAGTCGACCTCTTACGACATGCATGGCAGGGCAGTGGGTCTATTCTATGCCCAACCCACAGGGCAAGAGTGGTGTATGCGTGTGTGTAATGTGGGTATGCGTGTGTACTTGTTTGTGTGTGTGTGTGTGTGTGTGTGTGTGTGTGTGTGTGTGTGTGTGTGTGTGTGTGTGTGTGTGTGTGTGTGTAAGCAAAAATAAAACTCACCCTTCCATACATCCCCACCCCTTCTCCTCAATTATTAAAAACAAACGAACAAACAAAAACCATATCACACAACAGATTTTCAGCAATCAAACTGAGAATCCCTACAGACAAAGTGAGACTTTATTATGGAATTAATTTCCAGATAAAGTTATGAACTTCAGAGTACTAGATGAGTTACAAAGAAGAAGAAGACAAAGCCAGATGATAATTATGCAAAGCCAAATAATAATCACGCAAACAACAACAAATATGCACTT
>CM031596.1:106969274-106993347 GCA_018398815.1 Conus ventricosus
ATGAAGGGTCTCCATCCCAAGACTTATGACGCAGTGCAGTGAAAGCCGAAAGGAAGCTGCAAGGCCGACTCCCCTTCTAACACCCAGACAACAACGAAAGTAGCCACATGGAACATCAGGACGATGTTTGAAACAGGAAAAACCATCCAAGTAGCGAGAGAGATGAAAAACTACAAGATCGGAGTGCTAGGACTGAGTGAGACAAGGTGGCTACAATCAGACAGCTGAGACTTTCATCTGGAGAACAGCTGCTGTACTCCGGACACACAGAGGATGGAGCCCCCCACACTGAGGTGTGGCCCTGATGCTGGCACCGGAGGCACAAGGGGCACTCATCGGATGGGAACCTGTCAACTCCCGCATCATCACAGCCAAGTTTACCACGAAGAAGAATGACATCAGGCTGAACATCATCCAGTGCTATGCTCCCACCAATGATGCGAAGAAGAGAAGAAAGATACTTCTACCAGCAACTACAGACAGTGATAGACAAAAGAGGAGCAAAGGACATAACCATACTGATGGGGAGATTTTAACGCCAAGATCGGAAGGGACAACACAGGCTACGAGGACATCATGGGACACATGGACTGGGACAGATGAATGAGAATGGTGAGCGTTTTGCAGACCTGTGCGCCCTGAACCAGCTGGTGATAGGAGGAAGCATCTTCCCACACAAGCGCATCCACAAGGCCACATGGAGATCCCGAACCATGTCACGGAGAAACAATTGACCACATCTGCATTAGCCGCAAATTCAGGAGATCATGGCGGGATGTACGAGTGATGAGAGGTGCTGACTGTCATCAGACCACCACCTTCTTTAACAACAGTGAGACTTCGCCTTAAGAGATTCACCAACACCAACAACACACGTACAAGTACAATGTCGGACTGCTCCGGAACAGGGACACACAAGCAGCATTCCAGATCAGCCTTTCCAACAGGTTCCAGCCGCTACAAGAGCTGATAGAAGACAGTGAGACGGACATCGAGACACAGTGGGAACACTGCAAGAAGCTCTGGCATGACACATGTGAAGAGATCCTCGGCAAGAAGAAGGCCCAGCACAAAGAATGGATCTCTGCCGACACCATCCACAAGTTGGAAACAAGGAGAGAGAAGAAAGCTACACTGAACACGAGCCGAACAAGAGCAGCTAGGGCAAAGCACAGGAAGAGCACACAGCAGCGAACGGAGAAGTAAAGAAGAGCATCAAGAAGGACAAGAGGGACTACTTTGACGACCTGGCCAGCCAAGCAGAGGCAGCAGCCGACAGGGAATCTGAAGGACCTGTACCTGGTGACCAAGAAGCTGACGGGTAAGTTCCAGCAGACAGACAAGCCAGTGAAGGACAAGAACGGAAACCCACTGACAAAAACCCGAGAACAGCTGAAACGATGGGCAGAACACTTCAGGGAGCTGCTGAACCGCCCCGCCCCTGACGCACCACCAGACATCCCACCTGCAGAGACAGACCTGCCATCAGCTGTGACAAACCCTCAAAGGCAGAGATCAAGAAGGCCATCATGACTCTGAAAAATGGAAGGCTGCAGGGCCGGACGAGATACCAGCAGAAGCCATCAAAGCAGACATAGAGACAGCTGTCAACATGCTATACAGCCTCTTCAGCAAGATCTGGAGAAGGAGGAGGTACCGGCTCAGTGGAAAGAAGGAATCGTCATCAAGCTGCCGAAGAAAGGAGACCTCAGGACTGCAGCAACTACCGAGGGATCATGCTCCTGTCAACGCCAGGCAAGGTTCTCAACAGGGTTTCTACTGAGAGAAATGAAAGGGCTGTCAACCCAAGCTCCGAGACCAGCAGGCAGGCTTCCGGCAGAACAAATCATGGCCGACCAGATCGCCAGCCTGCGCATCATCGTGGAGCAGTCGCTGGAGTGGAACTCCCCCCTTTACATCAGCTGTGGAAGCTGCTGAGGCATTACGGAGTCCCCAAGAAGATCATCTCCCTCATCCGTGCACCTACCAGGACATGAACTGCAGGATTGCCCACGCCGGCCACCTGTCCGAAGTTTCGAGGTGAAGACCGGAGTTCGGCAGGATGCCTGCTGTCGCCATTCCTCTTCCTCCTGGTCATTGACTGGATCATGAAGACCACTACAACAGGCAGAAACAACGTATACAGTGGACACTCTGGACGCAGCTCGACGACCTTGACTTCGCTGACGACCTGGCGCTCCTGTCACACAGCCACAGCCAGATGCAGGACAAGACCACTCGCTTGGAGACCACATCAGCCGGGACAGGGCTCAAGATTAACAGGAAGAAGACCGAGCTGATGAAAATCAACACCACTGCCAACACAACCAGTCACAGTCGATGGAGAGCCCATCAGGGAGGTGGAGTCATTCGTCTACCTGGGAAGCGTGGTTGACCAACAGGGAGGCACGGACCGAGACGTCACAGCCAGAATCGGCAAGGCAAGAGCAGCTTTCGTCATGCTCAAGAACATCTGGGCATCTGGAGGAATCAGCATAAGAACCAAACTCCGCATCTTCAACTCCAATGTGAAATCAGTTCTGCTCTACGGATGCGAGACGTGGCGAACAACACAGACGATGCAACAAAAGATTCAGATATTCTTCAACACCTGTCTGAGGCGCATCTACAAAATCCGATGGCAGGACAAGGTCCGAAACGAAGATCTGTGGGAGCGTGCGGGACAGGAACCAGTGGCCAAGCAGATACTGCGAAGGAAGTGGGGCTGGATCGGACACACCCTCAGGAAGCCAGCATCCAGCACCACACGCCAAGCCTGACCTGGAACCCGCAGGGAAAGAGAAAGAGAGGCCGGCCTCGCAACAGCTGGAGACGAGACACTGAGGCGAGTTTGAAACAACAAGGGACAAACTGGACTGGAATGACCAGAACAGCCCAGAACAAGTGCGATGGCGAAGGGTCGTTGATGGCCTATGCTCCACCGGAGCGACGGGCATAAATGAAAATGATACACACACTCACTCTCACATGCACACTCTCACACAACCTGTGAATGTGTGCGCACATGTGTGCTCACGCATACGCGCGCGCACGCACACACACACACACCCACACACACACACACACACACACACACACACACACACACACACACACACACAACACACACACACATTCATCCAGTCACATACATAAAGATGGATCATGTTTTTGTGTAAACACACATATAAACACGATCACACTTGCACTGTTCATGTATAATAGACAGTTCTTCTTTTTAAAGTTAATGCACAACCCCTTTCCCATAGGGACAGTGATCTGATTCAAATTCCCTTTTTGTTCTTTCTTTTTTCTTTCAGTTCTCTGTTCTGTCTGCTTTTCCCCCGTGTCGCCTTGGTGTCATTTGTTTGATTCCACAGATACCCCTATCTGTTAATCATAGGGAATACTTGATCTGAAAATCTCTTTCTCCAGTGTTTTATGTGGAATGTGTCATACCTTGCATAGTATTTTATAGAGGGCTTGCACTTCCCAATGTATTTTTCAATAGTCTTGCAATTGTCTTGACAGAGTAATTTTTTTTCCTGTCATTTTTGAGAAAAAAAAACTGACATTGTGTATCCCTGTTTCAACGCTCACTGTTATTTCTGTCCTTTGTTTTTCTTTTAATCGAAGATCATAGTGAATTTCATCAGAAAACCAAGTCAGTTACACAAATGCCAATCGAAATAGAGACACAGTTTTGCATATTTCAATTATTTTGCCTTTGTTTTTGACAGCAAGTTCTCCTTCTTAAGCAAGTTGTCCAGAAATTTTGAATAGGGAGCACCTACAATATGAGAATTGCTCCAGTCTCCTATGGGACTCCCCACTTACTATCCATCTCTAACCACCCTTCCCCAAACCAACCTGCTCCCCATTCTCATGTCCCTCGTCTACCCCTCCCCCCCCCCCCCTGTTTTCTTTTGCTTTTTTCTTTTCTTTCTTTCTTTTTTTTTAAAAAAATCAGTGTACATCTTAACTCTCAACAGTTTTTGAGATTTTTGCATTTTGCATGATGGATGTTCTTTTTTTTTTCGTAACATTCTGCGCATTATTTCTAAAATGATAATATTTTTGTGATGAATGTGTCTATTTCGGGTTTTTTTAGGCGATATGTTACTTCAGATAACAAAAATTTTGTTTTAAAATACCATAACTCCAGGAAGAAAACTGGTGATCCAAATTCAAGGGGAAGAACTGAAGAGAGCTAATGGGAGCATTAATTGTTTTTCTCTTTGAGCAAAAGAAAGAAGCGAAAAACTGATGTAGTGTGGCCTTTGGCAGAAAGCAGCCACTAGTCAAGAACAGCCCCTCCCAGACACAGAAATTACTGACAGAGTTGCTTACCTTGAATGCCCTTTATTGTTGTGTTTCTCAGCACATACCGAACTTCCTTCTCACTCTTCTCTGTCTATCTGTATGTCTGGCTGTTTGTCTCCCCCCCCCTCCCCCCGCCTCTCTTAACCTGCTCTCTTTCCTCTCTCCCTCTCCCCCCCCCCCCCCCTCCCCCTTAAAGAATGGTTAAATGTTTTACAGTCATTTAACCATATACTGACGGATTATGGATTTAACTGTCAAAAGGTTGGTTTAACCTATCTTTAATTTGGATAAGCATACGAATGTCCATACAGCTCTGTTACAAACAACAACAAAAAAGAGAAAGGAATGAAAATAAATGAACTAGTGGGTGGAGGACAAAGTAAGCATCAGTTAATTGCATGGAAAAATATTATTCCAGAGTCACTGTTTTATCCATTTGTGTCAAGTGAGTTATTTCATTAGAGAGAGAGAGAGAGAGAGAAGAGAGAGAGAGAGAGAGAAAAGAGAGAGAGAGAAACAGATGGTTTACTTCATATAAAGGCCATTGCTCCTTATGAAGGAGGGTATGGAGAACATAACATCAGTATGAAAATTATAGAGAACACAAGAAAAACTGGATGCACTACTCTGTCACGAAGTCAGGACTGATCTAAACTGAAATGCCTTGAATAAGTAAATTGAGAGAGAGAGAGAGAGAGAGAGAGAGGTGTGTGTGTGTGTGTGTGTGTGTGTGTGTGTGGTGTGTGTGTGTGTGTGTATGCTTCATGCATGCATGTGTGTGCAAGTGTATGTGTGGTGAGTGTGTGTGTTTTGTGGTGGTGTGTGTGTGTGTGTGTGAGAGAGAGAGAGAGAGAGAAGTATGTATGTCTGTGCCTGTTGTGTGGATGTGTGTGTGTGAGTTGTATGCTGTGAGTGTGAGTATGTGCGTATGAGCATGAATGTGTGTTTGTTTGTTTGTTTGTGTGTGTGTGTGTGTGTGTATGTGTTTTGTGTGTGTGTATGTGAGTGTGCGTACATGCATGTGTGTTGTGTGTGTGTGTGTGTGTGTGTGTGTGTGTGGTGTGTGCATGCATGCGCATGTGTATGCATGTTTGTGTGTGTGTGTGTGGTTGTGTGTGTGTCAGAGAGAAAGAGAGGCAGACAGACAGAGACAGAGAGAGAGGGAGAGAAAGACAGAGAGAGAGAGTGAGAGATGAACTACATCATAAACTCTACCTTGTTTTTCCTTTGCTTTCATGCAGTCTGTGGAACTGAATGAGGGAAACTTGCATTTTGTCACAGATTTTAATACACTTGCATTGTTGGATTGATTACAGACATTTGGTTGTGAGCAAAACTGTTAAAGATCTTTAACTGGTTGGGAGGGAAGACTGTAGGCCTTTTATTGTTGTTGTTGTTGCTGTTTTTTCTCTCTTCGTTGCCACTTCAAAAGGCAAAAACTTTCACACCGCTAATTGTATTTCCCCGTTTGCAGCCAGAGCCCAGTTTTGTCAAGCTTCATTGCACAGGCATCTCATAGGAAGGGGTTGGAGGTTGGGGGAATGTTCCAGAAAATAAAACTTATTTTAAAGGGAGAGAATCTTTGTTGAAAGGTAAATCTGTTCTAGACAGAGGATCTAGAGTAAAGCTGGTCTCTAAAAGGAGATAATATTTGTTGGAAGGAAACGCTAGTAGACAAAAATATTCCAGAGAAAAAACTTTTTTTTTCAAAGGGAGGGAATCTTTGTTTAAAGAGAAGTCTAGTGCAGACAGGGAAAAGGGATGTTCGAGAAAAAAAATTCTTTGAAGGGAAATAATCTTTGTTGGAAGCCAAGGTCCCAATTCAATCTTTATCAAGAAGTTTCTGTGTATTATTGTTGTTGGTATTCTTTTACCTTTTTTTTTTTTTTTTTTTTTTTTTGCGTCCCAATCTCTGCGCCACCTCAGAGGCAGTGCACCCACGCCGCTCATTCCGACACCCCGTCCACAGCCACAGCCCGGTCGGCCCTGCCGCAGCCCCGGCACCGACAATCCACAGGGAGCAGTCACTGTCAAGTCGTCAAAGAGGCAACCCACCGGAGAAAACACTGCACTGCTGCCGAGTCACTTCGGTGGTGTTCATGGTGCCTGTTCTGATCTAAACATACGCAGGACACCACCTACTAAGCCCCCTACTGATGACAATAATTGCTTAGTCGCGGAGCCGGCGTGAGTGAGCTCTCCCTCCGGAGGGCGCCACCCACGTCCATCCAACGACAGCCCCCATGGACCGCCAATACCGTTGACCCCGACGGAACCAAACCAAGGCCACAGACGTGGAGAGGACATCGAAACTGAGGTCACCATGGGGCAGGGCATGAAGGGCCACAGAACTTGAGACATTTTTTTTTTAATGCTGATCGATCAGAATGAGGATGATTAATATGATGCTACGGATGTCCATTTCGGTCGGAGACTACATGACAGGGCTGTACTCTACGCTTCCTTTCATAATATATCCCGGCGTCAACCAGGCCCGAGAGATACAGACACCTGCAGTGTTGTCATGAAATTTGAGCAACACTCTCAGAAACGCATCCATTAAGTGGACATGACTCTGATGAGATTCGAACCCACGACCTCCCAGCCGGGAGTCCGCGATGCTAACCACATTGCCACGGCGGCTGGTTCTTTTACCATTATTACTGTGCACTATTAATCTCTTTACATGGAGAATAATGACTTTTTTTTTTTGTTTAGCGTTTTTCTTTGTTGTTTTGTTGGGGAAGAATAAAAAAATAAAATCAGGGCAAAAACATAACTTTAAACTCTGGCAGGTCAGGACTCCCACAATTTTTTTATTGTTCACAGTTTCTGATAAAAAAAAAAAAAAAAAAAAGCCTTGTCTGTTTCTTTTCTTGTTCATTTCTTTTTAAACGATGACAGCTTTTTCTGTCTGCATCACTGTCGCTGTCTCCTTTCTCTTTAATCATGGCTCCATTTTCTGATTCATATCATGTTTGCAGCTTTTTCTTTTTCTGTTAAATTTTGTGCCCTCCCTCTCTTTGCTGTCTATCTGTCTCTCTCTCCTCTCTCTCTCTCTCTCTCTCTCTCTCTCCCCTCTCTCTCCTCCTTCTCTCCCCTCTCTCTCCTCTCTCTCTCTCTCTCTTCTCTCTCTCTCTCTCTCCGTCACCTCTGTCTGTCCATCTTTTTTCTCTTGCAGTTTTTCAGTTTACTTACTGTGAAGTAATTCCCTGAAATTTTATGTTAAGTAATTCTTCCAATTTTCTTCACCTGTTTTGACCCATTCCATTTTTCTTTTAATCGTTCTGTAAGAGCAGGCATGAGTTGTGTCCCTTTGTATGATTTTTGCACCCAAAATGGCAAGTAGGCTGGATAGGGTGGATCAGACACTAATCGGGGAGAGCAGATGTGTCAGATTTGTTATCTGTGTTGGAAAAGAAAAGAGCACCGGGGAGGATAAGAAAACAGAAGGCAAGATATCAGAGAGACAAACAGAATTTTAGCAGGGAGAAGCAGAATGGTGATCAGGTAGCTTCCTCAAGGGGCCTAGAGCTGAACAACCCAAAATTCAAGAAATTGCTTGAAAACAAAACAACAACAGCAATAAACAACACTAAATGAAAACGTGCTCAGGATGTGTGCAGCATGACACGTGGAACAAGCTCACTGCTCAGAGGGTTAGTAAGGATGCCTCTGACTGCTTGATTTTATTCTGTCTTTCGTCAACCATGCCTGAGTTTAGCTAGAGCGCACAATACAGTCAGGGCAAAGGAGATAAATAGATTTTAGGCAGCATGGAAGATTAGTGTGAAACATGAATAACCGAACTGTCATAAAGACGCAAACTATACAAACTCCATCCCATATCCCACATGCGGTGTGCGTTACTATGGAGTTTAGGAAAATTTTTTCCTTTCTCCATTCAGGGCTTCTTGTTTTCATGCATGATTTTTGCATGGTGGTATGTGCAGGCCACAGCCATGCGGCCCAGAACATTCGGGAGAAGGTGGAGTCCATCTCACTGTGGCAGGACGTCACCAGCCAGACCATCCGTGAACTCAACCAGGCCATACAGCAGAATGCCCAACGACGTGGGTCTTTTCCCCCATAGCTACAAAAAATCACAAATAGGTCACGGAAAGGGGAAACAAACAAAACAAACAAAAAAACCACTCTTGTGAAGA
The DNA here is from genome assembly GCA_018398815.1 of Conus ventricosus. NCBI lineage: Eukaryota > Metazoa > Mollusca > Gastropoda > Neogastropoda > Conidae > Conus > Conus ventricosus. The sequence continues at coordinate 106,977,764 of CM031596.1, forward strand.
ATACTAGCAAGTAAAGAAGAAAAGCAAAAGAAGGGAAATAAATCTCAAAAAAGTCGTACCATAGAAGCCAAGCTTTTCACTTGTACTGAAAGGGTGCCTGCTTGGGAAAAAAATGTAGGGAACAAGTCACATTCAGCAAATTCATCCAATTCAGCAAATTCATTCAGTTTCAACAGTATTGAAAACAAATTGGGCTTAAAAATAATGTTGCTAATAGTAGATACCTCAAGTAAACTTCTTGCAGTTCTCTCTCTTATTCTGTCTGTCCCAACTGTTTCGCTACTTGAACATTGTTTATATCATTTTATGTCCCATTCTCAAAGAAAAGAAGCTTGCATCCTTTTCCATCATAGTTCCTTGATTTTCGCAGCCTTTTTAGGATGGAGCAACAAGTTCAGGTGCCTGTACAGTCAAAGATGGCAAATTTTGTTGATAATAAACAAGTCTTTCTTGTTGCTTTCCTTAAAAAAAAAAAAAAAAAAAAAAAAGCAGCTTAGTACAAGGCAAAACACTAATTTCTGATGAGTGACATTTCAAAATGTGGACATCAGCAAGCACATGCAAGAAAAAAAACTGAAGAAAAAGCTAATATATCATGTTTAGAAACAATTTTTTCCTCCCACCAGATTGTTGAAGTATTCTGTTACCATGATTCTTTGTTATTGCAGATTTATGTGATTGAAGAAAAACAGAAACTGCTGAAAACAGAAATGGAGTCCAGGTGACAACAGAGGCAGAAAGCAGGCAAGTGCTTTAGCATCATTCAGATTATTCAGTATGAGGGACGAACTTTTAAGTGTGTCAATTGTAAGTGTGGGTAAAGCTTCCTATACTCGTGAAATGGCACGTGAAAATAATACCAAGCTATACATGCTTTTTTTTTTGAGCAGTGGATCTTGGAATTTCCTGCAGTCTCATGATGGTCTTGCTGTTTTATTGTGTTTAATTATAATATGCCAGGAAAGTAAGGTCAATCTGTCAGCATCAGAATCTTAGTTTTCTTTTGCAATTTTATTGTATTTCAGTCATAGGGTGCCAGAAAGAAGTTAGATTCATTTGTCTGTCAACACAGAACCTGATTATGCTCTTGAAATGTTTTGCATTCAGCCATAACTTAACCTGCTGTGGTTTCTCCCTGTCAACAACAGAATCCGAGATGTGGAAAACCTGAAACAAGAAATGGCATTGCTGACTCAGCGGAAACAGCCTGACACTGCTTCAAAGCAAGAACTACAAGAGGTGAAAAGGGGAGAGGGATCAACGTACAGAAGTTGTGTGAGTGCAGCTGATTTTATGTGTTTAAATGAAAGGTATACATGTGTATCCTACAGAAAGCAACATGGAGAGAGAGTGACAGATTATGAAATCAATTATTCTTTGCCTGAGGAAGAAGACGTACAATGAAGGAACATGGAGAGAAGTAGTTTCTCATGTATGTGTATGTATGCATGTCCCGTATAAAGAGGTGAACCTGTGATTTTGTGTTTGGGCATACAAGTTCAGTTATGGACATTTAGATTTGATGTTAACATCCAACTATGGTGATATGTCAGATGTGGATCACCGTCCCAGGAGAACTGGGAAAGCGGGCCTGTTTTAATATACACTACATTACACCACCAGAAGACCCACATGTTATGATCCACAGCAAGATTAGCTGTTTTTGTGGTGGACACCTGCATGATTCAAAGTCACTACATTCAACTGTGATCTCAGTGCTCTTAGCAGCTGAGCTAACCAGGCAAAAGCAAATGTGCTTTTTTTTCTCCTCACAGTATATCTGCTTAATGAATCTATGAGCATCTTTGAGTCATAGGTACAGACACATGTACCATCACATTTGAATCTTAATGCAGACCTTTTTTTCTCACAATTTCTGCTCGATGGACGGGTGACGTAGAGTGGACTAAGAATGGTTTGGGTGTGTGTGTGGTTCAGGTTCAGGCCACGGTGCGAAGACTGGCCGAGTCTGTACAGACTGTGAAGACTGTCCTGGGTATGAAGATCCAGTCGGAACAAAAACTGGTGAGCTGGCCATCTCATGTTCATTTATTCTTTTGTTTGAACGTATACAAATTTGAAAAAAAGTGTTTATAACAACTCCGCCGAACAGCATGGACAAACAAATCACAAGACAGAACACAGCGTGTTTCAACCTCTTAGGTCTTCTTCAGGCAAGATAAACAGACCTGTTTACTTTACGCCTTTGGCGTAATAAATCACGATTTCAAACCTCCAATTACGCCATTACGCCTTCAAACATTAAATTCCGCCACGCGGATCGCCAAAACTACACTTTTCGAAAGCAATCATTCTCGTCGGTTCAACAACGCGATGGCCCGTTCACTCACTGTGCCGCCTGCGAAAGTTACAGTGTTCAGTTATTCCTTCATATCAGTGTAACCGAAAGCCAGCATTGCGGGGAGGCATGAGGTTGAACGTTTTAGTAAGGGAGATAACTTTTGCGGGTTGACATCATTATCAAAGATGGCGTCAAAGCGTGCTCAGCATGAGACAGATGACGATTCTGATTGCCGTGTTACGGAAGAAACAGTTCCTGAGAAACCAAAAAAGGCACGAGTTACTCAAAAAATACCGCCAGGAATACCATGACAAGTTTAACTGCTTTTCCCATCAAGAAAAGGGCCGGGATATGTGCATTGTAGCATATGCAAGTCGGACTTAGCGATGGTGAGGAAAAACTGCACAGAAGCAAGATCTTCACTGCTGCCAGAGACAACTGAAGCTCTAATGTGTTAAAAGGACAACCAGGCGAATGCAGGGAGATGTCAGACAAGGACTTGGTTCAGCTGAGATCAGCCTACTACAATTCTTTAAAAGCTTGAGAACATTTCTCTCTCTCTCTCTTTTTTTCTCTCTCTTTTTCATGCTTGGCAGTGGGGGTGGAGGCACTGGCAGAGTGACTGATTGTGTATTTGTGTGAGAACATTGCTTCCAGGATTTGTACACAAGGGACTTTCTGAAGACTTCAGATGTGTGTGTTTTTTTTTTATAATTTTAAATACATTATTTATTTGGTATCCTCCAACTTGGCAGACATCCTTTGACCAAGTAAAGTGGTTCCAATGGCAGTTGGTGAGTTTTAATTTGTTTTGTTATATTTTGAGTTGAATTTTCATGGTCATAATGATGAAATTTAACCTCAGAATGTGCACCAGATTGCACCATTTTGCTTCCCCCCAAAAAATTTTCCGGGGGCATGCCCCCCCGGACCCCCCTATCTATCTCGGCGCTTCGCGCCTTCGATTACACTTTTCCCCCATAAGATTACACTTTTCAGTATTTGGAATTACACTTGGGTAGCCAAGGGGTAAACAGGTCTGGATAAACAACAACACTCTGGACGCGTTTCAACCTCTTAGGTCTTCTTCAGGCAAGATAAACAACACACTCTGGACGTCAACTAAGCAATGAGGAAACACAATCACTTACAATTTACAAATCGGACGCAGATGTGCTGAATATACATTTTTCAATGTAGATGGGTGTTGATGTATAATTTTTTATTTTTCAATTCATGAGATAAACCTTGACATAGATATTTTCAAACATGAGCCTTGCATAGATGATAAGGCAGACATGTTTCACTGTGGATCTGGTAACATGGCAGGACATACTTTCACCTTTCCATCACTGGATCAGCGGTGTGTGGCCTTATCTCTGGTCGGTCTCTGGTCAGTGGTTTGCATCGGCTGGCCATGCTGCTTCACCCTACACAATGAGTCAGTTACATCATGGCGCCAGCTCAGTTTGTTTTGTGGTGGTGGAAAAGGAAGAAAATTTGAAACCGTGTACAGGGTATATAAAGCATCTTTCCCCAGCACTGCACAACCACTGTGATCATTGCCTTTTTTTTTTTTTTTTTGCTGTCCCAACCTTTGCGCCACCTCAGAGGCAGTGCACCCACGCCGCTCATTTCCGACACCCCGTCCACAGCCACAGCCTGGTCGGGCCCCCGCCGCAGTCCCGGCACCGACAATCCACAGGGAGCAGTCAATGTCAAGTCATCAAGAAGCAACCCACCGGAGACACTGCACTACTGCCGAGTCACTTCGGTGGTGTTCAGTGGCGCCTGTTCTGATCTAACATATGCAGGACACCACCTACTAAGCCCCCTACTGACGACAATAATTGCTTTGTCGCGGAGCTGGCGCGAGTGAGCTCTCCCTCCAGAGGGCGCCACCACGTCCGTCCAATGACAGCCCCCATGGACTCGCCGAGACCGGTGACCCCGACGGAACCAAACCAAGACCACAGATGTGGAGAGGACATCAAAACTGAGGTCACCATGAGAGCAGGGCATGAAGGGCCACAGAATTTGAGCCTTTTTTTTTTTAATGCCGATTGATGAGAATGAGGATGATTAAGATGATGCTACGAATTTCCGTTTCGGTCTGAGACTACATGACAGGGCTGTACTCTACGCTTCCTTTCATAATATATCCCGGCATCAACCAGGCCCAAGAGAGGCACCTGCAGTGTTGGTCAGGAAATTTGAGCAACACTCTCAGAAACGCATCCATTAAGTGGATGAAACTCGACTGTGTGGTCCCAGTCTTCCCAACTGAGTCTGCAGCAAACTCAACTCTGGGTAGGAGCCTGTCGGGGCAGAAAAACCCACATGACTCTGATGGGATTCGAACCCACGACCTCCCAGCCGGAGTCCGCAACATTAACCACTTCACCATGGAGGCTGGTCGATCATTGCCATTTTATTTCCCTCTTTTCTGTGCATCTCATCTGCAGTGTCTTCTCAGTGGCATTACATCCACACCACTCTGTCTGCCCTTCAGACATACACCCCAAATCTAGTCTGATTCTGTGAGACACCAGCACCAGTGGTCCACAGGGACTTACAGGGTCATCAGGGAGCAACTCACCGGAGGAGACGCTGCACTGGCGTTGAGTATTTGGGTGGTTTTTGAGTTAGTGCATTTTCTGATTCAACATGTGCATGACACCACCTGCTAAGCCCATACTGGCAACAATAATTGCATAGTCATTGCCATTATGGATGAATATCACCCCCCACCCCACCCTCTCCTTCTGGAGGGAGACTGTTACCACGCCTGTCTGATGTTGATTGACACACAATAATTGGCCTGACCCTTGCTTTTTCTGTGGGAGATGTTTGCTTTACTCTGAATTGCTTTTAGTGGTCTGAGTGTGTCTGTCTGTATGTGTATACACTGTTGTAACAGGTTGTATACAAAAGCATGTAGATCTTGGATGTTTTGACATTTGTCACATCACAGTGATTACATGTAGGGATTTGTACACTGGAAAAGGAAATCAAGTGTATGTCTGGTTAATTTTCTTCTTATTTTAGGCTCCATTTGTCAATGTTTTTATTTCACATGACCATTTCTTTTACACCATTGAATTGTGCTTCATTTAAAATTCAGAACAGTGTTTTCCACTTCATTTATTAAAGTGAATAACCAGTCTGAATTCAATTGAAATGGAAAAAAAATGAATTTTTGAATTGTCTTTTTTGATTGTTACCTTACACAAAAACTTGAAAGAAAGGTTTCCAGTTGTTTGAAAGCTGTCCAGAATATCATTCTGTGTATGTCAGATCAACATTGTAACACAGCTGGTCAGAGTCTGCATCTTTTGACTGATATGTCAGCAGAACTAATCTGAAATGTGAAAATGGAAACACATGCAACTTATACAGAGAACAGTATCAGTGGACACATAACATTTTGGTCAGAAAGCATCTCATTAAAAAAAAAAAAAAAAATTTGGCCATGCCATTTTGAGGGAGAAAACCATAGTAAACTGTTTGAATAACATCTTGTTTCAATGGTTCCTTTACTGTATTATTTCACTTTGAAATGTTTGCCTTTCTTCTTCTTATATTCTGTCTTTCTCTCTCTTACTTTTTCGTGGTTGTTGTCTGTATTCTTTGTTCATCATTAAATGTCTTTTTTTTGTTGCTTTTTTTCCCATATAGAATGCACTGGTCAGTGAAACAGGAAGGCTAGAAATACATCAGACATTCACTCATTGTTTATACAGAGAATTTCAGGCATTGAAGACCTCCAGACACAGATCAACAGCCTCAAAGCACAGATGGGTATGCACCCCACCATGGTTCTGTCCCTTTGTACATGCGTACAGATGCTGATTGCGGCTTTTGATATGGACAGCTTTCTGCAGCGCAATGAAGCAGAAGGCATTCCGTTCCGAACATCTGGTCATGGCAGAACCAACATGACGCCAGACAAACCAGAAGCAGCTCCGCAGCCAACGGTAGGGTCGAGACACGGCACTCTGAATCAGATCAACCCGCAGTCCCAGCACAGGAATGGCCAGGTTTACAGCCCTCGTCGCCAGACTCCGGAAAGCAGGATGCTTCTTGCGACCAGTATGAAGTCTCCTACCCCAGCGGCTCAGATCGAGGTGCCTCTCACTACAGAGCCTGTGTATTCCCAACAGCCAGCTTCTAAACCCGCTACCCCTCAGGCTGATCCCACTGTCCATCACATGGATCCTTACCATGCCAAAGAAGTGTCTTCCCATCCCCCGTCTCCGCAGCCCAAGAAGGACACCTCTGTCCTGAAAGCTGAAACACCCACAGATCATCCTGATCCCTACCATGCCAAACCACAGACATCAAAGCCTTCCACCCCTCAGGACACTAAAATCCGACTGAACGAGACCCCCCCACCCAAGCAACCTCGACTCAGCAAGCTGGCAATGAACCAGAAAAACCAGCGGAAGAAGCAACCCTGAGTCTGTGAGGGAGAACGAAAAATGAACTCCCGCAAACTCCGAAAACTGTCCGAACTGACAGGACTGGGCCAAAACTGTTCATGAACGAAGATGACCTCTACACAGACGAGGACGACTGGGCTTTTCAGAATATGGAGACGGTGACACAGCACGAGACCCCAAGGCTGAGAAAGAAGCAGCGCAGAAAAGATCCAAGTATGAAAGTGCCAGCACGGCTCGCACCAATGACGGCAAAGGTCAGGGAGGTGATGCCGCCACCGATCAAGACGTCTGGCCAACATATAATCATCTCTGTTTTGTGTACAAGATGTATGTGGTCTGATGGTGTCAGCTTGAACCCACTGCTGTGCGTCTGACTAACCTGGCATTCTGTTAATTTCACTGTACACGTGTGGTTTGACTTAATGAGATGTTTCTCTGTAATCTCACAGCTGGGGCATTGAACTGATTAATCATCACTTTGTGGCCGTAACTTGTTTCCTTTTTTAAGATTCATATACAAGTAATATCACTAGACTGAGGTCTGTTGGAGTTCATGTGTGTTTGTGTGCGTGTGTGTGTGTGTGTGTGTGGTGTGTGTGTGTGTGTGTGTGTGTGTGTGTACACATAAAACAACATTTGAGGTGTTTGTGTATTACTTTAACGTTTATCAGCTCACAAAGTCTGACCCATATTAACATGCTCTTTCTCCATTTCTCATTTCTCAATTCCTTCATTCTCTCTCTCTCCTCTTCCCATCTGCACTAGTTATTTGATTTTTAAATCATATGTTCTATGCAGGTAGCAGAGTAGGGCATAAGTTTCCTTTTTTGAGAACTATCATTTATATTTTTTTGTAAAAATTTTTTATTTGTTAGTGGATATACTTTGATTTACTTACTGAATTTTTGATAGCATGTCTTACAGTGACTGAACGTGTGATCAAATACTGTATCTATGCACATGTATACAGAATTTGTATAAAATCCTGTGTGCCTGTGCTGCTCAGTATATAGTCTTTCATTGGTTTTAAGTTTTGTGTGACCATTACATATTTAAAATATAATTTTTACAAGGTAGCAATACAATTAGGCAGCAGAGTATGAAACTGGCATGTCAAAGTTGCGTTTGTTTCCTGCCATACTTTCTCTTTTCTTTTCAGTTCTATAATTTTGTATGGACAGAGAAGATATAGGCTTCCACTTTGTTGTTATGTTGTTACTTTTACAGATACTATATTTGTGTTGTGTAGTGATTAAGAGTTTCCACTGCCTGCTAATCAAAGTTGTGTGTTGGTGGTGTGTGCGGTGGCGTATTACACAGCGCACTGACGACACCAAGCGGTTGGAGGAGGAGATCGAGGAGCTTCGAAGCAAGCTGAATCCTCTAGGCAGCAACCCTAACTTTGTGAAGGGCGATGACAATGATGATAGCAACAATGCCAATGAAGGTGTGAATCGCTGGAGTGTTTACAATGCCTACAGGTAACGTAGGAGTACTGCATGCTTGTGCACTTCTGTTTTGTTTCCTGTACCAAACGCAAACACACAGTGACACACTTCAGCTGGCATTATTTTCCTTTTTCTTTTCAATTTCAAAAATTTATCAGTCGGACTAACTTGTCTCAAGTAATTGAATAAAAGTTGTCACATGCTTTTTTTTTCCCCACAATGGGTTTAAGATCATATTTGAAATTCAGTTTAAAGACATTCATGATGAAATGAGGAATCGTTGATTACTCATGTGATTAGTATATGACTAAAGTCTGTTGAATAATGAAACGGAATGTTAAGTTCAGGCTCGAGCTTTACTATTGTTTAAAACACAACCGCTTTCATTGCTTGAAGTTCATCTGTATTTTAAGAACAATCCATAGATAACCATGGATATAAATTTGACTATCTAAAAGATGTAAAAAGAAATGTTGTATTGCTGAATCAATTTTGTGGTGGAGCTAATGCTAGTAAAAAACCACTGATTAAATGTGTTACACTAATTTTCTGCATTTGAGTACGCAGTCCACTGTTAACTCGACATGCATGTGGATGTAGGTAACTTTTTCACATCAAAAATGCACAGGCATGTTGTCGTTACAAGGTTCAGAGGGTTGATGTTGTGATGGTGTCCGTTTTTATGGATGTAATATTTTGGGTACCACATGATGAGGACTGTGGGGTGGCAGAGAGACAGTCAGGGCATGCTGGTGATGGTGTATAATGTTTATCGGCTCTTCTTGCCATCGGCTTTGTAGACTGTTTTGTTTGTCGTATTGCATGCTGTTGCTGGCTTTTTTTGGGAATCCGCCTTTTTTTTCCCGCCATGGCTTTTGCATGATTTTTTGGTTATTTGTTTCTGTGTTACATTTTGTGTTCTTTTTTGTAAAGAGGGGTTGTTTTGGCCTGGGATCTTAAATTCTACATAAAAAGGGGAAAGTTATGGTTTGGGGAATAGAGTGCTGTGAGAATACGTGCCATATGTAACATATAAAGCTTAAAATCTTTGCATGTGCTTCATTAAAGATCATATCCATGCAGTTTTTATTCTTTTTTGTTTTGATTACCCTAGCTTTCTGCCTGTTAACAACCTCAGCTTTACTGTAAAAGGCATAACAAGTTTTGTCGATATTATTATGAGGTTGTTTTTTTAGTATCTACATCACAGAACACATAACAATGTTGCTTGAAAAAAAAGAAGCATAACAAGTTTTTGTTGTTATTATTATGTGTTTTTTTTTAATGTATCTACATCACAGAACACATAACAATGTTGCTTGAAAAAAAGAAGCACATCTACATGAATGACTGAAAGCTAATACTGCAGAGTAGAGAAACAACGATTGAAGTGAGTGGTGGACATGTAGGGCAGGAGAAAAAGATATTTAATGCTCTGATGGAGCAACATTAATACATTTGTTTTATGTTGTATGAGATGCATTGTTTTCATTGTCACAGTATTGGGCATTTGTACAGCAGTATTAGAATTTTCCCTTTTTCAGCTTGTGATATGTGTTTGTGTGTGTGTGTGTGTGTCTGTGTGAGTGTGTTTGTGTGTGTGTATGTGTGCGCGTGTGTGTGTGTGTGTTGTCGGTACAACACTATGTTAATCTGACAGTAAATGGTTTTCAGTCATGTGTGTGTGTGTGTGTGTGTGTGTGTGTGTGTATGTATGTATAATGTCGGTCTGTCTGTCTCTCTGTGCCTCAAGAAAACTGTCATTTGAACACAGAATATTTACACTAGTCAGTGTAAGTGTACGAGTGATTGTTTGTACATAAAAATAGAAAATGAAAACCTTTGTAAAGCTTACTTTTTATCTCTCTGTTTGCCTTGTGAGCATGGAGAACAATAACATTGAATGACATTGTCACTAAGCCTAGAGATAGTTTTGCAGCAATTGTGGTGTTTTTCATAATAATGCGTTTGTTTCTCATACTGCCCGATAACTGCTCTGGAAAAAAGGGTGCGTGTGGTGTTGTGTGTGTGTGTTGTGTGAATAGACATGAAATGTGCATATACTGTGTTGTAGGTGTTCAATGTTTTGTGAATGAGAATATCACAGAACTATGTTTAATTAATTCTAGTGTTTTTCCCCTTTATAATCATATTAGTATAGAAGTTGAATTGTCATAGTTTTCTCTTCATCTGTCTCTGTCTGTGCCTCTCTATCACTCCCATTTTCTGTATTTTGTGTCGCTCCTTATCTTTCTATGCAAAGCATTGTAAGCATTTTGTTTAGATATTGTTGCTGCTGTCAGTGCTTAAGTTTAGTTAGGAATTTTGAACAAACTGTGTTATAAGTATGCATCCTTTTTGCCTTAAAATAGAGGCTTGCTTGAGTGAAAGTGCTTTGAATTAGTGCTCTTTTCATCAAACTTTATGTGTATGGTTATTTATCATTATGAAGAGTTTCTGATTAATAGTTGCACTGTTTCTGAACTAAAGGTCTAATCCTGTCACAAATCAACCCATGCACCTCACTACTTCCACCACACACATACACACATTCTCAGTCTCTCTGTGTATCTGTCTGTGTGTGTCTCTGTCTGTCTCTCTGTCTTTCACACCACACACACACACACACACACACACACACACACACACACACACACACACACACACTTATGTACTTATGTGCTCAGATGGACACACAAACACTGGAACACACACAAAACACACACACACACACACACACACACACACACACACACACACACACACACACACACACACACCTTTTGTCATTATTTTAGCATGACAAATTTGTTAACATTTAATGATTTATTCATTGATATGTTCACTTGATTTTTTGTGTGTCTTCTGTTAAATGGGTACGGATTAACTTTTCATAGTTCAGATGTTCATTCATCTGTTACTGTAGTAGCAGTTTCACCAAAGTCCAACCCTGTTCAACTGTTATACCCACCCTTGCCCCAAACCAGAATATAAGTAATGAAAGGGGAGGGAGTGAGGGGATGACCAGGTATGTGCAGACACATCTGCCAAATGCCATGTTACTGGAGTGTTTCCCCAGTTAGAAGATTGCATGTACAGCTTTTTTTTTTTTTTCATCACATTTTCATGTAGGCAGGGCCCGACTCTTGTCGTCAGACAATTGAATTCTTGTCTTCTAGGAGATGAGCATGGCTAAGGAAAATCCATGCGCGACTGTTTGGAATGACAGTTGATCATGTTGCCCTTATGATGAAGCATGTATCTGGAAGTTTAAGCCCAGGCCAAATTTCAGCTCGGCTGTAACACTTGAAACACCTTCATTATCTAAACGTACAGGCTTTAGTGAGTACAAAGAAAGTACTTACAAGATATACAGTGTATGTACATTAATTTCATGGATTTGTATTAACATTACCTGAGAAAGGGCGATGTAATTTCTCTCAATTCCAATTATACAATCAATCAAGTTCGAGTTTTGGCACCAGCATACATGAATTTTCAAAGTAGTATTGCCCGTTCGCCTTTCATATGTGCTAATAATGCATTGGATATCAGCAAATAGGAAAAATAACCTTACTCTTTCAATTTACATTTTGTGTTTTGATGAAGAGTAGATCGTTCTCTTCAAGTGTGGGGGTTCTCACAGAAATGAGTACATTGATGTGAATGTTTTTAATAAAAGATTGGGTTTTTCAGAATAAATAGATAAATTGGGTTTTTGATCTGAGCATTTTAGCGTGGTCTTGTAAAGTGTTCCCTGCCCTTATTCTGCCACTTTGATCTATATTTTCTTTTCTTAACTCTTATTTCATTCTATTTATCTTACCCCTTTAATTCTCATGTCTTTTCAAGTGTACATTTTCTTTCTTTTCTTCTGTCAAACCCTTCTTACTGTATTGCTTACACATGTTTTTTTTTTCTAAAGAAACTACGTAACTCAATTACATTTTTCCAAACCTGAATGAATAAATACAATGAAAACTGGATTTATATCAGTGTTTTTATTATAATTAAGTGAAAAAAAATTTTTCTTAAGATTGAGAATAATTTACAATTGTATAATAGAAATTAAATTGATATAAGTGTTTTCATTATGATTGACTAAAGTGTATTTCTATCTGTAGATTGAGAATAGTTTTACATTTTTTTTTCTCTAAAGAAACATTTAGAGGTAATTTATGTTTATGTTACTAAGATGTGCTGCATACGTTCTTTGCCTCAGTGTATCGCTGCGCATGTGAGTATGTATAATACATGTCTCTTGTCAGCATGTGGTTTTACTCTTTAATAGTAAGATTTATATTCTATTTGACGGAAGTGTTCATAAAGAATAGTGGATGATACTGTATGTCTTTCCAGGGTGAACACATTTTTTTGACTGTGTGAAAAAATGATAAACCTGTGTTTTTTTTCTGATTTTTCTCTTTGGTTGAAAATCGTTGGTAACTTAGTAGATTAAATCCATATTTTCAGAACTCTTGTTTCCAAATGCAATTTTTCTGCCCTTGTCTAAAGTATTGCATTATGATACTACTCTATGTCAGTTGATTGATGTGTTTCTGTAGCTGTGGAAGTAGCGGTGTGAGTGTTGTAGCTGCGTGAGTAGAGCGTGTTTCTGCCCTCTCTTTTTCCCCTAGATGGTTAACCTGGAAGTCCCGCATCATGTACCTCAAGTGGCAAAAATCCTCCCGCCAACCCAGAGATCCCGAGCCCCGAGACCCAGCCACAGACAAGCAGAAGACAGCACACAATCTGACCCCAACCTCTGTCTGGTCAAGATGAACCCCGACCTCCCTCTGGTCAAATTGATCCTCAACGCCCCCTGGTCAAGATGACATACCCCAGACTGGCAACAACGAGGACAAGGCAGCAAACTCCGCTGGTGGTAGTGATGTTGGTGGTAACAACGGGGTGGTGGTGGTGGTGGAACGGAGGATGGTCCCACATGGTAGATCATCTGTTCTGATGTAGCCAATCAGATTCTTCCATTATCTTTTTTTTTCCTTTTGTAAAGAAGCCATTCAGAATCTTCCATTTCTGTCCTTTTTCCTTTTTTTTGTGTTCATTCTGGGCGAAGTCTTTCCATATTTTGAAAATTTGTCTTGTCTTTTCATCTATTTTGTCAATGATAGTACTTTTAATTATCCTCTAAAATGCTTCTTTTTATGTTAATGATCTCAGCAGAGCTTTTAAAAAAAAGAATTAACTGCAAAGGAAAGGGGATACCTGCATAATACTGAAATATTGTAGAACTTTTGTACAATGACTTCCTGTTTTAGATAACCTAAAATTCTATGACAGATCATTTTCTCTTATTCTGTGATGCTAACTTCAGTCTCTGTAGAAAAACTCCTTTCTCTTGGGAAAAGCAGCTGACCTTTCCATAGTCTGTAAAGATTTTTGTGAGTGTGCTGAATTGTTGAACAAACATGTCATCATCAGCCTCTTGACAATGCAATCATGGAACCTCCTCCATCCCCCTCCTTCTCCTTCTCACTTCTTTTATTTAACAGTCACTTGCCTGTATTTGTTTTCCTCTTGATCCTAGTGTAATGCAACCTTGGGGGAATGAATGATACCTTTCATTTATTGTTAGAACTTTACATTTCTTTGGAGTCAACCACCTTGAAGTCTTAAAGCTTGTTATCCTTATAGACAGCTGTGTATTTCCTTATACTCCACCACAAAGTCCTAGAATCCTAACATACGTAAAAACTTTAAACCATCATTTCCTTGAACATGAATAGCCAGAAATCTGCACTTGGATGATTCAAATTAACAATCAGTTATGGTTGAATGACCCTTAAGAGACATTTTATGGGCAGCCAGAATCAATGCAGGTCGATTCTGTGAAATGCGTTGTCTCATAAAGCTCGAGATGCTGGCACAAGATTCCAGCTCACGATTTGAAAATATTTGTATAAGATTTTTTTTTTACCTTACAAATTGAATATTTCAGTATACAAACAGTGATACGGCCATACAGCCTCAAATTATGATTTTCCTGTACAGGTGTAGAGACAAATTGATTGGTTGACACAAATGTGTTTTACCCTAGTGAAGGGTTTGAACAGGAATGTGATTGTTTCTTCCATGTATAGAAATGACTGTCTCATTGTGATAAGTTCAGAGCAGTTAAATGACTGTCTCATTGTGATAAGTTCAGAGCAATTTTCACGCATTTTGTGAACTGCTGGTTATCTACCTCTGTATAATTACCACTCTCTACAAAGACTGAATTTTCACGATATTTTCAATGTTGATGAAAAGCAGTGCCACTATTTTTTACACTCAGAAATATCTGTTGCTTTAAGTGTTTCCATTAGTTAATTATCCTATAACAGAGTTGGTATCCTCTTTCCCTCAGAAAAACGTTTTGAATATTGAAAAAAAAAAATCTGATCATTTAAAAGAAAAAAATGAAGCCAAAGGAATGCATATTATGTCATTGAATTGTTCTGTTACATTTTCATAATTAGTCTTAACAAGAATAGTTATGATTGTTATTATAGTTATTTTTGAATGGTTCTTTGCATACTTCCAGTTTTTATAATGTTACTGTTTATGTCTGCAATTTCTTTAATAGTGGTGGTTGCAAAATTACACAATGAATTTTAACTTACGTCAGCTTGAACAAAAAAACAACTATTCATTTTGTTCACAATGCAGAGAAAACGCCGTCCCAAAATAGCATTTACGTATGAATGTAATGGACCACTCATTAACCTAAAATATTCAACTACTCCATGTCTATTGTAAACAGTTATATCTTTTCTCCTGTGCACAAATAATCATTTGTGTTTGCGCATGCGTACACACACACACACACACACACACACACACATGTTCACCGCGAAATACAAGTAAAATAAAACCAGTATAAATGAAATGCTCAAATGTTGTAACATTATGCAAAACAGGATTTTATCAAATAAATTACATAAAATATTTATGTTTTGATGTTCTTGTTCTTCCAGGTTTAAAAATTACAACATTGTCCTGTATCTGAGAGATAATCTCACACATGTATGTGAATTATATGTTGTTGTTGTCAATGTTGTTATTGTTTCATCTGTTCCCAACTGTCAATTCGCTGTGTGCTGTAATGCTGACCTTTTACCATTCACTTCCATTTCTTCTTCAGTCGTTTTCTTTTTGTCCATTTCAATGATTTGTAATCTCGTTTTGTCCAGGTGCTTTGATATCATTTTCTTCCTTTTGTTTGTTCTGTGCAAGTCAACTTTGAATCTGTCCTTTAGTGTTTGTTGTATCTTTGTTGTTGTCCTCAAGTCTTTTGTTAATCAGACCTTACATTTGTTCTTTTTGTTGTCAAGTCATTGTAATACCGCCTTCATCTACGTTTGTTTTTTTTTTTTTCAATTTTCGCTTAAT
>CM031596.1:106993447-107025643 GCA_018398815.1 Conus ventricosus
TTTCAACAATTTAAAATCGAAGATCATAGTATTTCATCAGAAAACCAAGTCAGTACACAAATGCCAATCGAATAGAGACACAGTTTTGGCATATTTCAATATTTTGGCCTTGTTTTTGACAGCAATTCTCCTCTTAAGCAAGTTGTCCAGAAATTTTGAATAGGAGCACCTACAATATGAGAATTGCTCCAGTCTCCTATGGGACCCCCCACTTTTACTATCCATCTCTAACCTACCCTTCCCCAAACAACCTGCTCCCTCTCATGTCCCTCGTCTACCCCTCCCCCCCGCCCCCTTTTCTTTGCTTTTTTCTTTTCTCTTCTTTTTTTTTAAAAAATCAGTGTACATCTTAACTCTCAACAGTTTTTGAGTTTTTTTTGCATTTTGCATGATGGATGTTCTTTTTTTTTTCGTAAACATTCTGCGCATTATTTCTAAAATGATAATATTTTGTGATGAATGTGGTCTATTTCGGGTTTTTTAGGCGATATGTTTACTTCAGATAACAAAAATGTTGTTTTAAATACCATAACTCCAGGAAGAAAACTGGTGATCCAAATTCAAGGGGAAGAACTGAAGAGAGCTAATGGGAGCATTAATTGTTTTTCTCTTTGAGCAAAAGAAAGAAGCGAAAAACTGATGTAGTGTGGCCTTTGGCAGAAAGCAGCCACTAGTCAAGAACAGTCCTCCCAGACACAGAAATTACTGACAGAGTTGCTTACCTTGAATGCCCTTTATTGTTGTGTTTCTCAGCACTTACCGAACTTCCTTCTCTCTCTTCTCTGTCTATCTGTATGTCTGGCTGTTGTCTCCCCCCCCCCCTCCCCCCGCCTCTCTTAACCTGCTCTCTTTCCTCTCTCCCTCTCCCCCCCCCCCCCCCCCCCCCCTTAAAGAATGGTTAAATGTTTTACAGTCATTTAACCATATACTGACGGATTATGGATTTAAACTGTCAAAAGGTGGTTTAAACCTATCTTTAATTTGGATAAGCATACGATGTCTCATACAGCTCTGTTACAAACAACAACAAAAAAGAGAAAGGAATGAAAATAAATGAACTATGGGTGGAGGACAAAGTAAGCATCAGTTAATTGCATGAAAAATATTATTCCAGAGTCACTGTTTTAATCCATTTGTGTCAAGTGAGTTATTTCATTAGAGAGAGAGAGAGAGAGAGAGAGAGAGAGAGAGAGAGAGAGAGAGAGAGAAAAGAACAGATGGTTTACTTCATATAAAGGCCATTGCTCCTTATGAAGGAGGGTATGGAGAACATAACATCAGTATGAAAATTATAGAGAACACAAGAAAAACTGGATGCACTACTCTGTCACGAAGTCATGACTGATCTAAACTGAAATGCCTTGAATAAGTAAATTGAGAGAGAGAGAGAGAGAGAGAGAGTGTGTGTGTGTGTGTGTGTGTGTGGTGTGTGTGTGTGTGTGTGTGTGTGTATGCTTTCATGCATGCATGTGTGTGCAAGTGTATGTGTGTGAGTGTGTGTGTGTGTGTGTGTGTGTGTGTGTGTGTGTGTGAGAGAGAGAGAGAGAGAGAGTATGTATGTCTGTGCCTGTGTGTGTGTGATGTGTGTGTGTGAGTTGTATGCGTGGGAGTGTGAGTATTGCGTATGAGCATGAATGTGTGTTTGTTTGTTTGTTTGTGTGTGTGTGTGTGTGTGTATGTGTGTGTGTGTGTGTATGTGAGTGTGCGTACATGCATGAGTGTGTGTGTGTGTGTGTGTGTGTGGTGTGTGGTGCGTGTGTGCATGCATGCGCATGTGTATGCATGTTTGTTGTGTGTGTGTGGTTGTGTGTTGTCAGAGAGAAAGAGAGGCAGACAGACAGAGACAGAGAGAGAGGGAGAGAAAGACAGAGAGAGAGAGTGAGAGATGAACTACATCATAAACCTACCTTGTTTTTTCTTTGCTTTCATGCAGTCTGTGGAACTGAATGAGGTAAACTTGCATGTTGTCACAGATTTTAATACACTTGCATTGTTGGATTGATTACAGACATTTGGTTGTGAGCAAAACTGTTAAAGATCTTTAACTGGTTGGGAGGGAAGACCTGTAGGCCTTTTATTGTTGTTGTTGTTGCTGTTTTTCTCTCTTCGTTGCCACTTCAAAAGGCAAGACTTTCACACCGCTAATTGTATTTCCCCGTTTGCAGCCAGAGCCCAGTTTGTCAAGCTTCATTGCACAGGCATCTCATAGGAAGGGTTGGAGGTTGGGGGAATGTTCCAGAAAATAAAATTTATTTTAAAGGGAGAGAATCTTTGTTGAAAGGTAAATCTGTTCTAGACAGAGGATCTAGAGTAAAGCTGGTCTCTAAAAGGAGATAATATTTGTTGGAAGGAAACGCTAGTAGACAAAAATATTCCAGAGAAAAAACTTTTTTTTCAAAGGGAGGGAATCTTTGTTTAAAGAGAAGTCTAGTGCAGACAGGGAGATGGATGTTCGAGAAAAAAATTCTTTGAAGGAAATAATCTTTGTTGGAAGCCAAGGTCCCAATTCAATCTTTATCAAGAAGTTTCTGTGTATTATTGTTGTTGGTATTCTTTTACCTTTTTTTTTTTTTTTTTTTTTTTTTTGCTGTCCCAATCTCTGCGCCACCTCAGAGGCAGTGCACCCACGCCGCTCATTCCGACACCCCCGTCCACAGCCACAGCCCGGTCGGTCCCTGCCGCAGCCCCGGCACCGACAATCCACAGGGAGCAGTCACTGTCAAGTCGTCAAGAGGCAACCCACCGGAGAAAACACTGCACTGCTGCCGAGTCACTTCGGTGGTGTTCATGGTGCCTGTCTGATCTAACATACGCAGGACACCACCTACTAAGCCCCTACTGATGACAATAATTGCTTAGTCGCGAGCCGGCGTGAGTGAGCTCTCCCTCCGGAGGGCGCCACCACGTCCATACCAACGACAGCCCCCATGGACGCGCCAATACCGTTGACCCCGACGGAACCAAACCAAGGCCACAGACGTGGAGAGGGCATCGAAACTGAGGTCACCATGGGGCAGGGCATGAAGGGCCACAGAACTTGAGACATTTTTTTTTTAATGCTGATCGATCAGAATGAGGATGATTAATATGATGCTACGGATGTCCATTTCGGTCGGAGACTACATGACAGGGCTGTACTCTACGCTTCCTTTCATAAATATATCCCGGCGTCAACCAGGCCCGAGAGATACAGACACCTGCAGTGTTGGGCATGAAATTTGAGCAACACTCTCAGAAACGCATCCATTAAGTGGACATGACTCTGATGAGATTCGAACCCACGACCTCCCAGCCGGAGTCCGCGATGCTAACCCACATTGCCACGGCGGCTGGTTCTTTTACCATTATTACTGTGCACTATTAATCTCTTTACATGGAGAAGTAATGACTTTTTTTTTTTGTTTAGCGTTTTTCTTTTGTTGTTTTGTTAGGGAAGAATAAGAAAAATAAAATCAGGGCAATAACATAACGTTAACTCTGGCAGGTCAGGACTCCTCACAATTTTTTTATTTGTTCACAGTTTCTGATAAAAAAAAAAAGAAAAAAAAAAAGCCATTGTCTGTTCTTTTCCTTGTCATTTCTTTTTAAACGATGACAGCTTTTCTGTCTGCATCTCTGTCTGCTGTCTCCTTTCTCTTTAAATCATGGCTCCATCTTCTGATTCATATCATGTTTTGCAGCTTTTTTTCTTTTTCTGTTAAATTTTGTGTCCTCTTCCTCTCTTTGTCTGTCTATCTGTCTCTCTCTCTCTCTAGCTCTCTCTCTCTCTCTCTCCTCTCTCTCTCTCTCTCTCTCTCTCTCTCCTCTCTCTCTCTCTCTCTCTCTCTCTCCTCTCTCTCTCTCTCTCTCTCTCTCTCTCAGTCACTCTGTCTGTCCATCTTCTTCTTCTTGCAGTTTTTCAGTTTACTTACTGTGAAGTAATTCTCCTGAAATTTATGTTAAGTAATTCTTCCAATTTTCTTCACCTGTTTTGACCCATTCCATTTTTCTTTTAATCGTTCTGTAAGAGCAGGCATGAGTTGTGTCCCTTTGATGATGTTGCACCCAAAAAGGCAAGTAGGCTGGATAGGGTGGATCAGACACTAATCGTGGAGAGCAGATGTTGTCAGATTTGTTATCTGTTGGAAAAGAAAAGAGCACCGAGAGGATAAGAAAACAGAAGGCAAGATATCAGAGAGACAAACAGAATTTTAGCAGGGAGAAGCAGAATGGTGATCAGGGAGCTTCCTCTAAGGAGCCTAGAGCTGAACAACCAACATTTAAGAAATTGCTTGAAAAAAAAAACAACAACAGCAATAGCAACACTAACTGAATACGTGCTCAGGATGTGTGCAGCATGACACAGTGGAACAAGCTCACTGCTCAAGGGTTAGTAAGGATGCCTCTGACTGCTTGATTTTATTCTGTCTTTCTGGTCAACCATGCCTGAGTTTAGGCTAGAGCGCACAATACAGTCAGGTCAAAGAGAGATAAATAGATTTTAGGCAGCATGAAGATTAGTGTGAAACAGAATAACCGAACTGTCATAAAGACGCAAACTATACAAACTCCATCCCATATCCCACATGCGTGTGTGCGTTACTATGGAGTTTAGGAAATTGTTTCCTTTCTCCATTCAGGTCTTCTTTGTTTTCATGCATGATTTTTGCATGGTGGTATGTGCAGGCCACAGCCATGCTGGCCCAGAACATTCGGGAGAAGGTGAGTCCATCTCACTGTGGCAGACGTCACCAGCCAGACCATCCGTGAACTCAACCAGGCCATACAGCAGATGCCCAACGACGTGGGTCTTGTCCTCAGTAGCTACAAAAAATCACAAATAGAGTCACGGAAAGGGAAACAAACAAACAAACAAAAAAACCCACTCTTGTGAAGAATACTAGCAAGTAAAGAAAGATAGCAAAAGAAGGGAAATAAATCTCAAAGAAGTCGTACCATAGAAGCCAAGCTTTTCACTTGTACTGAAAGGGTGCCTGCTTGGAAAAAAATGTATGCAACAAGTCACATTCAGCAAATTCATCCAATTCAGCAAATTCATTCAGTTTCAACAGTATTGAAAACAAATTGGGCTTAAAAATAATGTTGCTAATAGTAGATACCTCAAGTAAACTTCTTGCAGTTCTCTCTCTATTCTGTCTGTCCCAACGTTTTCGCTACTTGAACATTGTTTATATCATTTTATGTCCCATTCTCAAAGAAAAGAAGCTTGCATCCTTTTCCATCATAGTTCCTTGATTTTCGCAGCCTTTTTAGGATGGAGCAACAAGTTCAGGTGCCTGTACAGTCAAAGATGGCAAATTTTGTTGATAATAAACAAGTCTTTCTTGTTGCTTTCCTTAAAAAAAAAAAAAAAAAAAAAAAAGCAGCTTAGTACAAGGCAAAACACTAATTTCTGATGAGTGACATTCAAAATGTGGACATCAGCAAGCAACATGCAAGAAAAAAAACTGAAGAAAAAGCTAATATATCATGTTTAGAAACAATTTTTCCTCCCACCAGATTGTTGAAGTATTCTGTTACCATGATTCTTTGTTATTGCAGATTTATGTGATTGAAGAAAAACAGAAACTGCTGAAAACAGAAATGGAGTCCAGGGTGACAACAGAGGCAGAAAGCAGGCAAGTGCTTTAGCATCATTCAGATATTCAGTATGAGGGACGAACTTTTAAGTGTGTCAATTGTAAGTGTGGGTAAAGCTTCCTATACTCGTGAAATGGCACGTGAAAATAATACCAAGCTATACATGCTTTTTTTTTTTGAGCAGTGGATCTGGAATTCCTGCAGTCTCATGATGGTCTTGCTGTTTTATTGTGTTTAATTATAATATGCCAGAAAGTAAGGTCAATCTGTCAGCATCAGAATCTTAGTTTTCTTTTGCAATTTTATTGTATTTCAGTCATAGGGTGCCAGAAAGAAGTTAGATTCATTTGTCTGTCAACAACAGAACCTGATTATGCTCTTGAAATGTTTTGCATTCAGCCATAACTTAACCTGCTGTGGTTTTCTCCCTGTCAACAACAGAATCCGAGATGTGGAAAACCTGAAACAAGAAATGGCATTGCTGACCTCAGCGGAAACAGCCTGACACTGCTTCAAAGCAAGAACTACAAGAGTGAGAAGGAGAGGGATCAACGTACAGAAGTTGTGTGAGTGCAGCGATTTATGTGTTTAAATGAAAGGTATACATGTGTATCCTACAGAAAGCAACATGGAGAGAGAGTGACAGATTATGAAATCAATATTCTTTGCCTGAGGAAGAAGACGTACAATGAAGAACATGGAGAGAAGTAGTTTCTCATGTATGTGTATGTATGCATGTCCCGTATAAAGAGGTGAACCTGTGATTTTGTGTTTGGGCATACAAGTTCAGTTATGGACATTAGATTTGATGTTAACATCCAACTAATGGTGATATGTCAGATGTGGATCACCGTCCCAGGAGAACTGGGAAAGCGGGCCTGTTTTAATATACACTACATTACACCACCAGAAGACCCACATGTTATGATCCACAGCAAGATTAGCTGTTTTGTGGTGGACACCTGCATGATTCAAAGTCACTACATTCAACTGTGATCTCAGTGCTCTTAGCAGCTGAGCTAACCAGGCAAAAGCAAAGATGCTTTTTTTCTCCTCACAGTATATCTGCTTAATGAATCTATGAGCATCTTTGAGTCATAGGTACAGACACATGTACCATCACATTTGAATCTTAATGCAGACCTTTTTTTCACAATTTCTGCTCGATGGACGGGTGACGTAGAGTGGACTAAGAATGGTTTGGGTGTGTGTGTGTTCAGGTTCAGGCCACGGTGCGAAGACTGGCCGAGTCTGTACAGACTGTGAAGACTGTCCTGGGTATGAAGATCCAGTCGGAACAAAAACTGGTGAGCTGGCCATCTCATGTTCATTTATTCTTTTGTTTTGAACGTATACAAATTTGAAAAAAAGTGTTTATAACAACTCCGCCGAACAGCATGGACAAACAAATCACAAGACAGAACACAGCGTGTTTCAACCTCTTAGGTCTTCTTCAGCAAGATAAACAGACCTGTTTACTTTACGCCTTTGGCGTAATAAATCACGATTTCAAACCTCCAATTACGCCATTACGCCTCAAACATTAAATTCCGCCACGCGGATCGCCAAAACTACACTTTTCGAAAGCAATCATTCTCGTCGGTCAACAACGCGATGGCCCCCTTCACTCACTGTGCCGCCTGCGAAAGTTACAGTGTTCATTATTCCTTCATATCAGTGTAACCGAAAGCCAGCAATTGCGGGCAGCATGAGGTTGAACGTTTTAGTAAGGGAGATAACTTTTGCGGGTTGACATCATTATCAAAGATGGCGTCAAAGCGTGCTCAGCATGAGACAGATGACGATTCTGATTGCCGTGTTACGGAAGAAACAGTTCCTGAGAAACCAAAAAAGGCACGAGTTACTCAAAAATACCGCCAGGAATACCATGACAAGTTTAACTGTCTTTTCCATCAAGAAAAGGGCCGGGATATGTGCATTGTAGCATGCAAGTCGGACTTAGCGATGGTGAGGAAAAACTGCACAGAAGCAAGATCTTCACTGCTGCCAGAGACAACTGAAGCTCTAATGGTGTTAAAAGGACAACCAGGCGAATGCAGGAGATGTCAGACAAGGACTTGGTTCAGCTGATCAGCCTACTACAATTCTTTAAAAGCTTGAGAACATTTCTCTCTCTCTCTCTTTTTTCTCTCTTCTTTTTTTCATGCTTGGCAGTGGGTGGAGGCACTGGCAGAGTGACTGATTGTGTATTTGTGTGGAGAACATTGCTTCCAGGATTTGTACACAAGGGACTTTCTGAAGACTTCAGATGTGTGTGTTTTTTTTTTATAATTTAAATACATTATTTATTTGGTATCCTCCAACTTGGCAGACATTCCTTTGACCAGTAAAGTGGTTCCAATGGCATTGGTGAGTTTTAATTTGTTTTTGTTATATTTGAGTTGAATTTCATGGTCATAATGATGAAATTTAACCTCAGAATGTGCACCAGATTGCACCATTTTGCTTCCCCCCAAAAATTTTCCGGGGGGGCATGCCCCCCCGACCCCCCCTATCTATCTCGGCGCTTCGCGCCTTCGATTACACTTTCCCCCATAAGATTACACTTTTCAGTATTTGGAATTACACTTGGGTAGCCAAGGGGGTAAACAGTCTGGATAAAAACACACTCGGACGCGTTTCACTCTGGTCTCTTCAGGAAGATAACAACGCCCGACCCGTTTCAACCTCTTAGGTCTTCTTCAGGCAAGATAAACAACAACACTCTGGACAATAAAAATGAGGAACGAGCAATCACTTACCTTTTTCAAATTCGGCGCAGGATGGTGTTGAATGTATACATTTTTGTATGTTTGTTTTGTTAATTTTTTATTTTTCAATACATGGAGAAAAAAACCTGACATAGGAAGACATAACAGTGATGCGCTTGTCACTGATGATAAGGCAGACATGTTTCTCTGTGGATCTGGTTAACATGGCAGGACAATACTATTCACCTTTACCATCACGCTGGATTCAAGGGTGTGGCCTTATCTCTGGTCGTCTCTGGTCAGTGGTTTGCATCGCTGGCCATGCTGCTTCACCCTACACAAGAGTCAGTTACATCATGGCGCCAGCTCAGTTTTGTTTGTGTGGTGGAAAAGGAAGAAAATTGAAACCGTGTACAGGGTATATAAAGCATCTTTCCCCAGCACTGCACAACCACTGTGATCATTGCCTTTTTTTTTTTTTTTTTGCTGTCCCAACCTTTGCGCCACCTCAGAGGCAGTGCACCCACGCCGCTCATTCCGACAACCCGTCCACAGCCACAAGCCTGGTCGGCCCCGCCGCAGTCCCGGCACCGACAATCCACAGGGAGCAGTCAATGTCAAGTCATCAAGAAGCAACCACCGGAGACACTGCACTACTGCCGAGTCACTTCGGTGGTGTCAGTGGCGCCTGTTTCTGATCTAACATATGCAGGACACCACCTACTAAGCCCCCTACTGACGACATAATTGCTTTGTCGCGGAGCTGGCGCGAGTGAGCTCTCCCTCCAGAGGGCGCCACCACGTCCGTCCATGACAGCCCCCATGGACTCGCCGAGACCGGTGACCCGACGGAACCAAACCAAGACCACAGATGTGGAGAGGACATCAAAACTGAGGTCACCATGAGAGCAGGGCATGAAGGGCCACAGAATTTGAGCCTTTTTTTTTTAATGCCGATTGATGAAATGAGATGTTTAAGATGATGCTACGAATTTCCGTTTCGGTCTGAGACTACATGACAGGGCTGTACTCTACGCTTCCTTTCATAATATATCCCGGCATCAACCAGGCCCAAGAGAGGCACCTGCAGTGTTGGTCAGGAAATTTGAGCAACACTCTCAGAAACGCATCCATTAAGTGGATGAAACTCGACTGTGTGGTCCCAGTCTTCCCAACTGAGTCTGCAGCAAACTCAACTCTGGTAGGAGCCTGTCGGGGCAGAAAACCCACATGACTCTGATGGGAATTCGAACCCACGACCTCCCAGCCGGGAGTCCGCAACATTAACCACTTCACCATGGAGGCTGGTCGATCATTGCCATTTATTTCCCTCTTTTCTGTGCATCTCATCTGCAGTGTCTTCTCAGTGGCATTACATCCACACCACTCTGTCTGCCCTTCAGACATACACCCCAAATCTAGTCTGATTCTGTGAGACACCAGCACCAGTGGTCCACAGGACTTACAGGTCATCAGGACAACTCACCGAGGAGAACGCTGCACTGGCGTTGAGTATTTGTGTGGTTTTTGAGTAGTGCATTTTCTGATTCAACATGTGCATGACACCACCTGCTAAGCCCATACTGGCAACAATAATTGCATAGTCATTGCCATTATGGATGAATATCACCCCCCACCCCACCCTCTCCTTCTGGAGGAGACTGTTACCAGCCGCCTGTCTGATGTTGATTGACACACAATAAATTGGCCTGACCCTTGCTTTTTCTGTGGGAGATGTTTGCTTTACTCTGAATTGCTTTTAGTGGTCTGAGTGTGTCTGTCTGTATGTGTAACACTGTTGTAACAGGTTGTATACAAAAGCATGTAGATCTTGGATGTTTTGACATTTGTCACATCACAGTGATTACATGTAGGGATTTGTACACTGGAAAAGGAAATCAAGTGTATGTCTGGTTAATTTTCTTCTTATTTTAGGCTCCATTTGTCAATGTTTTATTTCACATGACCATTTCTTTTACACCATTGAATTGTGCTTCATTTAAAATTCAGAACAGTGTTTTCCACTTCATTTATTAAAGTGAATAACCAGTCTGAATCAATTGAAATGGAAAAAAAATGAATTTTTGAATTGTCTTTTTTGATTGTTACCTTACACAAAAACTTGAAAGAAAGGTTTCCAGTTGTTTGAAAGCTGTCCAGAATATCATTCTGTGTATGTCAGATCAACATTGTAACACAGCTGGTCAGAGTCTGCATCTTTTGACTGATATGTCAGCAGAACTAATCTGAAATGTGAAAATGGAAACACATGCAACTTATACAGAGAACAGTATCATGGACACATAACATTTTGGTCAGAAAGCATCTCATTAAAAAAAAAAAAAAAAATTTGGCCATGCCTTTTTGAGGGAGAAAACCATAGTAAACGGGTTTGAATAACATCTTGTTTCAAGGGTTTTCCTTTTTAACTGTATTTTTTCCCCTTTTTGAAATTTTTTGTTTTTCCCCTTTCTTTAATTCTGTCTTTCTCTCTCTTACTTTTTCGTGGTTTTTGCTGTATTCTTTGTTAAACTTTAAAATTTTTTTTTTGTTGTTTTTTTTTTCCCATAAAAAAATGCACGGGCCGTGAAAAAAGGGAAAGGCTAAAATACTATCAACATTCATTTCATTTTTTTCAAAAAATTTCAGGCATTGAAGACCCCCCAACACAGATAAAACAGCCTCAAAGCACAAAGGGGAAGGGAAACCCCCCCAAGGGTTTTCTGCCCCTTAGTACATGCTACAGATGCTGATGCGGCTTTTGAAATGGACAGTTTTCTGCAGCGCAAGAAGCAGAAGGAAATTCCGTTCCGAAAAACTGGTCAGGGAAAAACCCCCAACATGACCCAGAAAAAACCAGAAGCACCCTCCCAGCCAACGGAAGGGTCAGACCCGGACTCTAATCAGATCAACCCGCAGCCCCCAGCACAGGAAGGCCCCAGTAAAGCCCTCGCGCCAACCCAAAGCGGGGAAAATGTTTCTTGCCCCATTGAAGTCCCCCTACCCCACGGTTTCAATCGGGGTCCACCTTCACTACAGAGCCTTGGTTTTCCCCCAACAGCCAGCTTCTAAACCCGCAAACCCCTCGGGCATCCCACTGTCCACACCAGGGAAATCCTTACCATCCCAAAAGAATGCCCTTCCCATCCCCCGTCCCCCCGCACCCAAGAAGGACACCCTCTGTCCTGAAAGCGAAAAACCCCCCACAGATCATCCTGATCCCTCCCAAATGCCAAAACCCCAAAAGACTTTCAAACCCTTTTCCCCCAACCCCTCGGGACACAAAATCCGACTGAACAGACCCCCCCCCCCCAAGAAACCCTTTCGACTCAGAAAAGCGGGCCCAATAAACCCAAAAAAACCCAGCGGAAGAAGGAAAACCCTGATCGTGGGGGAAAAACAAAAATGAACCCCGAAAACCCGAAAATGCCCCGAACTGACAGATTTCCCAAAACTTTTTCATGAACGAAGATGACCTCTAAAACAACGAGGAGACGGGGGTTTTCAAAATATGGAGAGGGTGACACAGCCCGAGACCCCCAAGGCTGAAAAGAAGCGCGCAGAAAAAGATCCAAGTATGAAAGTGCCAGCACGGCTCCCCCCAAATTTGAGGGAAAAAAGGCAGGGAGGTAAATCCGCCCCCCGATAAAAGACGTTTTTCCCAACATATAATCATCCTGTTTTGTGTAAAAAGTATGTGGCCCTGATGGTGTCATTTTGAACCACTGCTTTGCCGACTAACCGGCCCATTCTTTAATTTTAAACTGTACTTTTTGGGGTTTTGGACTTAAAGATGTTTCTCTTAATCTCCCCGGCTGGGGAAATGAACTGTTTTAATCATCATTTTGTGGCCGTAACTTTTTTTCCTTTTTTAAGTTTTTCAAAAAAAAGAAATATCACTAGACAGATCGGGTTTGGGTTCATGGGGTTTTTGTGGGGTTTGTTGTTTTGTTTGTGTGTGTGTGTGTGTTGTTTGTGTGTTGGGGTGTACACAAAAAACCCAACTTTTGAGGGTTTGTGTTTTAAATTTTTAACTTTTAAACCCCAGCTCACAAATCTAAACCCCATAAACATGCCTTTTTTTCCATTTCTCTTTTTCTAAATTTCCTTTCATTCCCCTTCTCCTCCCTTTTCCCAACTGAAACTAGTTTATTGATTTTTAAAATCATATGTTCTATGCGGTAGCAGAGTGGGGCATAGTTTTTTTTTTTGAGAAAAATCATTTAAAATTTTTTTGTAAAAATTTTTTTTTTAAGTGGAAAATTTTGTTTTAAATTTACTAAATTTTTTGGGATGCATGCTTACAATTTGCCCTGAACTTGATCAATACTGTACCCCTAAAAACTTTGTATACAGAAATGTATAAAATCCTGTTGCCTTGCTGCCAGAAAATTAGTCTTTCTTTGGGTTTTTAATTTTTTGTGTGACCATTACATATTTACAAAAAATTTTTATCCCAAGGGGTAGCAAACAATTGCAGCAGATATGAAACGGCATGCCCCAAAGTTCGTTTGTTTCCGCCATATTTTTCTCTTTTTTTTTCATTTTCAATAATTTTTGTATGGACAGAGAAGATATGGGGTTTTCCCCTTTTTTTTGTATGTTTTTATTTTTTAACAGATACTATATTTTTGTTGTGAGTGTTTAAAGAGTTTCCACTGCCTCTAATCAAAGTGTGTGTTGGTGGTTGTGCGGTGGCGTATTACACAGCGCACTAAACGACCCCAAAGCGGGGGGAGGGGGAGATCGAGGAGTTTCGAAGCAAGCTAAAAACCCTCTTGGGCACAACCCAACCTTTGGAAGGGCGATGACAATGATATAGCAAAAAAGCCAAGAAGGGTGAATCGCGGGAGTGTTTCAATGCCTACGGGAAAAAACGGGGGATAGCTGAAATGTTTGGTGAAACTTTTTGTTTTGTTTCCTGGCCCAAACGCAAACACAGGGGGGAACACACTTAGCGGGCCCTATTTTCCTTTTTTCTTTTAAATTTTTCAAAAATTATCATGGGATTTAACTTGCTAATTTTGAAAAAAAGTTGTCACATGCTTTTTTTTTTCCCCCACAGGGGTTTTAAAGAAAAATTTTTAAAAAATTCCCCATTTTAAAGAAAAACCCTGAAAAAAAAAAAAACGTTTGTTTTACTCAGGGTGTTTAGTAAATGACAAATTCTTTTGAAAAATAAACAAAAAGGGTTAAGTTTCACCCTCGAGTTTTTTACAAATTGTTTAAAACAAAACCCGCTTTCATAGTTTGAAGTTCACTGTTTTTTTAAAGAAAAATCCATAGATAACCAGGGAAATAAATTTGACTATCTAAAAGATTTAAAAAAAATGTTTTGCTAAAATAAAAATTTTGTGGGGGGAAAAAATGCAAAAAAAACCACTGTTTAAAGGGTTTTTACACTAATTTTCTGCATTTGATACGAATTTCCACGTTAATTTCGAAAAGCATGGGGTTTTGGGTTAACTTTTTCACATCAGAATGCACGGGCATTTTGTGGGTTACAATTTTCAGGGGGTTATGTTGTGAGGGCCCCGTTTTATGGATGAAATTTTTTTGGGTACCACATGATGAGGACGTGGGGGGGCAGAGAGAAAAGTCGGGCATCTGGTGATGGTGTAAAAAGAAATCGCCTTCTTGCCATGGGCTTTTGTAGACGGGTTTTGTTTTCGTTTTGCAGCTTTGCGGGCTTTTTTTGAATCCCCTTTTTTTTTTTTTCCCCCGCCATGGTTTTTCCCATGTTTTTTTGGGTTTATTTGTTTCTGTTTACATTTTTTTTTCTTTTTTTGTAAAGAGGTTTTTTTTGGCCTGGAATTTTTAAATTCTACATAAAAAGGGGAAAATTTATTTTTGGGGGGAAATAAAGTGTGGAGAATGGGCCCTATGTAACATAAAAAAGCTTCCCTCTTTGCATGTGCTTAAAATTAAAGATCATATCCATGCAGTTTTATTTTTTTTTTTTTGATTCCCCCAGCTTTCTGCCTTTTACAACCTCAGTTTAAAACGAAAAGGGCATAACAATTTTGGCCCAAAATTTTTTAGAGGTTTTTTTTTTAGTATCAAACATCACAGAACACAAAACCCAATGTTGCTTGAAAAAAAAAAAGCAAAACCAATTTTTGGGTTTTTAAAATTATTGTTTTTATTTAATGTATCTACATCACAAAAAAACATAACAATGTTCTTGAAAAAAAGAACACATCTACATAATCCCGAAAGCTAATATTTGCAAAAAGAGAAAAAAACGTTTTAAATGATTGGGGACATGTAGGGCGGGAGAAAAAGATATTTAATGCTCTGAGGGAGCAAAAATTAATACTTTTGTTTTATGTTTATATAAAGCTTTTGTTTTATTGCACAGTATTGGGCATGTTTTTACGGGCATTTAAAAATTTTCCCCCCTTTTTCACCTTTGTGAAAAGTGTTTTGTGAGGGGGTTTTGGGGGTCTTGTGATGTTTTGGGTGTGTGTAAATGTGTGCGCGTGTTTTGTTTTTGTTTCTACAACACAAAGTTAATCACGAAAAGGGTTTTCCCAGTCAGGTGTTGGGGTGTGTTTTTTGGTGGTTTTGTGTATGTATTTTATTTTGTCCCCCCGGCCCTGTTTTGTCTCCCCTTTCCTAAAAAGAAAACTGTCATTTGAACACAAAATATTTACAAAGTCAGTGAAGTGAAACGAGTGATTTTTTGTACATAAAAATAAAAAAATAAAAAACCCCTTTTAAATTTATTTTTTATCTCCTGTTTGGCCTTGGAGCATGGAAAAAAATAACTTTGAATGACATTTCACTAACCCCTAGAGATAGTTTTCACCCAATTGTGGGTTTTTTCCTAAAAAAGCTTTGTTTCTCATACTGCCCGAAACTTTTTCCTAAAAAAAGGCTGCGTGTGTGGTGTGGGGTGTGTGTTGGGTTGAATAGACATAAATTCATATACGTGTTGTAGTGTTCAATTTTTTTGTGAATAAATATCACAGAACAATTTTTAAAATTAAAATTCTATTTTTTTTCCCCCTTTATAATCATATTAGTAAGAATTAATTTGTCATAGTTTTTCTCTCTTCTGTCTTGTCTGTCCCTTTCCTACCCACCCCCATTTTCTGAAATTCTTTCCTCCAAAACTTTCAATGCAAACATTGAACATTTTTTTTTAAATTTTATTTTTTCTGCTGTCATGCTAAGTTTAGTTAGAATTTTGAAAAAACCCTGGGATAATTTTGGGCATCCTTTTTCCCTTTAAAAATAGGGGTTTGCTTGAGTAAAGTGCTTTGAATTAGTGCTCTTTTCATCAAACTTTATTTTAAAATGGTTTTTTATCATTTAAGAGTTTTCTTTTAATTAGTTCACTTTTCTGAACAAAAGGGTTTCAAATCCTGTACCAAAAAAAACCCCATAAACCTCCCTACTTCCCCCAAAACACATACACACATTCCCATTTCCCCTTTTGGGGTTCTGCCCTTTGTGTGCCTGTCTGTCTCTCTGTCTTCACAAAACACACACACACACCCACACACCCCACACACACACACACACCCCAACACACATTATGTACTTATTGTTTCAAGGGACACACAAACACGGGAACACACACACACACACACACCAACACACACACACCCCACACACACACAACACACCCCAAAACACACACACCCCAACCTTTTGTCATTTTTTTAAACATGAAAAATTTTGTTAACATTTAAAGATTTATTCATTGATATTTTTCACTTGTTTTTTGTTTGTCATCCTTTTTAAAAATGGGTACGGATTAACATTTTCATAGTTAAATGAGTTCATTAAACGTTACTGTATAGCATTTCCCCAAAAAGGTTCCCCCCCCGTAAAATTATACCCACCCTTGCCCCAAACCAGAATTAAGTAATGAAAGGGGAGGGAGGGGGGGGGATAAACCGGGTTTATGTGCAGACACATCGGGCCAAAATGCCATTTTTCCTGAAGTTTTTTCCCCGGGTTAAAAAGATTGCTGTACCCTTTTTTTTTTTTTTTATCACTTTTTCCAAGGGGGTGGGCACCAGACCTTGTCTCAGAAAATTTTAATTTTTGCTTCTAGGAGATGAAAAGGCTAAGGGAAAACCATGCCGACTGTTTGGAATACAGTTGATCATTTTTCCCCCTTATGATGAAGAAAGTACGGAATTTTTAAAGGGCCCCGGGGCCAAATTTCACTCGGCTGTAACACTTTAAAACCCCCTTAAATTATTTTAAACTCCAGGCTTTAGGAGTACAAAGAAAGTACTTACAAGATAAAACAGGAATTACAAAAATTTTCATGGTTTTGAAATTAACTATTACCTGAGAAAGGGCGAAAAAATTTTCTCTCAATTCCATTATAAAATCAATCAAGTTCGATTTTTGGCACCAGCATACAAATTTCCCAAAGTAGAAATTGCCCTTCGCCTTTCATAATTTGCTAATAATCTTTGGAAATC
This sequence comes from Conus ventricosus, assembly GCA_018398815.1. Taxonomy (NCBI): domain Eukaryota; kingdom Metazoa; phylum Mollusca; class Gastropoda; order Neogastropoda; family Conidae; genus Conus; species Conus ventricosus. The sequence goes on from CM031596.1 coordinate 107,010,186, forward strand.
AGCAAAAGGAAACAAAAAACCTTTAACCTTTAAATTTTAAACTTTTTGTGTTTTGATGAAGATAATCGTTCTCTTCAAGTGGGGGGGGTTTCCACAGAAATGAAAACATTGATTGAATTTTTTTTTAATAAAAGTTGGTTCTTCAAAAAAAATAGAAAAATTTGGGGTTTTTGATCAAGCTTTAGCGTGGTTTTGTAAAGTTTTTCCCTGCCCTTATGTCTGCCATTTTTGATCAAAAATTTTCTTTTCTTAACTCTTATTTCATTCAATTTATTTTCCCCTTTTTTAAAATTCTCATGTTTTTTTCAATGTACTTTTTCCTTCTTTTTCCCTTTTCTTCTGTAAAACCCCCCTTCTTTACTGTATTGCTTACAAAATGTTTTTTTTTCTAAAAAAAACTACTAACCAATTACTTTTTTTCCAAAACCAAAATTTAATAAAAACAATGAAAACGGGAAAATTTAAAAACATGTTTTTATTAAAAAAATTGAAAAAATTTTTTTTAAAGATTGAGAATAATTTACAATTGAAATAATAAAAATTAAAATTGATATAAGTGTTTTAAATTATGATTACAAAAGTGTATTTTATCGATGTTTTAGAATAGTTTTTAACATTTTTTTCTCAAAAAAGAAAAAATTTTAGAGGAAATTTAAATTGTTTATTTTTACTAAGTTTGGCTCAATACGTTTTTTTCCCTAAAGTGTATCGCTGCGCAGTGAAAAGGTTTTATCCCATGTCTCTTGTCACATGTTTTTTTACTTTTTAAATAGTAAGATTTAAAACTTTTTGAGGGAAGTGTTCATAAAGAATGGGGATAACTGTATGTCTTTCCAGGGTGAACCCATTTTTTTTTTTACTGTGTGAAAAAATGATAAACCTGTTTTTTTTTCTGATTTTTTTTTTTGGGTTGAAAATCGTTGGTAACTTAGAAATTTTTAAATCCTATTTCAGAACTCTTTTTCCCCAAATGCAATTTTTTTCCCCTTTTGTCAAAAAGTATTGCATTTTTGAAACAAACTCAAAGTCATTTTGATTGATGGTTTCTTACGGGGAAGTAGCGGGTGAGGGGGTTGAACGCGTGAGTAAGCGTTTTTTTCCGCCCTCTCTTTTTCCCCTAAAAAGTTTTAACCTGGAAGTCCCGCATCATGAACCTCAATGGCAAAAATCCTCCCGCCAACCCAGAGTTTTCCCCGAGCCCCCGGACCCAGCCACAGACAACAGAAGACAGCACACAATCTGACCCCCCAACCCTGTCGGTCAAGATAAACCCCCCGACCCCCCTCTGGTCAAATTGATCCTCAACGCCCCCCTGGTCAAGATAACAAAACCCAAACGGGGCAACAACGAGGAAAAGGGCAGCAAACCCCCGCTGGTGGTAGAGATTTTGGGTTTTGGAAACAACAGGGGTGGGGTGGGGTGGAACGGGGGAAAGGTCCCAAAAGGTAAAACATCGTTCAAAAGTAGCCAATCAATTCTTCCATTATTTTTTTTTTTCCATTTGAAAAGAAGCCTTTTCGAATTTTCCATTTCTGTCCTTTTCCTTTTTTTTGTTTTCATTCGGGCGAATTTTTCCCCATATTTTAAAAATTTTTGTTTTGCCCTTTTCATCAAATTTTGTCAATGAAGTATTTTTAAATTTACCTCAAAAAATGCTTCTTTTTATTTTAAGATCTCAGCAGATTTTTTTAAAAAAAAGAATTAACGAAAAGGGAAAGGGGAAAATACCTCCCTAAACCGAAAAATTTTAGAACTTTTGTACAATGATTTCCCCTGTTTATGATAACCAAAAAATTCTATGAAAAGATCTTTTTTTCCCCTTTTAATCTGTTGTCTAACTTCATTTCCTCTGTAAAAAACTCCTTTCCCCTTGGGAAAAGCAGTTTGACCTTTCCATAGTCGGGTAAAGTTTTTTTGGAGTTGCTAAAATTGTTGAACAAAAAATTGTCATCATCACCTCTGACAATGCAATCAGGGAACCTCCTCCATCCCCCCCTTCTCCTTCTCCCCTTCTTTTTTTAACCCTCACTTGCCTGTATTTGGGGTTTTCCCCCTTTTAACCTAAATGTTTAAGCAACCCCTTTGGGGGGGGAATTATACCTTTTATTTATTGTTATGAAATTTACATTTCTTTGGATCAACCACCTTTAAATCCCTTTAAAACTTTTTATCCCTTTTAGACACTGTGTATTTCCCTTTTACTCCACCAAAAAAGTCCTAGAATCCAAAAATACTTTAAAAAAAATTTTAAAACCCCCCCCCTTCCCCTTTAACAAGAATACCCGAAATCGCACTTGGGTGATTCCCAAAATTTAAAAATCAGTTATGGGTTTAATGCCCTTTAAAAGACATTTTTTGGCCGCCAGAATCCAAAGGGAGGTCGATTCTGGAAATGCTTTTTCCCTAAACTCGAGATTCGGGGAAAAAGATTTCCCCGCCCCCCCATTTGAAAAAATTTGTATAAGAATTTTTTTTTTAACCTTTCAAAAAGAATATTTCAGTAAACAAACAGTGAAACGGCCCTCACCTCAAATTAAAAGATTTTCCCAGAAAAAGGTGGGAGAGACAAATTGTAATTGGGGGGACACAAATTTTTTTAAAAACCCCAGTGAAGGGGTTTTTAAAGGAAAGTTTATTGTTTCTTTTCCCTGTATAAAATGACCCGTCTCATTGTGATAATTCAGACAGTTTAAAAGATGTCCCATTGTGATAAGTTCAGAGCAATTTTTCCAGCATTTTGTGAACTGCTGGTTATCCCAACCCCGAAAAATTTCCACTCTCTACAAAGACTGAATTTTCCCGAAATTTTTTAAAAGTTTTATGAAAAGCGTGCCCATTTTTTTTTTTTACAAACCCAAAAAATCTGTTTCTTTTTAAATGTTTTCCCCTTAGTTAAAATTTTCCTATAACAAAATTTTTATCCTCTTTTCCCCAAAAAACGTTTTTTAAAAATTGAAAAAAAAAAAAAAAGATCATTTAAAAGAAAAAAATTTAAGCCCCAAAAGGGAAAGCATATTAGCCCTTGAATTGTACTGTTACATTTTTATAATTTGTCTTAACAAGAATAGTTAGATGTTATTATAGTTATTTTTTGAATGGGCTTTTCAAAACTTTTCCCTTTTTATAAAATTTCTGTTTATGTCTGCAATTTCTTTAATAGTGGTGGTTTCAAAATTACCAATGAATTTTTTCTTTTCTCACTTTAACAAAAAAACAAACCCTTCATTTTGTTTCACAATGCAGAGAAAACGCCGTCCCAAAATAGCATTTACGATTAATGTAATGGACCACACCCTTAACCTAAAATAATTTAACTACCCATTCTATTGTAAACAAATTATAACTTTTTTCCTGTGGGACAAATAATCAATTTTTGGGTTTTCGCGGGGTACACACACACCCCCACACACACCCACCACATGTTTTACACCCCGAAATACAAGTAAAATAAAAAAACCCGTATAAAAAGAAATCTCAAATGTTTTTTAACATTATGCAAAACAGGAAATTTTTTCAAATAAAAATTTCATAAAATATTTTTTTTTTTGATGTTCTTTTTCTTTTCCCGGGTTTAAAAAAATTTCAACATTGTCCTTAACGAAGATAAACTCACACATGTATGGGGAATTATAAGTTTTTGTTGTCAAAGTTTTTATTTTTTTCAAACCCGTTTTCCCCCCCAAAATGTCCAAATTTGCTGTGGCTGTAAAGCTGACCTTTTTAACCCTTCACTTCCAATTTTCTTTTTCCAGTCGTTTTTTATTTTATTTTTCCATTTTCAATGAATTTTTAAAACTCTTTGTTGTCCCAGGTGCTTTGATGTCAATTTTTTTCCCTTTTTTTTTTGTTTCTTTTAATCAACTTTGAAAAACTGTCCCTTTTTGTTTGTTTTCCCTTTTTTTTTTTTGTCAAGTCATTGTAAAACCCCTTCCATTTGTTCTTTTTTTGTCAAGTTTATTGAAAAAACCCCCCCTTTTAAATTTGTTTCTTTTTGTTTTCAAGTCAAATTTTAAAACCCCCCTTTTCATTTCTGAGGGTTTTTTTGTGGGTTTTTTCTTTTTAATTTTTCCAAATATAACTTTTTTTGTCTGTTTAATTCGTTTTATGTTTTCCTTTTCTGGGCCCGCCCTAAAGGGAGATTTTTCCCCCTTTTTTTCTTTTTCATTTCTGTTTTTCCTTTTAAAAATAGAAGTTTCTTGCCCGCCACATACTTATAAATAATAACAAGATTTTTGAGAATGAGGAAAATTCATTTTTTTCTTTTGTAATTTGTGTGTTTTATTTTTAACCGGGTTTTGGTATTGTTTGTGTGGTGTGGGGTGTGTCAAGGGTTTTTTTTTTTGTGTCTCATAAAGCTCCCCCAGAGGCCCTTAAAACCCACACTATTAGCATCATTTTTTGGCTAGATCCCGTTGTGTCCTGGGTTTCCTTTTTTTCAAAAACGTGACAGGTTTTCCCCCCATTAGTGAAACAAGTACGAGACCCAGTGTGGTCGATAGGCCCCTAATCCCGTTTAAAAGAAGTCTGAGGTTTCGGGATGGAGGAGGGGCCGGGGTCGGGGAAAACAAAGAAAAAGGGAGGGGGGATTTTGGGAAGTGAGCTTGGGGTTTCTTTACCGGCTTTTTAAACTGGTTTGATCATAAAAGAGCAAGTGGGGGAACTTGCTCCCATCATTAAAGAAACGGAATGTTGGGGTTGGATCGCAGACAAGGGTTTCTGTTGATTTCCCTTTTTCATAATTTTTAGACAAGATCCCGAACTTTTTTTAAAAAGAAAAAATAATTAAAAAACTTTTTCCCTTAGCCCAAAAAAAGATTTTTTGGATGGGCTACAAAGTTATCATTTTTTTTAAAACCCAAATCCCCAAAAAAGAATCAAATTTCGCACCCGACATGGGGCCCATCTGTTGAATCTGTCTGTCTGTCTCTGTCAATCCTGCTTATCTCGCTCCTCCTCTTTCAGTCAAAACCCCCCGGGTTTTTTTTATAAAAAGCCCAAAAAAAACAGCTAAGAGCCATATTCCAAACGTCCATGATTGGGATCTGTGGTCCCCGTCATAACCATCTATCTAAACTCTCTCACTGTCTCTCTGTCTGTTGTTTCTTCCCCTCTCCTCTCTCCCCTCTCTCTCTCCACTCCCCTTTTCTCCTCTCTCTTTTTCTGGCAGTTAAGTATCAATTGGGTTTTAAAGTACAAATTTTTTTTCCAAAATTACAGGGTTTTACTCAAAAGTTAAAGAAATCAGCATAATGTCAACAGACGTGTGTTGTAATCATTTAATGCTTGTCCCCAAAAATTAAAAAATCACCTGTACGATGCAGTCGTGACCATGTCCTGGGGAAAAAAAGGTTAAAATTTTTTCGTCATTTTCCCCAAACACTTGTTTTTTTCGGGTTCTCGTTAAGAACCTTTCCAAACAAACCCTTATTTCAAAAACAACAGAATAAAAGGCTTTAAGTTTTTTTAAAACATGTAGTTTTTTCAATGACTTTTTTAAAAAAAAAAATTTGCTTTTTTAAGCTTACTTGTAGAAATTTTTTCGTTGTTTGTTAAATTTTTTTTATTTTTGAGGCACATAATTTTTTATCTGCATTTTTCTTTTTGTATGTTGGTTCAAAAAAATTTTTAAGTAACGTCTGAACTGAGAGTAGGGGGGTTAAATAGGCCCCTTTACAAAGTGGTATTTTTTAAAAACGATCATTAAAAACCCACACAAAACACCACAAACACACACACACACACACACGCACGCGCACCAAAACACACACGTTTACAGACACCCAGGGACACAAAGTACGTACAAAACACAAACAAAAAACCTCGCAAAAACCCCAGCAAGCATGTACCCAGCGTAAAAACACTCAGCACAATTTTCCGACAGTTTATATTACCCCATTTAAAAAAGAGCAAACACATAATAAAATTTTTTTTGCTAAATAATGGACAACTCAGCAAAAAATGCTTTCATCCCTATCAAATTTTTCGTTGTTAATGAATATGCTCTCTCTCTCTCTTTCTTCCCTTTTGTCACTTCTCCCTACCCCCCCTCCCCCCAAAATTTTTTCCATGGAAACCCCCATCTGGGCCCCACTCAATGAATGAACCCAAGATTTTTAGAACATTATGCTTCAGAATTTTCACTTGCCAAATTTCCTGTGAAAAAAAAATTTAAATTTTTCCAGACATGAATTCGAAATAAAAAATTTTTTAAAATCACAAGAATTTGATGTTTCGGGCCGTTAATGTTAAAATTTGGGGTGGGGTTGATAATCTCCTCCCCTCTCTGCACGCATTCACCAGGGGATGTATTTACGCAAAGCAAACCCTTGGGGCACACCTATGGAGAAACAAAAATAAACGGGCCCCCTAATTGATGACGAAACCCCGTATATCCCGGTTTTATGACACACGCACACACACACCAAACACAAAAAACACACTCCGCATGCAAACAAATACACTCACATTCTCATTAACCGAAAAAATCCTCAATCAGGGACACCAAATTTCTCAATATCCAACAAATGAGACTGTATGAATTTAAGGAACCCCTTTTCGTCTTAAATACCATTCTTTTCCCCGCAAAGAAATTTTTAATGGAAAAAAAACATCACTCTGATGAATCAATGTGAATGGGGCTGTTTTGGGAAAATTTTAACACCCCCAAAATATCCCCCCCCTACAAATAAAACCCCCAAAAACTAAAACAGTCAAGGGGAGTAAGCAATATGGGGTTAAAGCAAACGCAGAAGTTAAAAAAAAAACAAACCCAAAAAAACGCAAAAAAGGACATACCTTCCCGTACACATTGAACCCAGCCAAACCACTTTCCCAAAGCAGTTTCAAAAAAGTGCAGATGTTGGGTAAAACTAGGGGGTGTGCGGAATTGAAGGCGCACAAACCTGAAGGGGCGCAACAGTGGGCCTTTCCATCAAAAACCAATTAAGTTTGGGCCGGGAAAATTGGACTTTTTCCCTTTATCCTTTGTCCTATACCCCAAGCTAATAGGCAAGTTTCACAACTATTAACCTATTACAAAATTTTTTTACTAAAAAAATATGGGGAAATTTTGGGTGCATTTCAGGACGTATCGACCTACATTGAACCTCAAAACCCGGGCCAAAATGGACCCACTAAGGGCCTATTAAATTGTATCCATCATACGCTAAAAGGCCGAAAGAAACCCCTGTGGGCTTTTTTATCTTTGTTTTAAAAACCATAAGCTGAGGAAAGGTTGAACCAAAATGGATCTGATTTCCCCCAAAGGGCAAGTTAACCCCACTGTGGACTTATTCCACACTTTAGGGCCGGGGCAGATCGCCCCGAAAGAAATTGAACAGAAGAGAAGGGTAAGGGGGTGGGGGGGGGTCGATTACGGGGTTCTTAAAGGGATCCAAAACACAAAACCCGACCCACGAGGGCCCGGGAACCCGACTGAGATAACGCCCACCAAAAAAAAAAAAAAAAAAAAAAAAAAAGGGAAAGGGATGGGGGAGTCTTATCTCCAAAACCACCAATAACCCCACCGACCACAATACCACAACCCCAATTCCCTTTCCCTTTCCCCCCCCTCCTTTCCCCCCCCTTCCTTACACACAACCCCATACCCACCGGCACGAAAACACACCCCACGCAAGCAAGCACACACCACACGCCGCCGCCCCGCACACACACACACACACACACAAAACCCCACACACAGTAAAAAAGATTTTGGGCAGGAGTGGGGGTGGGGAGGGGGGTTCTGACCTTTTCGCGCCCCAAACAAACCTTAGAAATACAGAGCAAAATAAGCTAGTTTAAAACCCACGCCCGGGAAAATTGTTTTTTACAGGGAGATTTTTTGAGCGTTTTAAAATTGGTTGGGTTTGTTCAATGGGAAGGGGGGGAGAGAGTTATCTCAACCCCCACTATCCTCCCCTCCCTCAATTTAACCTTCCCCCCAACCCCCCCCCCCTCTTTCCTCCAAACCCCCCCCCGAATCTAATGTAAAAATTTCCCCGACCAAAAAAATATGAAGCTGTTCCGGAAGAGGAGAAAGGGATCTGTGACATTTTGGTTGAAGAAACGCATCCGGGCCAAACCTGGAGTCAGGAACCCACCGCTGTTCCCGGGGGTTCACACGAAAAAAAATTTTTTCCAAAAAGGGCAGCCCAAAGGAAGATTCTTGCAGACAACGCCCGTTGTACCCAAAGGTCGAACCCCATTTCCAGGGTCACCCCAGTCTGCTGACCGATTTCAAACCACTGAAGGGGTGGGCAGGGGGGAAAATGATTTAAGCTAAGACCCACATACACCCCTTCCATTTCTAAAAAATGGGAAAAGCCCCATTTCCCCCCAGTCCGCCTAAGACGCAGAAACCCGGTATCTTAAGGGAAAGGCCCAACCATAATTTTTCAGCGCTGATGCCTTTGCTTTAATTTTGCTCTTTAAGGTCCCAAAATTAAAAGCCATGGATGGGTTTTTATACTAAATCTGAAAAGCGAAATAAGCGATCTAAAAAACAAACCCCTTCCCCCATTGAAGCCCGGAAAAACCTTTTAGCTCCTTTCCCCTGGAGAATTTTAGTGCCTGTTTAAATTTAGATGAGTTTTGCATCATCCTCAAGGCCGGGAAAAACCCTGCGCTTTTGCCACAAACAATGTAAAGTTTCTATCGAACAACATTTAAAAAAGCAACCCTTTTTATTTGGGCCCATTAAACCCTTTGGAAAAATGTGTATTTGGATTTGGTATGTTAACCCAATTTTTAAGGGGCACAGATTCCACCCGCCTTTGGTTTTCCCCCGCCTTTTTCCGCCCTTTGTGTGACGCCCACGTGCAAACCCCGCCCAAAACACTTTTTTTTGCCACTGGGGCCGAACTGAAAAAGTACTCATCTGTTTTTTGTCTCCAAAATTGGGGTTTGAATTTATGCCGACTGGAAAACGGAACCCGTTTTCCTTTTGACCAGGCCCAAGTGGTCCCCAAAACAATGCCCCCACGGGCTAACAAAAACGCGAGCGAGCCATTTGGGAAAGTTGATTGGCCCGGAAAACATCGAAGGACAGCCAACAAAGAACCCGCAGTCACTCCCAAAAATTTAAAGGGTATCAAAAACTTTTTGGGACGACTGGGTTTTTCCCCCAACTGATCGCGCCGAAACGGCCCAAACCCCGTTTACCACACCAGCGCGGAAACGATCATTCGAACAGCTTCAACTTCGAATCGATTCCTTACATCCCCAGAAACATTTCGCCCAGTGGGTTGGGCCAATGGGGGGCCCGTGTCTGGACAAACCTTTTTTGACTCGATTTTTAAGAATCAGGGGTCAAAGCCCCGACGCCCTCATGGTTGGCCCCCCGTCCCCCACCCGTAAAACCCTCCCGCAAAACGCCTGCAAGGGCCAACCAGCATCTGCCATGGGCACGACGTCAGTGGGGACGTGCTGTTTCCCCCTGACCCAAAGTCGCTTCGCGTTATTCCCCCATCTGGGAAAATGGGGTCCCGGAGGGGTTTTCTGGAAAGCTACGCCAAAATGCTGCGTGTTTTGGGAAACCGAAGATGGGGGGGGGCAGTCTGATGGTTTTTGGGGGGGGTTTTATTTAAGAACCGACACCTCGTACTTTTTTTTACAACCGTGAATTTCCAACACGTTCCAGCGGTCTGCAAACCACCGTCCCACTGTTTTGGGCCCCACCCGGGGCTGCGTTTTCCCCGGGGGAAAAGGGGAAGGGCCCCCCCATCCCGGGCCCCCCCGTTTCCGGGGGAAAAACCCAAAAGCCCCTTTCCCTGGTTCTTCCCCCGACAAAAAGCTTTCCCAAAAAAAAAACGCCCTTAACAAAAAAACCTCTTGGGGTTTCCCCTTTTAAACTTTTACAAACTTTTTGATTCAAATTTTTTTAATCCAAGCCGAGGAATTTTAAAAACACCCCGGCCTTCTTAAAAACAACCTAAAAAAACTACTCCTTAAACGTTTTTTTAAAGCATCCCGGGGAAATGGGGACAAAACAACTTTTTTAGAGCTTTTGCGGAAAAAGGACAAATTTTTCTCTATTTTCTTTTTTTCAGGGAAAACCCTATAATAAAAGGCTTTTCCTTAACAGGCCCAAAAAATTTCAAAAAATACCCTTTTTGTAATTAAATTAAAAAATGATTGCCTTAAATTTTAAATATGCTTTTTCCCTTTTAAAAAATTTCGAAAAACCAAAAAATTTTTGGGGGCTTTTGGCCAAGGGGGGGTTTTTTTTTGTTTTTCCCAACCCCTCTTCCAAAAACAATAGAAAAGGGTTTTTTTGATGGTTTAATGTTATTTTTCTTTTAAATTTAATTTTTATTAAAAATTTTTTTCTTTCACTCTTCCCCCAAAACATAAAATAAAACCCCGGGCCCCCTTTTGGAAGTTAACCTTTAGGGGCCCCTGAAAAAAAATTTTTTTAAATTTAAGTCAAAAATTTTTGGGGGTTTTTTTTACAAATTTCCCCAGGAAACCACCCCAAACTTGGGGTTTTCCAATTTTTCCTCTAAAAAACCTTTTAATCCCCTCCCCCCCCCTCCCTCCCCCCCCCCCCAAAACAAAACCCCCCAAACCCCCATTTCCCCCCCCCCCCCTAATTTTTTTTTGGGGAAAAATTTTTTTTTTAAAGCCGGAAAAACAAAGAACCCCAGCGTGCTTCAGCCCCGCGATCAGCCCGTGTGACAAGACAGGATAGACAGAGGATATAGACGAGGGTGGAGGGAAGGGAGTGGAGGGTGGGGGTGGGACTTGGATGGGTGGGTGAAAAATGAGTCGGGTAAATATCCCCCCGACAACCGAGCTGCGGTAGCCGTCTCAAAACATGCGCCCTCTCAGTTCCTCGACGCTGCCTCGGCTTTCTTTGAAGTCCGCAGAGGTCGGGACAGCGGGAAGGCTGAGAGATGAGGTCAACGCAGCAATGCGGCGGCGTGCAGACGGATTCCACGGGACCTCCCGGTTGGCTGGTCCGGCCGGAGAGAGATCACTACCCTGTGGGCGTCTGATCCCCCTTCTCGTGTCAGCAGAGGGGGGGGGGGGGGGGGGGGGGGGACGGTGGTGCGATCTCCCTTAGTAGAAGTGTGGCGTGTGCACGTAGGCTTTGGTTTCAAACCGGCAGAGTGTGGTGAGAAAAAAAAAAGAAGCGTGTGGTGTTTGTGTGTGTGTGTGTGTGTGTGTGTGTGTGTGTAAATTGAAACACCACCTCTCTCTCTCTCTCTCTCAAACACACACACACACACACACACACACGCGCGCGCGCGCGCGCACCCGCACTCACACGCCCACTCCCTTCCCCCCGCTTCCCCACCTCCACACACGCACACATTCTTGTTCCTGATTTTCAAATCACATATTCATTGGTTTTTGAAATCGCCAGAATGTTTCTTAATCTCCTCTCTCTCCCCTCTCATCCTCTCCCTCTCCCTCTCTCTCTCTCTCTCTCTCTCTCTCTCTCTCTCTCTCCCTCTAAAAAAATCTTGAAAAGACTTTTTGAAGGAAAGGGAAATCACATGAATATTGTATCCACAAAAAATTGGGAGAGCACAGACCCCCTTGATCCGCTTTTTGATCTGGATTCGCCTCGCCGATCCACACCAACTCGTCCCTGGGTCACATTTTATCTCTCAGGTAAGTGTTTTTTTGTGGTTTTTGTGTTTTGCTTTTTGTCTAAACTAGTTCGGTAGATCCCCCACCCCCTTCCCCTTCCCTCTGTGATTCTGCAGTCTGAAGAATACACAAACAGGTGCGAGTGAAAAGAAAAAAAAAACTTCCTTTCTAGAGGCAAACAGTGACCAGATGTGACATCTCTCTTTAACATCCTCTCCACTCCAATCTGCTCTCTGAGAACAGCTCCCCACTTCCTGCAAATCTGCTCACATAATCCCCCCACCCACCCCCCACCCCCACGCCCCCACCCACCCACCCCCAACCCCCACCCTTCCTTCTTCCCCGATCCTCAACCTCCCTGTCCCCTCACACTTCTTTTCCTCATCTGTACCCCCCACCCCCACCCCCACCCCACTCCCACCCCACCCCATTAACCCACCCGCCATCCGCTCTACTTGTGTGCCACATTCCATTCTCCGCTCCCTGGGGTGAAATTGCTGGCTAGTAGCTAGTTTACCTGCCGCTGATCTCCCGGGCTTTGTCCATAGCAGGGTAGCTAAAACAAGGCGGCTGATTACCACCCCGGCCTGAAAACGTGCCGCCGATAGTAGGCAGTCTGTTTAGGGAAGTTCCAGGGCCTGGGGTGGGAGGTGGGGGAGGTGTGGGGAGGTGGTGGGTGGGGGCTGAGGGTGTATGGTGGAGAGCTGGGTGCGGTGGGAATTGGGGACAGACACCACACGTCTCGACGTCCTTCTGAGATCTTATGCTGTTATTTCACAGGAGGTAGCACGTGTCACTGTGATCTGCAATCAGGAAAGATAAACTGACGTCCGTTTGAGTCCCTTGGTTATATATATCGGGGTAAAAAAAAAAACTTGGAGTAAAATAACAAACACAGAAGTAAACAGTTTCATTTTAAATTGTATTATCTCCAATAAAATTTTCGCTTAAAAAGCTTCTTCAGAACTGGCCAGTAGGCCCTACTGAAGAAGCTTTTTAAGCGAAAGTTTTATTGGAGATTATACAATTTAAAATGAAACTGTTTACTTCTGTGTTTGTTAATTTACTCCAAGTATATATACACTGTTCCATATCTTTTGATCTCCCTTGCATCCTTGAATGGATCCTCAAGCATAGGCTCAAAGATTGTCCCCTACATTTTATACTGTTTGCATAATGCTTTTAGTTTTTAAGCACTTTTTCCTCTCCCACACTTTCCTTTTGTTCCATTTTACTACCCTTCGCTGGCTGCTTTGGGGGTGCTGTTGGATTCTTTTTTTGAACCCTTGGTGATGAGAACACCACAGAATTATGGACTTTGGTGTGTCTCTATTTGACACCAAGAGCACAGACACAATCAGCCGTGTCTCCCTGATGAGTCCGATCCAGCGGACGAAAGGCCTAGGAGCAGGCAATACAAATAGATGTGCCTTCGAAGGGAGTACAATGGTTCCCTCAGGCAGCTAGTGAAGGGTTTCTCATATTTATAATATATTCCCCCCATTTTTTCATTTAAAAATTTGGTTTTTTTTTTTTTTTTTTTTTAATTTATTCAAATCTTTGCCAAGTCATTACTATAATGACTGAAGAATTGTTAACCTGCACTTGTTTTCTCCCACTATTAATTGTTCAGCAGTATATATATATATATATATCCCCGAAAACTTTGCTAAGGAATTTTTTAAGCTTGGCAGAAAAGAAGTGTAAATACATCGGGATAATATATATATATATATATATATATATATATAATCCCCGAAAACTTTGCTAAGGATATTTTTTTAAGCTTGGCAGAAAAGAAGTGTAAAATACATCGGGATAATGTAATAAGATCAATGACAGACGGGAGGGTCTTTGTGTGCACATTTCGTCACCGCAGTATACACTTTTGAACTGAAGCATGCTGAGCAACTTGTGGTTTCACGTTAGAACCTCCTGTCGTGAGAGTTCCCGAGTTAACCCCTTTTTTTCCTTTGCAGATTTTTAGGATAGATAGAGAGATAGATAGAGAGATAGATAGACTGACATGTAGATAGATAAGACACAAACACACACACACACACACACACACACACACACACAATGCTACTAGTTTGTTTAATATTACGAAATGTTTACTTCATAGTCCTATAGGACATTTGTTATAGACTAGTTGATTGTAATTTTTTGTTAATGCTCATTTTTCTGACTCTTTTTTTTCTAATTCCTTAACCAAGATACATAAATACATACACACACAATACGGTCCCCCTCCCCTCCTCCTCCTCCCGATCCCCTCCCCTCCCCCCTCGCCTCACCTCCTCCCGTCTAATATCACTAGGCCTAGTGGATAGACGTTAAATTGAAGACAACAACAACAACAACAACACACACACACACACACACACACGGAATTATGTGGTAACAAATATCCAACCATTCTACGAGATCATTGGGCATTTTCCTGAGCGTGCCTCTTATCAAACGCACGCGCGCATATGTATGTGACCATCCAAATGAAACACAAGATGGGCTATTGTCAGTTCTACGAAGGATAAAACATGATTCAACGTGCATAATATTCAGTAATGCATGTGCTCTCATACACGAGACACCGGTTTAAAGCCTCGTCTGAAGAACTTGGAGAGGTTTGGAGTGCGTGCAGATTTTAACTGCGATGAGATTAATCTCTTCTGGCTTGGTGGTTTCAAGCGGGAATTGAACCCCACACCCTTGGATCAAGAGAACAATGCTTTATCTACTAGGCCTACTAGTCCCTCATAAGACCAATATCTGTCAAGTGATAGCATTCTTCGGCGTTTGATGAAATGCCGATTTAAAAAAAAAATCATTCTGCAGACGATAACAAAATTTAAATGAAAAAAAAAAGGGGGAAAGAAACAAAGAAGGAAAAGAAGAAAGAAAGAAAGAAAGAAAGAAAGAATCCGAATGGCAGGTAATTCTCAGTTGGGAAAGAAATGCGCATGGGTTGCGTCCCTTTATTTCGTCAGTCCTTTTCGCTCTGAAGTAGGCAGGAAATGGCCCCACAAGTTCGAATCCCGCTTTAACGATCTTAGTTACCGTTTGTAGAGGAAGGAAAGCAGCTGCTGTGTGGACACACACACACACACACACAGAGAGAGAGAGAGAGAGAGAGAGCGCGCGCGCGCTGGAGCAAGGTTGAGTCAGCTGACAAGGCAGAAAGCTTCGTCGGGTGGCTGTTTAAACAGAGGAACCTGTTCGTTCTGGGCCTGGGTGGGTGACTGGCCAGTGGTGTACGTGAGAAGATGGCCAGATTCCTGCGTCACCATAACCGTCAAGGCTGTGTGATGTCCGCTGGTCTTCTCCTGCTTGTTTTGCATGTATGACTAAAAGAGTGGATTTGTTTTCACATTGCTTGGCTTGTGGTATTCTATAGGAAGACGTTTGTTTCAAAAGATGTACATTTTCGTATTTTTAACGGAAAGAATGAGTTTGAGCTTGAAAAGAGTAAGTCCCACGGATCAGAAGTAGTTTTTGATTATGTACACTATTTCTTTAGACTGGCGATGAGATTTTGAAATAAAAATAAGGATTTTGAATTGTGTCGTTTAGACTTCATTAGTCCATTGGCTGGTGACAAAATGATGTGAAACTATATCAACTGTTCATGGTAATGGACGACAACAGGCCTACTTGCACGTGATGTAAATTGTAATGTGTTGAAAGAGAATGATTTGACACACAAGAAATCTACCCAACCACCCTCACCCTTTTTTTTCGGACTAAAAAGTGAAAAAAAAGTTTAAAAATTGTATAATGTTTTATAAACGAGAATGATTTGAACACAAGATAAAATTTTACCCAGACCTACCCAAAACTATGACGTATGGTGTTTTTTA
>CM031596.1:107045743-107048243 GCA_018398815.1 Conus ventricosus
TTAATCTGTCTGCTTGGAACCACCTGGCTTGTATCTTTGTGACCATATGAAATAAAATGAGGAGAATCAACATTCAGACGCAATGAAAATTCTCAACACAATCCAATTGTGCCAGTCTATAAATACTCGACTCCTTAAGCAAGGCCTCGGCGCATTGATTTTTGGTGTGCAGCCACATCAACCGGGGCGGATGATAGCGCGGTGACGTTTATCATCGCCACGGTTCGGCATTAGACAAAGCTGAAATCAGGTACCCGCTGGTGATCGTGTGTCGGGAACAACATCTTGTTTCACTTCAAAGCGATGTCGTGGACGGTGGTGTCAGAAACTGTTATGCTCACAGAAATGATTTCAATAAAGAAAAAAAAAAGAGATGAAAGACGTTTTCATATTAACCAAGAAGCATGGTAAACCTTCAGTTGACATGTCGACATTCAATGAAGTTGCCTTCAGTGTCTATGTTGGCAGTTTTGAGAGTTTGTAAAACAACCAACCAACCAAATAAATTTATAAATGATTGAATAGATAAATAGATAAATAATTAGATAAATGAATGAATGAATAAATAAATAAATGAGTGAATATAATAGATAAATACACTGAAAAGCGGGCAGTCAGGTAGTAGATGATTTCATGGCGGCCCATGTTTCCTGTCTTGTCCGTGTGGAACATTTGGATTCTTTGTCCTAATGACTATAATAACACTTTGCCACTGAAGTGCAGGCTGTCCTCTAGCAGGTAGCCTCACATCGACCAAACGTTGATGACTCCCTGCTCCTTGTGGACTGTTGTCACAGGGATTGCGGCCAGACAAACTGTGTGTGGGTTGTAGACAGGCCCGAGAGACACAGACACCTGTGGAGTCGAGCATCGATGAAGTGGATGAGACATGACTATGTGCATGGCACCTGGTCTTTCTGTTTGTGCCTCCAGTGTCCAGCTCGTGGTGACAATCGACTGTGACGGACAGTACCAACAAGCTACGTGCATGTTGAGAGAATCAAACTCACGACTTGCCACCCAAGACGCTAGCCATTGCATTGCAGCAATAGGGTATTCCCACGCCGTTCCTTCTGATCCTGTCATGCTCAGCCACAGCCAGATCTGTCCAATCGCAGCATCAACACTAACAGTCAGTATGGAGCAATTCGATGAATATCAGGTCGGCATGTAGAAACCCACCTGAGGAGATGCTGCACTGCCACTTGGTCAAGTGGGTAGTATTCAGGTGATCACAATAATACTGAGCTCCCTACTGATGATAATAAGTCCTGTATTGACCAGTGGCCGCAGTGCAGTGATTAGCGTCGCGGTTTGCAGGCTGGGAGGTTGTGGGTTCGATTCCCATCAGGAGCCTTTATTCTGTAGTGTTTTTGGCATCCAGCTGGCCGATACCCAAAGTTGAGTGTGGTATGCGCTTAAATGTAACTACCGTGACCACAGTCACAGTCGAGTTTTATCCACTTAATTATAAGAAACTGCTCTGAGAGTATTATTCCCATTAACTGATCAACACTACAGGTGTCGGTATCTCTCGGGACTGCTTGACGCCCGAGATATATTATGAAAGAAAGCATCGAATTCAGCCATGTCATGTAGTCTCAGAGCAGAATGGAACATCATGACATAACCTCCATCATTCTCATTCTCACGCTCACTGAACATCATCATCATGAGTTCATGTTCAAGCGACCAGTGTCAACGAGTTCATAGTGACAGCTGCTGCATGGACGTGGTGACGCCCTCCGGAGGGGGGTACTCACTTCATAACGCTGGCTCAGTGACTGAGCCATTTTTTTGTCAGCATGGGGCCGGAATAGCTCAGTTGGTAGAGCGCCGGACTCGTAATCCAAGGGTTGCGGGTTCGAATCTCCGCCGGACCGTTTCGGTACAGGGGATTTTTTTCCCCCTCGGAGTTAACATTAGTTCTGATTCCATTCCCCATACAGTCCTTTGAATGAGACTATAAACCGAGGTGTGAACGCACGCATTAATCTTGCACACACGTAAAATCCCATCACCAACTTTCGGAAGAGAAGGTCAATTTGGCCGTTGGTATGGATGACACGTTACACATAGCATGCACCTTCCCCGAAGATGGAGTGTGGCTGCCTTAATGGCGGGATAAAAAACGGTCATACACACAAAACTCCACGCTCTTTGTTGGGTAGATGGGATTAATACTTGTCTGTCTGTACAGGGAGTATCCGCAGGAGTATCAGCCTGCGTACCCAGAAGAAGAAGAAGTTGTCAGCATGGGGTTCCAGCATAGGCTGGATCAGGACAGCACCACTGAACACACCTGAAGTGAGCTCGGCAGCAACGCAGTGTCTCCTCTGGTGGGTTGCCGCATGACGACGTGATTTGGATTGACAGACCAGCTGATACTGACTGACGGACTAACTAACTGACGAACGAACGAACTGATTAACTAAGCAACTGACTAGCTGACTATCTAGCTGACTATCTGGTTAGCTAGCTAGCTAGCTAGCTAGCTAGC
>CM031596.1:107055743-107060743 GCA_018398815.1 Conus ventricosus
CTTAGGCTTGAGGTATTCTCACCGTGACGTAGCGTGGCATGTTGGCCGCCATCGCTGAGGCAGGTTTTCACTTCACTCGAGCGGAAGATGTCTCTGGGAGCGCCTGCTCCGGTCCTGGTTCTTCACCATATCGTCGAAGGTACAGTCGGTACTTTCTTTTCCTACAGTCGGCCTGTAGGAGGGAGACATCACTTCATCTCTTTCCGCATCTGCGCTGCTGTTCTCTCGACTGGACAGAGGGCAGAGAGAGTCGTTTGACCCACCACTCGGGTCACCCACGGGTAGCTGTACCCGTCTGTCTACTTTCCTCCCAGTTACCTTGTCCCTCCTCCCGGAGGCTTCACCCGGAGCACGCACTGGTGGGGGCCACGCGCTGGTTGGGACCACGCACTGGTGGAGGCCACATACTGGTGGAAAAGCCCGTGGACTTGGCTGGACGGTCCTGATCCCCGTCCAGGACCCCCAGCAACAACGCCTCGTCCCCCGAGACGCGCTCTCCACCATCTGTTTGTGCGGGTCAAGGGTGTCGGCCTTCGACATCTCTCTCTTCAGGAACCGACCCGGTTTGGGGCACCCAGTGCGACAGAGTGCTTCCAGTAGACTTTGGAGAGGCAGGGGTGTGGGCGCACCACGTGCCAGAGAAAGGGATGGGTGCTGGAATTATTTGTTTATAATTGGGTATATGTCATATGTGTTGAAATGTTTGATGGTGATTGCGTATGTCGTGTATTGAAATGCTTGATTGTGATTGTGTAGGTTGTGTGTGTTGGAATGCTTGATGGTGATTGTGCATGGTGCGTGCGTTGAAATATTTATTTGTGATTGTGTGTGTTGATGTGAATAAATGGGGTGTTGTATCGTAATCTTCCTTGTGTGGGCTCTTGCGAGGCGTGTGAGGTCAGTCATTCCCTTCACTCCCATCTAGACCGATCCTGTCAGGGCAGACCTCCAGGGTCGGCCGTGACATTTGTGGGGCTCGTCCGGGATTGTGAAGGGCTCTGACTGTCTCGCTCGTTTCGCGGAGTACCTGTTCAGTTCTGTCTGTTTTGTATATGTTTAGTCAGTTTGTCGTGTTTGTTTGTGGGTGGTTGGCTGGGTGACTCTAGCGTGCAGGGAGTCTTTTTGGTGGCCTGAAGGAACATCTGGCGTGACTGCGGAATCGAGGTGAGTCTAGGCAGAATCGACCGCGTCCAGACCTCCTTCCGCCGGGTACCTCACGCAGGTACGGCCGTAAGTCTTTCCTTTCTGTTGCCACTCAGTCTGCCATTCCTGTTTTGTAGTTAGCCAGTTTTTTTTACCGGTGGTTATTGAGTACAGGGGTTGTATCGGACGTTAGTGTCACTTTTTTCCTCTCTCTGGATTCCGTCTGCCAGTTTGTTTGTTTTTTTTTTTTCGGCCAGCCCCACCGCACTGTTGCTCGTGCTGTGGAGCACGGTGTTGCCAGAGTGGGGGCAGCCGGGCATAGTTTTTTTTTTTTTTTTTTTTTTGGGCCAGCCCCACCGCACTGTTGCTCGTGCTGTGGAGCGCGGTGTTGCCAGAGTGGGAGCAGCCGGAACTTATCCACACACACACACACACACACACACACATATACACACGCCCCTAAAGTATTTGTTTTTTTAAGTGGAATTGTCTTTCCCCTGTACTTGATAACCGTAGGATATAGTTGTCATGGCAACGTCCGGTGCTGGTGGTATGGCGACGAGTGCGTCGAAGAAGAAAGGTCTTCAAAATGTAGTCCCTACTATTAGTACCAGTACTTCAACTACAGTGACTTCCACTTATTCCAGTGCTGTAGCTGATAGTCCAGCAAGTACTTTCGCGTCTTCTTCGCTAGGGGATTTTCCTGCTGAGACCCCGACTGGCACTTCCGCTCGGAAGCGTCAGAGTATAGCGAAGCAACTGTGGGCTTCTGTTGAGTCACAGAAACCGAAACCCTCTCTTTTCCATGCCTCCCCTCGTAAGGAGCATGCCCCGGGAGATTTTCCTCATGGGAAGGTCGAGACCCAAGGGACGGGTCAAACGGGTCCTCCTCCCGTGTCGGGAGTGGTGAACCCCGCCCAGGACATCGCTTCTGTCCTTATGTTTCTGGAGCGGCAGCGTAGGGAAGAGGCTACTAGGCAGGAAGCTCTGCGTAGGGAAGAGGCTGCTCAGCGTAGGGAAGAGGCAGCTCTGCGGAGGGAAGAGCTGGATAGGATGGAGGCTCTGCGCAGAGAGGAGACTGACAGACAGGAAATTCTCCATAGGGAAGAGGCTATGCTGCGCAGAGAGGAGGTTGCTAGACAGGAGGTTCTGCGTAAGGAAGAGGCTATGCTGCGCAGAGAGGAGGTTGCTAGACAGGAGGTTCTGCGTAAGGAAGAGGCTGTCAGACAGGGAGGCCCTCCGTCGGGAAGAGTTGGATCAGCGTAGAGAGGAGGCTGCCAGACAGGAGGCTCTACGCAGGGAAGAGATGGAACAACTTCTTTCGCGGGCTCCCGCATCTGTAAATCAGGGGTTAATCACCAGGCAGGTGATAGAGTTAGAGGCCCAAAGTTAAAGCTTCCAGAGTTCAGACCCAGTGAGGACATAGATATGTTCTTAGAGCATTTTGACAAGGTAGCTAGTTCATACCAATTGTCTGAGGAACAAAAGGCCATGCACCTTTTTTCTGGATTGTCGGGTACTGCAAGAGAGTGTGTGCTCACTCTAAATGAAGGCGCGTCTTATGCAGACATGCAGTTGGCTCTGCGTAAGCGTTTCCACCTTACTCCAGAAACGTACAGGAGGAAGTTTAGGTCCATGAAAATGCACAACGATGAGACCTTTGTGCAGTTTGGAGATAGGCTGCGCAAAACGCTAGGGTACTGGCGTCAGTTGGCTAAGCTGGAGCTGGAGGATCTGATTCTCATCGAACAGCTTACCAACACTGTGTCCCCAGAGTTGAGGATCCGTATAGGCGAGACAGCACCTCAGGATTTCGCGGCTGCGATTCATACCGCTGAGGTGTTTGCCGAAGCTCGCAGAGCTTATGGGCATCGCCCAGATACGGACAGGAAGCCATCCACAGGATTTAGTGGCAGTAAGGCGCCGACGACTGCTAGCGAGTCGAACAAGGCAGGCAGTTCATCGGGGACCTCAGCACCCCGATTTTGTTTTCTTTGTGGTCGTCCCGGCCACATTAGGAAAGATTGCCCTAAAGCCGCTGGTAGTCATGGAGCTAGTTCTTTCCAGCGTCCTTGTGCCTCGGCTAACGTGGGGTCCATCCCAGCTTCTGGTGGTACAGAGTGCCCAGTGTTTCTCTCTGTTGTTGGTTCTTCCTTGGTCGACACCATCAGGGATTCGGAAGCATCAACGATCTTTGTGGATAAGGATTTGGTTTCCCCTGAGGCCCGGCGGGGCGCTAGTTATGATGTGTGCGGGTTGGAGGCTGGTTTTACCTCCACCCGTCCTTCTGTACTCATTCCTATCTCCACCCCCTACTTCTGTGGCGAAGTATGGGCCATCGCGGTGGAGCGACCTCTGTATTCCCTTATCATAGGGAATACCATCACCTTCGCAGACGGACGCAGTCAGTGCGTGTCCACGGATCTGCCCGTACAGGCGTGTGTGGGAGTTACCACACGCGCCAAAGCTAAGAAGCAGGAACAGGAATTGCGTCCCGTTCTTCAGCCGATCTCTGACGAGGTTCTGGCAAGGGCTGATCCTGCTAGCATTGTCCGTCTTCAGGCCAGGGACTTGGATGTCCAACGCCTGCGACAACTGGTAGATCGTCCCGCTCAGTCTGCCCGACACGCCAAGGTGAGCTTCAAGCTCCACAAGGGGATCCTCTTTAGGGTTTTCACTGAGGCAGATCGTGTGGCCAAGCAGCTTGTCGTTCCCCAAAGCTTGAGAGAATCTGTTCTCCGGCAGGCCCATGATTCACCTATGGCAGGTCATATGGGCTCAAAGCGGACTCTCGAGCGATTAAGACAGGACTTCTTCTGGCCGGGGATGAACTCTCAGGTTAGGCAGTACTGCCGCAGTTGCGATGTCTGCCAACGGACAACGCCTAAGGGTCGCTTGAAGCGTGTTCCCCTAGGGTCAGTGCCACTGGTTGGGGAGCCATTCAGCAAGGTTGGTGTTGACCTGGTGGGACCCATTAATCCACCATCCGATCGCGGTCACCGCTACAATTTGGTAGTGGTAGAATCTGCGAGTCGATACCCAGAGGCTGTCCCGCTTAGGGCTATCGATGCCCCTACTGTTGCTGAATCACTCAGGCAGATTTGGACGCGCACTGGCGTGCCCAAGAAAAAGTACGGCCGGAAGTTTGTACTGGAGAGCGATCATCATCCTCTCCAGTGCCTGGACCGGATCCGGCCAGTCAGTCGTCGATTCATGAGTTAGGCAGAGGAACTGCAGAGTCATTCTTTCATTTTCGCCATATCAAGGGTTCCAGCAATACGGATGCCGACTATCTCAGCCGAGCTCCGTAGTCAGCACATTGGAGAAATCAGTCAGAGGAACACTTCCCCTCAGCCAGGGTTATATCCCTTTTTGTCTCAGTATCAGTGTAGTGACAGTTTTCACTTCAGTGATGTTAACGGTAGTGAATCACCACTGGTTCGGATTGCTACTTTTATTGTTGGAAGGTTTGCTTAGTTGTTTGATAAATGTAGTATTATGTATCTCCCTGTGTAATTCTATCGTGGAACGGTTGTATTGGATTTATCGTACTCTGTCGATCACAGAGTGTTGGGTTCGGTCCCATTGTTGACTTTGCACATGCGTCAAGGTTCAAAGGAGCACTGTATCTCAGAGAAACAGATGCTTTTAGAAGGGGGGTTTGTCAGGGTTTGTTACGAGGCCTATGACGATTGGCCCATCTAGGGTAGTAGAATTGTTCATTTGGTTGTTGTCGTCGTTGTTGTCGTATATCCGTCCCTTAATGTGGCTTGTGGTGTGGTTGCACCTTTGGTGTGGTTCAGCTCAGGTTAGGTTTACTTTCTCTCTCTCTCTCTCTCTAATTCCACTGCCCGTGC
>CM031596.1:107065743-107073243 GCA_018398815.1 Conus ventricosus
AATGTGGGTTTTTTTGTTTGGCTGGTTTTTTTTTTTTAATTTATATATATTTTTTCAAAGAAAACCAATTTGACGCTCGAATCAAAATGAAATGTAGCATGCGAACAAATTGTGTTTTCCATGTGCCAAAACTGTTGCCTTTGCATGATATTTATCAACTGTTAAAGATATAAAATGAAGGCCTATAGAGAGATAAAAGGCAACATTCCACTATATGTACCATTTGCTTCGAAAATAATATACCCTGTGCGAAGGAGCACAAACCTTTCTTATGACGCATCGATTTGCAATGACATCAACCCAACAGAACAGGAGAGAACAGAAGTATGTGTGGGGCTGGGTGAGGCTGACGACCTAAGAGAGAGAGAGAGAGAGAGAGAGAGAGAGAGAGAGAGAGAGAAGACGACGAGCAGACGAGACGAGAGACAGACAACAGACAGAGACAGAGACCAGACAGACAGACGACGACAGAAGAAGAGAAGAGCAGAGAGAGAGAGAGAGAGAGAGAGAGAGAGAGAGAGGAAGAGAGAGAAGAGAGAGAGAGAGAGAGAAGAGACGAGAGAGGAGAGAGAGAGAGAGACAGAGAGAGACAGAGAGAGAGACAGAGACAAGAAGACAGAAGAGACGTAGAAGATTACGACAAAGCGCCCTCCTCTGCCAACATGTAAGCACTACTCCTCAGCTCGACCAGCCTTGCGGTTGTTTGTTTACTCAGGGAGAGAAATAAACCGTGGGCATGAAATACAGTAAGCTTTATGAGAACTGGTGAGGAGTGGCGCTGGGTTCATATAACCAGGATGCATTTCAAAGGAGCCGTAGGGTCCTTCTCACTCCTTCTTACTAAGAGCATGCTCATACAAGCTTCCAGATCACACACACGCATGCACACGCACATCTGAGCGCACGTGCGCGCGCGAAGACAATCTCTCTCTCTCTCTCTCTCTCTCTCTCTCTCTCTCTCTCACACACACACACACACACACACAACACACACACACACACACACACACACACACACACACACACACACACACACACACACACGCTAGTAGTCCAGTTAAGCATTTACTTTAAGATATTTGCCAGGTATGTTATGTTCTAGGGATGTTTAGAGGGACATAAATATGCACTTAGATAACCACATTATGCATACACTTACATACTCACAGACATTTATGCATCTCTCTCGGTCTCTGTCTCTGTTTATCTCTGTCTCTCTCTGTCTCTGTCTGTCTGTCTCTGTGTCTGTCTGTCTGTCTGTCTGTCTGTCTGTCTGTCTGTCTGTCTCTCCTCTCTCTCTCTCTCTCTGTCTCTCTCTCTCTTCGTCTAATATCACACTTGTGAACAGACGTAAAACTGAAGTACTACTACTACTACTACTACTACACACACGCACGCGCGCGCCCCCCCCCCCCCCCACACACACACACACACACATACATACACACACACGCACTCACGCACGCACGCACGCGCGCGCGCATGCACGCACCACCACCTCCCCCCCCCCACACACACACAAGTGTGTTCTCCCTATTTTTTTCTCTCCAGGGAAGACAGTTATCACTGGTGTTATCCTAAAAGGATCATAAATATTTTCCTTACGTTTGTGGGGAAAACAATTATCCTCAAGCAAAACAACCACCAAAAATCAGAAAACAGGGAAGATCATCGGGATCACACAATGATTTCCACTACATCTTTCTGACCCTATTTGCGCTTCTCCTGGAAATAACAATTATTGCCATTTTCCTTGTTAACGACGTTTACCGGGCGATGATACCTGTATTGCTCAGGAGAACAGGGATAACAGTAATTATCTCCAGGAAAACGGGGAAAAAAAATTGTTATACTCAGGGAAAACGGGAAATAGTTGTGATCCATAGGAAATTAGTATAAATCCTAGGATGATAATGATTATTGTTTCCCCTCTTTCCGCTATTTTTCGCAAGCGTCATAGCCTTTTCACTTGCCTTAGTAAGCTCCTATTTTCCTCCTGCGTCAATAGTTACCTAGCTGTGAAACAGCTGACGATACATGAAAAGATACTTGATCATAGCACGGTCTATAGCTGGCTCGTTGGTCTAGGGGTATGATTCTCGCTTTGGGTGCGAGAGGTCCCGGGTTCGAATCCCGGACGAGCCCAGTCATATTTTTTTTCCGTTTTCATTGGTGCATCTTTTTGTTAATTTATTTGTATTCTTCAAGGAATGACGAGTCAACATTCAGTTGCTGGACTAATATGTGTCTTTCATCTGCTCAGCTTATCATAGGACTTTGGTGTCTTGAAAAACCTTTAGCCACATAAACATTCATATATAGAGAGCAGAACAGCCTAAAAATGTAATTGTACAGGATAATGATTCTCAGAGAGAAAAAAAATCTTTCTTGCGCTGAAGAAGCAAACACAGCAACATACAACACAGACACAGTTCAGTGACTCTTTCCGTTGGAAGTGACCCATGTAGATTGAGGTCAGTGCTGTAATGTCTTGTGATAGCAGCACCAGTTCAGGCACAACTGTTACAAACCTTAACTCTGTGGCATGTCCGACACAGGCTCGTTGGTCTAGGGGTATGATTCTCGCTTAGGGTGCGAGAGGTCCCGGGTTCAAATCCGGACGAGCCCTTTCCTTTTTATTTCACGAAATTGGAAATGAAATGAAATGAGGCAGGGAACAGTAAACAATAAACAATTGGGGTAACGTTTGTTCCAATAAGAAAACCTAACACAGAGTAACTTTTATTCAAGACTGGCACAGCCTTTTAAACTTGAATAAAGTCAGACAAATACATTGACGAACAATCTAATAGTGGGGGAAAAACAAGCGCAGGCCAACAACTAAACTGCCTTCATAGTAATGACTTGGTAAAGATTTGGACTTAAGAAGGAGGGGGGGGGGGGGGGGGGGGGGGGGTTGAAGATGGAGAAACTGGGAAGATGAAATTAAGAAAATATATTACAGATATGAAAACTCTTCACTAGCTGCATAAGGGAACCAACGCAATCCTTTTTGAAGGCAGATATATTTGTATTGCCTGCTCCGAGGCCTTTCGTCCGCCGGGTCGGAACTCATCAAGGAGACACGGCTGGTTGTGTCTGCGCTCCCGGCGTCGAATAGAGACATGCCACAGTTCATAATACTGTGGTGTTCTCACCACCAAGGGTGCAAAAAAGAATCCAATAGCACCCCCAAAGCAGCCAGCGAAGGGTGGTGGTCAATGAAACCAAAGGAAAGTGTGGGGAGGAAAAAAGTTGCTGAAAAACTAAAGACATTATGCAAATTGTATAAAATGTAGGGGACAATTATGCAAATTGTATCAAATGGGGATCAGCTCATTACTCCCCGGCTCGTTACTCCCCGGCTCTTTACTCCCCGGTTAGGGTTAGGGTTAGGGTTAGGGATAGGGTTAGGGTTAGGGTTAGGGATAGGGTTAGGGTTAGGGTTAGGGTTAGGGTTAGGGATAGGGTTAGGGTTAGGGATAGGGTTAGGGTTAGGGATAGGGTTAGGGTTAGGGATAGGGTTAGGGTTAGGGATAGGGTTAGGGTTAGGGATAGGGTTAGGGTTAGGGTTAGGGATACGGTTAGGGTTAGGGATAGGGTTAGGGTTAGGGTTAGGCGAGCCGGGGGAGTAACGAGCCGGGGGAGTAACGAGCCGGGGGAGTAATGAGATGCTCCCTATAAAATGTAGGGGACAATCTTTGAGCCTACGCTCAAACTTTTATTTAAGACTGGCACAGCCTTTTAAACTTGAATAATAAAGTCAGACAAGTACATAGACGAACAATCTAATAGTGGGGGAAAAACAAGCGCAGGCCAACAAGCTGTGCCAGTCTTGAATAAAAGTTACTCTGTGTTAGGTTTCCTTATG
Organism: Conus ventricosus; assembly: GCA_018398815.1. Classification (NCBI taxonomy): domain Eukaryota; kingdom Metazoa; phylum Mollusca; class Gastropoda; order Neogastropoda; family Conidae; genus Conus; species Conus ventricosus. The sequence continues at coordinate 107,069,615 of CM031596.1, forward strand.
GGAGCAAACGTTACCCCACTTGTTTACTGTTTATTGTTTACTGTTCCCTACCTCATTTCATTTCATTTCCAATTTTGTTTTGATTAAATTGAGGTTACTTGTATTTGTTTCTGTGTGTTTGTCTTTTGATCTCCCTTGCATCTTTGGGTGGATCCTCAAGCGTAGGCTCAAAGATTGTCCCTACATTTTATACAATTTGCATAATGTCTTTAGTTTTTCAGCAACTTTTTTCCTCCCACACTTTCCTTTGGTTTCATTGACCACCACCCTTCGCTGGCTGCTTTGGGGGTGCTATTGGATTCTTTTTTGCACCCTTGGTGGTGAGAACACCACAGTATTATGAACTGTGGCATGTCTCTATTTGACGCCGGGAGCGCAGACACAACCAGCCGTGTCTCCCTAATGAGTTCCGACCCAGCGGACGAAAGGCCTCGGAGCAGGCAATACAAATATATCTGCCTTCAAAAAGGATTGCGTTGGTTCCCTTATGCAGCTGGTGAAGAGTTTTCATATCTGTAATATATTTTCTTAATTTCATCTTCCAGTTTCTCCATCTTCAACCCCCCCCCCCTCCCCTCCTTCTTAAGTCCAAATATTTGCCAAGTCATTACTATGAAGACAGTTCAGTTGTTGGCCTGCACTTGTTTTTTCCCCACTATTAGATTGTTCGTCTATGTATTTGTCTGACTTTATTCAAGTTTAAAAGGCTGTGCCAGTCTTGAATAAAAGTTACTCTGTGTTAGGTTTTCTTATGCCTGGTTCACACGAGTGCAACAATGAGGCAACAATGGGTGGCAACTCCAAGTTGCCTATGTGTTGCTACATTGTTGCTTCAAAAGTTGTCACTACAGCAACTCATTATAAACCAATTAGACCCCATTGGATTTTCCCAATAAAAGTTGCCTATGAAGTTGTCACAGCCAAAAGTTGAACGTCGGGAGATATAACTTTTGGTGGGGTTGGCAACTTTTGCATGACAACTTCAAGTTGCTTTTGTGTGAACAGCTTGGCAACACAAGTATATCGGTAGGCAACAAAAAAGGGGCGGAGCGAAGTGCATGCGTGCGACAAAAAGCGGCACGTGCCGCCTCGCTTTTTTCCACACGCATGCTACGGAGTTGCCATATAGTTGCCTCTTGCGTTCACATATGACGAAGCAACTTTGGCCAAAATCTATTTTTGATTTGTTGCACATCGAGTTGGCAACTTTTGGGGTCTATTTGTTGGCAGTAAAAGTTGCTCTCGTGTGAACCGTGTCTTATGGGAACAAACGTTACCCCACTTGTTTACTTTTTTTTTAATTTCACATTAAAAAAAAAGAAGTTTAAATGTGTGATTCTCTAAATGATTGGTTGTCGTTTGACCTCTTATATTTGATTTTTCTGCTCTCCCTATTAAATTATCTGATTGTTTGAAATCTTGCTGTATGTTTTCCTTATTTTGTCGCAGGAGAAAAAGAAGAATGACAGAAAACTTGTAATAACAACAAACACATGTATTAAAAAGGCACACAAAAGAAACTCACACGCACGCACACACGTGCGTTTTCCCTATTTTTTGTTCTCCAGGGAAAACAGTTATCATCGCTGTTATCCCAGATGTTGTCCCAAAGAATCCTAACTATTTTCCTTTCGTTTATGGGGAACACAATCATCCTGTCCTCAAGGAAAACAACAACAATAAGAAAACAGTGAAGATCAGCGGGATCACACAACTATTTCCACTATGTTGTGCGTTTTCTGGCAACAACGATCATAGCGGTGTTCCTTGTTAACGACGTTTTCCTGGAGATGATAGCTGGTTTCCTCAGGAGAACAGGTTAACAGCAATTATCTCCAGGAAAGCTGGGAAAAGATTTGTGATCCTCCAGGAAAACGGGGAAATAGTTGTGATCCATAGGAAATTAGTTTTAATCCTAGGATGATAATTATTATTGTTTCCCCTCTTTCCGCTATTTTTCGCAAGCATCATAACTATTTTGCCTTGCCTTCGCAAGCTCATATATATATATATATATATATATATATATATATATATATATATATATATATATATATTATATATATATATATATCAGCAACGTTTTTCATCTCCACACTTGTGTTTTGTTCCATTTACTACCCTTCGCTGGCTGTTTTGAGGGTGCTGTTGGATTCTTTTTTGAACCCTTGGTGGTGAGAACACCACAGAATTATGGACTGTGGTGTGTCTCTATTTGACACCAAGAGCACTGACACAATCAGCCGTGTCTCCCTGATGAGTCCGATCCAGCGGACGAAAGGCCTAGGACCAGGCAATACAAATAAATGTGCTTTCAGGAGGGATTACAATGATTCCCTCAGGCAGCTAGTGAAGGGCTTCTCATATTTATAATATATTCCACCATTTTCTTCATCTTGAAATTATTATTATTATTTTTTTTTTTTTAAAGTTCAAATCTTTGCTAAGTCATTACTATAACGACTGAAGAATTGTTAACCTGCGCTTGTTTTCCCCCACTACTTAATTGTTCAGCATTCTATTGTTTGGTCAATCAGTGGGAGATTGCATCTCTTAGGAGATCCAAGTAAAGGTTGTTCTGTACAATTCTTAGCCACACACAATGCTTGGGTTATTGAACAGCAGAGCTGACCACTCAGACTGTTCCATATCTTTTTATCTCCCTTGCATCCTTGAATGGATCCCCAAGCATAGGCTCAAAGATTGTCCCCTATATTTTATATTGTTTGAATAATGCTTTTAGTTTTTCAGCAACGTTTTTCATCTCCACACTTGTGTTTTGTTCCATTTACTACCCTTCGCTGGCTGTTTTGAGGGTGCCGTTGGATTCTTTTTTGAACCTTGGTGGTGAGAACACCACAGAATTATGGACTGTGGTGTGTCTCTATTTGACACCAAGAGCGCTGACACAATCAGCCGTGTCTCCCTAATAAAAAAATATAATAATTATCAGAGAGAGAAAAAAAATCTCTCTTGCGCTGAAGAAGCAAACACAGCAACATACAACACAGACACAGTTCAGTGACTCTTTCCGTTGGAAGTGACTTATGTAGATTGAGGTCAGTGCTATAATGTCTTGTGACAGCGGCACCAGTTCAGGCACAACTGTTACAAACCTTAACTCTGTGGCATGTCCGACACAGGCTCGTTGGTCTAGGGGTATGATTCTCGCTTAGGGTGCGAGAGGTCCGGGTTCAAATCCCGGACGAGCCCTTTCCATTTTATTTCACATTTTGAAAAAAAAAAGGTTTAATTGTGTGATTCTCTAAATGATTGGTTTTTCTTTGATCACTATTATTTCCTTTTTCTGCTTTCCCTATTGCATATCTGATTGAAATCTTGCTGTATGTTTTCCTTATTTTGTTGAAGGAGAAAAAGAAGAATGACAGACCACATGTAATAACAACAGACACATGTATTAAAAAGGTACAAACAAGAACTCCCGCGAGCACACACACACGTGTTTTCCCTTTTTTTTTCTCTCCAAGGAAAGCAGTTATCATTGCAGTTGTCCTAAAGAATCCTAACTATTTTCCATTCCTTTATGGGGAACACAATCATCCTGTCCCCAAGGAAAACAAAACAAAACAAAACAAAAAAAAAAAAAAAAAAAATCAGAAAACAGTGAA
>CM031596.1:107083243-107088243 GCA_018398815.1 Conus ventricosus
TGTGAGAGAGAGAGAGAGAGAGAGAGAGAGAGAGATTCAAGCTCTGTTTCAGCCTCAGTCTGTCTGTTGATAGGTCTCTCTCTCTCTCTCTCTCTCTCTCTCTCTGAAAGGTAGAAGACTCATCAGGTTAGAAATCAGACAACAGAAACATTTTACTATTGAATAGAAAACAAACAAACACACTCCTGACAAGTACCATTGTTCGACAACTACACACCACCAAAAAGAGACAAATTTAGCGTGTGCGCTTATTTCTCCTTCGTCTGTATGTCCATCTTCCTTTATCTTCCTATGTTTATTTGTTTATTTATTTGTCTTCTTTTTCTTTGTCATAACCTTCTTCATCGTCTGCTTCTTTGGCAATCCATTCAGACTTTTTTTTTTTTAAAAATGTGGACCTCAGTGGACCTAAAACTGAAATAACAATAAACTTAAAATAACAATAAACTTAAATAATTCAAAAAACAATAAACTTAAAATAACAATAAAACTGAAATAACAATAAAACTGAAATAACAAATAACAATAAAACTGAAATAACAATAAAACTGAAATAACAATAAAACTGAAATAACAATAAACTTAAATAATTAAAACAACTTAAAATAACTATAAAACTGAAATAACAATAAAACTGAAAAAAACAATAAAACTGAAATAACAATAAACTGAAATAACAAATTAAAAATAAAACTGAAATTAAAAATAAAACTAAAAAAACAATAAACTTAAATAAATTTAAAAAACTTTAAAAAAAAAATAAAAAAGAAAAAAACAATAAATCTGGGAAAAAACAATAAACTTTAAAAAATTCAAAAAAAAAAACTAGAAATATACAAACCCTTCACAATTCCCAGTGAAAAAAAAAAAAGGTGTGTGGGGAATTTAGGGAAAAGTCGCTTCAACGGAAAATTCCCCTTAAACACAAAATTTTAGAACCCCCAAAAAAGGGGGTCGCCCCGGGGTTTTTAACCCCGGGGCCCCTCGCCCCCGAAGCGAGAATATACCCCTAGGGCCAACCAGCCAATGGCAAAGGTAGGGGTTACAAATATTCAGAATTGGGGAGTGGCAGTGTAACCCGTACAAACCCACCCCCGTTTATGAGATTCAACAGTTGAATTTAAAATTTGATTTGGCAAAAAAGGGGAAGCAAGTTTTCAGAAGTTTTGGGAAATCACAAATTTAAAACGGGAAAAATTTGATTGAAAGGATAAACACAAAGGCCCACGGTTTAAAACAGTCCCCGGGCCCCCCCCCCTTGGGGCTTTTTTATTTACAACACAAGGAAAAAAAATTTTTTAAAGGGTTTTAGGGTTTTGACTGGTTTCATTTAAAAAGTTTGTCAGTTTTGAAAGGGTTTCAAAGAAATTGGGTTTTTCCCGTCTGCCCGGGGACAGAAAAGTTTGTCCCGCTCTGATGGTACGTGAAAAGGGGTTTGGGCAGCTTGACTGGGTTTAAAGAAATGTTTGAGTCTGGGCTGGAAAAGAAATTTTTTGGGGCAAACTCTGATGGGCAGGAAATGTTTGTTTAGCTTGACTGGCACAGGAAATGTTTTTTCAGCTTTTGAGGGACATTAAAAAGTTTGTCACTCTGATGGTAAAAAAATGAAAATTTGTCACCTTTACTGGTACAGGGAAAAGTTTTTTCAGCTGACTGGTACAAAGAAAAAGGTTTGTCCCGCTCTGAAATGGTACATAAATGTTTTTTCAGCTCTGGGCGGGGACAAGAAATGTTTTGGGCAGCTTGCTGGTACATGAATGTTTGTCAGCTCTGACCCGTTTCAGGGGAAAAGGTTTTTCAGCTTTGAAATGGTACAGGAAATTTTTTGTCAGCTTGATGGTACCCGGAAAAGGTTTTTCAGCTCTGACGAAAAAGTGAAATTTTTGCGCTTGACTGGTACAAGGAAAAAGTTTTTTCAGCCCGACCCGGGCATTAAAAAGTTTTTTCAGCTCTGACTGGTACAGGGGGTGTTTTTTCAGCTCTGACCCGGGAAAATGAAAAATTTGTCACTCTGACTGGTACAGGAAATGTTTGTTCCCGTGTGGGTGGTAAGAAATGTTTTTGTCAGCCCTGAACGTACAAAGAAAAAGTTAGTCCGGGGTCTTTACGGTACTGAAAAGTTTTCAGCTCGACTGGTCCCTGAAATGTTTGGGCAGCCCCGACTGGGGGTGAAATGTTTGTCCCGCTCTGACTGGTACCTGAAATTTTTTTGTCAGCTCCGGGGGGTACCAGAAAGGGTTTTTCAGCTTTGACTGGTACATGAAAATGTTTTCACTCTGAGGGGACATTTAAAAAGTTTTTCACTCTGATGGGACATTTAAATGTTTGTCGCTCTGACTGGTACTGAAATGTTTGTCAGCTCTGACTGGTACATGAAATGTTTGTCAGCTTGATGGTCCAGGAAATGGGGGTCCCTTTTGACTGGTTTCCGGGAAAAGGAGGGGCCCTTCTCTGGGCTGGTAAGGAAATGGAGGGCCGGGGCCCTGACTGGTAAGGAAATTTGGGGGGCCGTTTTTTGTTTGGGACGGAAAATGGAGGTCCGTTCTTGCTGGTAAAAGGGGAAAAGGAAAGGGCCTTTTTCGGGTACAGGAAAGGAGGGGCCGTTTTTTTACTGGAAGGGGAAAAGGAAAGGGGTTCCCCCTGACTGGTTTCAGGAAATGGGGGTTTCCCCTTTTTCTTTTCGGTCAGGAAAAGGGGGTCCGTTTTTTTGGGTGGAATACGGAAATGGGTTCCGTTTCTCTGACTGGTACAGGAAATGGAGGTCCGTTTTCTGAAGGGAAAAGGGAAATTTGGGGGGCCGTTTCTTGGGTGGTTTCAGGAAAAAGGAGGTCCGGCTCCGACTGGGACAGGAAAAAGGAGGGGCCCCTTCTCCGAATGGTAAAAAGGAAAATGGAGGCCCTTCTCTGACTGGTACAGGGAAAAGGGGGTTTCCTTTTTCTGACGGTACAGGAAAAAAGGGGGTCCCTTCCTGACTGGTTTTCAGGAAAAGGAGGTCCCTTCTCTGGGCGGTACCGGAAATGGAGGCCGGGTTCCCCTGACTGGGACAGGAAAAAGGGGGTCCGTTTTTTTGACTGGTCAGGAAAAGGAGGGCCCTTCTCCCGACCGGTAAAGGAAAAGGAGGTCCGTGTTTTTTGAATTTTTGCTAGGGGCATTTTTAAAAATTTTTTTTTAAATTTTTTGTTCTTGGAATTTTTTTTGTGTCGGGTCATAGTAAAAGTTTTAGATTTTTTGAAGATATAAGGCTTATTTTTAATTTTTTGGGGTTTTTACAGTGTGGGAAAGTCTCCCCTTTCCCCATTGGGGCTGTTGCCCTTTCATTTGGGACTCATTATCATCCCCCATCAAACCGGGTTTTTGTTGTTTTTTTGTTTTTTGTTGTTGTTTTTGTTGTTTTTATCATTATTATCATTACAACGTTTTTTTTCACCCTTTTTTTTCACAAATTTCAAACATGAAGGTTTGTGTTCAAGTTTTGTACGTTAGGTTTTCCCCCGTTAAATCGGCCCCTTCCCTCCGTTTGTTTGTTTTTTTCTTCGGGAGGTTTACTTGGTTAACTGTTTTGTAAGCTGCTGGCCCTTGCCAGGGTTTTTTTATTTGGGTTTCTTAGCAGGTTTTCCCTTTTTTCCTTCCTTTGGGCCCCGTCCCCCCCCTTGGGTTTGGGCAGTTCATTTCTTGGTTGCAACCAGGATGACCCGTTTTTTCTGTTTTGTGGTCAGTGTGGGGTCCTGAAAACTCCCTGGCCGGGGCCTGACCCAAAAGCTTGTGACCCCACCCGGGGGTCCCTTTCCGAAAGGGGGATTTTTACTAAAAAGGGAGGGCTGCTCGGTTTGAAACCCCTTAATTTTTGTTAGTAGGCGGGGTTTGTGGGCCCTGTGCCCTTTTTGTATGTGTGGTGGGGGGAGTGGGTGACTTTTGTGGGGGGTGTGTGTGTGGGCTCTCTGTGTGTGTGTTTTGTGTGTGTGTGGGTTGTGTGGTTTGTGTGTGTGTGTGGGTTTATGTGGTTGTGTGTGGGGTTTTTTGTGTGTGTGTGTGTATGTTTGTGTGTTGTGTGTGTGGGGTGTGTGCGTGCGTGCGTGGTGCAAAGCCGCGCGCGTGTGTTTGTAAAGTGTGACCCCCGTCTAAGGTCAGTGGCGGGGATTTTGATTACGTGATGTAGGCCCAGATGCGACACTATTTTACAAAAAATTTAACTCCCAACCCCTGAGAGGAACCGGGCTCGTTGGGTTTGGGGTATGATTTTCGCTTTTTATGGGGAGGGTTCCCCCCGGGTTTAAAACCCGGACGAGCCCCCATTTTTTCCCCGTTTTCCTTTTTGTATTTTATTTTTTTGCCTATAATCATTTCCTTCGTTTATCTTTTTTTGTTGTTGAGAAATTTCCCAAAATTTCCCATCCCCCCCCCCCCCTTTTGGTTTTTGTTGTTGTTGTTGTTTTGGGGGCCCAAAAGTTTTTCTTTGAGCAAACCCGGAAAAAAAAGAAAGAAAGAAAAAAAAGGAAAGAAAATTTTGGGAAACAAAAAAGACAAAAAAAAAAACAGTCAGCGGATAGGCAGACCGACATACAGGCAGGCAGACAACAGACATCACACACATACATACTCAGACTCGTGCACGTACAGTTGCGCACACTCTTACGCGAAATTACACACACCAAGACATAAACACAGGCACAGGCACAGGAACAGACACGCACACGCATACGCACGCACGCCACACACACACACACACACACACACCACACACACGCACACCGACGCAGGCACGCAGGCACGCAGGCACGCACGCACGCACGCACGCACGCGCGCGCGCGCGCGCGCGCACAGGACAGACACGCACACGCACACGCACACACACACAACACACACACACACAGACGCAAAACAAACACACACACACACACACACACACACACACACACACACACACACACACACACACACACACACACGTTTAGACGTAAAACACACACACACACACACACACACACACACACACACACACA
>CM031596.1:107095743-107105743 GCA_018398815.1 Conus ventricosus
CGAGTTATTCCTTTTCTTACAGTATTCTTTAACAAACTGTTTGACTCAGGACTGTTCCCTAGTGATTGGTCAGAAGCTTTAATACAACCGATACTTAAAAAAGGTGATATTAACCTTCCAGACAATTATCGGGGCATTTCACTTTTAAACATTAGTGGGAAGTTATACAGTTACGTCCTAAATAAACGTCGAACCCTGTGTGTAGAAAATAATAATATAATTAGTGAAATGCAAGCTGGCTTTAGGAAGAAATACAGCACAATAGACCATATCTATACTCTATTTGCCCTAGTTAAAAAACAATTATCTAATAACCAGAAATTGTATATTGCATTCATTGATTTTAAAAAAGCATTTGATCTTGTTGACAGACATTTACTATGGGAGATACTGAGAAAAAACGGAGTAAATGGGAAAATGTTTAAGGCATTAAAAAGTATGTATTCCGTGGTTAAAGCAAGAGTACGCTGTAAAAATGACCTTACAGACACCTTTTTCTGTCCACAAGGCTTAAAACAAGGAGATATATGCAGCCCCATTTTATTTTCTCTATTTATTAATGAACTGACAAATGAAATAATTTCTAAGGGCAACATGGCATTCCATTAGCACCTGACTTAATAGAAATCCTAATAATGTTATTCGCTGATGATATCATTCTGTTGGCGTATACAATTACTGGACTCCAACAACAGCTCAATATTTTAAAGAACACAGCAGGTAAACTTAGGCTTACTGTCAATCTAGAGAAATCTAAAATAGTAGTGTTCAGGAAGGGGGATATCTTGCAGTCCGTGAAAAATGGTTTTATGGTTATGATAAAATAGAAGTTGTTAACCAGTATAAATACTTAGGTATTATTTTTTCAACTGGGTTAACGTTTTCTTACGCGCTTGATGACATGGCATCACGAGCAAAAAAGTGTGTTCTATGTATACTAAAAATCTTATGGAAACTTGGTAACCATTGTCCTCGTTTATTTTTTAAGCTATTTGATTGTCAGGTACAACCAATGCTCACTTATGGATGTGAAGTTTGGGGCCTTGTAGCCGATCACAGCGTAATAGAAAAAGTACATTTATTTGCAATTAAAAGATTCTCAACGTCAGCATACAAACACCTAGTGCTTTAGTATACGGCGAAACAGGGAGATACCCGTTAGATATAACAACTAGAACTAGATGTATTAAATATTGGCTTAAACTTCTGAAAATGCCTCAAGATCGTCTCCCCAATAAAGCTTATCAGACACTCTTTAACTTGCATTGTAGAAACAAAAATAATTGGGTTTCTTCCGTTTGTTTTACATTGTACTATCATGGATTTGGCTTTGTGTGGAAAGTCAGGGGTCGGAAATGATAGAATTTTCTTACAAGAATTTCAACAAAGATTAATTGATTGTTTTCGCCAAGGATGGAATAGTCAAATTCAATCTAAACAGCGATTTGAATTCTTTTCCTCTATCAAGTCATCACATAGTCTTTCTCCATATCTATCTGAAATGAAAAATATAAGTTTACGTAAACCAATAATTAGATTCAGATTAGGTGTATCATGTCTGAAACCCCACCGTTTTCGCTTCTCAAAGGCACAAACAGATCACACTTGTCCCTTTTGTCCCAACACAAACGAATGTGAGTATCATTTTCTCCTTAAATGCCCCAGATATCATGCTCTACGAGAGCAATTTTTGCCAAAGAAATTCTTCGTCAACCCCACGGTTTTTAAAATGTCATTACTATTGGCAAGCCCCAAACATACTTTTGGTCTTGCTAATTTCATTGCCAGAGCATTTGAACTTAGAAATTCAATCAACACTTAGTTTTGTGTGTGTGTGTGTGTGTGTGTGTGTGTGTGTGTGTGTGTGTGTGTGTGTGTGTGTGTGTGTGTGTGTGTGTTCTCTTCCCAACTTCCCGTTATTTAGTTCCTTTTATAAAAATACAGATTTTTTCCCACCTCCCTTTAACCACGATCCTATTCATTCTCTTGGTCATGTATTGTGAGACACCTTTTTTGAAATACATGCAGATATTATACTGCATGCTGTACTCACTGTATTATGTCCCGTGTTTCCAGTGATATGTACTATGGTTTTTGCATCATATTTCATGTTTCCCATATGAATTATGCTCATTGTACTATGTCCTTTGTTTCTGATGCCTCCTTTTTCCCGTATGACATGGGCAAATGGCCTTGTTCATTAAACTTTCGTTGATCGTTGATCGTTGATCGTTGATCTGTCTCTCTCTGTCTCTCTCTCTCTCTCTCTCTCTCTCTCTCTCTCTCTCTCTCTCTCTCTCTCTCTCTCTCTCTTTCTCTCTGGCAGTCTGTCTGTCGGCCTCTCCGTCTGTCTGTTTGTCTATCTCTGGCAGGTGTGTGTGTGTGTGTGTGTGTGTGTGTGTGTGTGTGTGTGTCACGGACAAAAATGAAACAACCCAACTCGTGGAGTCGCCAGCCAATTTGTTCGGACATAAGCTTCAACTCAAACATTCTAGGCGCCACGTAGACCGGGCCCATGGTTCGGATCCGGCCAATTAAGCTTAGTGGAGAGGCTTCACGGAGACGGTACGATCCACCCAGACAGACTAAGCCGTTTTGACCGACGCCTCGATGTCTAGCGAGACGAGTCGTAGCGCCTGGCTCAGGCTCATCTGGCCAATTTGTGGAACCAGCGTCATTGTTAGTCAGACGTCGTGGCGCCCACCCAGACTCAGCTAGCCAATTTAGAGTGACCAGTGTCCACGACTTAAGCCACACGGCGCCAGTTAAGTAGGGAAGGGGGGAAGGTAGTGTGTGGTGGGGGTGAAATCTAGCTAATCAATTAAATGACCAATTGACCACCACAGAGAGTAAGGCGTGTCGGCGTGGCTGTCATGATTTGAATATCCAATGGAATTAGAGGGAGCTAACTTCGGGTGTCAGGGTAAAAATACTGACCAATGGTGCTCGCCCTTTTTTGACAGATCGGAACGAATAAGAAAGATGTGAGAGGGAGAGAACGGCAGAACGAGGGGGAGAACGAACAGAGAGAGAGAGAGGAGAGGTCTGAGTGTAATCTCGGAGGAGAGAAGAGAGAGAGATGAGGGGAGGAGAGGAGAGAACCAAGTGGAGGCATTAGCACGAGATAGTCTGCAGAGGAAGGACTTAGGAGAGATGTGGAGAGAAGTTGCTAACTAACGAAGAAGAAAAGAAAGAAGAAAAAAAAAGAAAAGAAAAGCAACCATGTCCATTTGATAAGAGCAGACTAGAAGAGAGAGAGAGAGAGTGCAATGCGTTAATGCAGGAAGAAAGAAAGGAGAACAGATCGATGTTGATAGTCACTGTTCTATCTGAACCGGGGGTTCGACCTCATACTTGGCCAGCGCCACTTTCATCGGCAGTCCAACCTGACCAACGCCAGCAGTCCAGCCTGACCGGTGCTAGCAGTCCAGCTTGACCGGTGCAAGCAGACCAACACCAGTGCCAGCAGTTGTGTCGTGTTGTGAAAGTGACAGTGAGAAAAAAAAAAGGAAAAGAAAAGGACAGTGATTCGTGAATAGTTAAGATCACCTGGCCAGGTAAAGTAGAAATCTATTTATACCCGGGTTAGTTAATGATGTTTTAGATAAATGATTTTGTGAAGTTCAGGAAAGAGAGAATGTTTTATTTCATTTGATTCCATATGCATTGATGTTTCGTTCTATGATCATGTGTAGTAAAGTTATAGACTTTACTAGTGGTTTGATGTGACGAATGCATGATATATGAATGAGATTGTAAGCAAGCTGTGAGTGTGTTTGGGCTGTGCGCTAGTCCTTCCTCCACTGACATCACCCGAGGTTGACAATTTATTGGCGAGCCTGCCAGGATATTCTGGCCCATTTATTATAATTGTTCAACTTCTCAGAGAGGAAGCTGGGTGGGATTCAAGTGTTGTAATCCTAAGACAAGGGTTGTCTTACTGTATGTTCCCAAGATAGTTAAATACTAGGCTTGGCATTGCTTCCAAGATAGTTAATACTAGGCTTGGCATTTCAGCCCCAGAGTACTTATTTCGCACAGATTGCCTATAATTCGCTCTCATAGTTGGGTCAGGCGCTGGGCGTCTTATAAAAACTAACTACGTTGTCCCAAGCTAATATTATCATTCATAGGATTGTGCTATCACGTCACTCGTGTCGGTAACCACCAGTTTGGCTGTCGTTGTTATAAAATCTTGTTCAAAAAAAAAAAAAAAAAAAAAAAAAAAAAGAAGATATAATGGCGGAAGAAAAGAACACCCCTATTGAACAACTTGTGAGCGTCGCTCGTGATCTAGGTTACTCAGGAGATGAGTTGCGTGCATTCGTTGAAAACCAACAAAAGATGGAAAGGGATGAGCGAGCAGAAAGACGACGTGTCGCGGTAGAAAAAGAAGAAACAGAAAGAATAAAGCAGGAAACAGAAAGAATAAGGGAAGCACAGGAAACAGAAAGAATGAAGCAGGAAACAGAAAGAATAAGGGAAGCACAAGAGACAGAAAGAATGAAGCAGGAAACGGAAAGATTAAAGGTTCAATTAGAGTTAGAGAAGGTGAGAATACAAAGGGAGACCACCGAGGATGGAGTTCAGTTTCCAGTGACTCTGTGCGCAGCTATGCCCCCCGACCCAAGTTGCCAAAATTCTCGGAAGGGACCGATTCGATTGACGCATACATCAGTCGTTTCGAAACGTTTGCGACCAGTCAGGGTTGGCCTCCAGAAGAGTGGGCAGTCATTTTGTCAGCGCTATTGACTGGTAAGGCATTACAGATTTTCACTGCATTACCAGCAGAACAACAGTCTGATTTTGGTGCTGTAAAGGAGTCTTTAATGAAGGGATTTGACCTCACAGAGGAAGGATTCAGAAAGAAATTTCGTTCAGCTAGATTGCAAGCAGGGAAACGTACACTCAGTTTGGTGCACGTCTAGATCACTATTTTGAGAAATGGTTAGAGTTGAGTGGTACGAAGGAGTTCGCTGAATTGAAAGAGCTAGTTATGAAAGAACAGATTTTGTCAGGTTGCGGCCCTGAGCTAACCATACATTTGAAAGAGAGACAGCCAGAGACAGCAGGGAGTTGTTGAAGTTCGCAGAGGTGTATAGAGAGGCACGTTTGGGCACTAAGGTGCAGGAGAAACAGGTGCTAGGCACAGGTGAGAAGAGTGCAAGGAGACCAGGGGAGTTTTCTGCAAAGTCTGCAAACCCAGTGGTGGGGCAGAAGGAAGGGCAAAGGGACATTAGGTGTTTCATTTGTCACAAGAAGGGACATGTGGCGAGGGATTGTCGCATGAGGTTCCAGAAGGCAGCAGCCTTGCAAGAGGTGGATAAGGTCGTCAAGGGAAACGACCTGCAGTGGAACCAAAAGGGATTCAGTCTGAAGAGGGTGGAGTGCAGCCTATGGCTAGCACTGGACAGCAGTCAGTGTCAGGGATGGAGGGCACTAGGCTGAGTGGTTCGTTACCAGTGGAAGAAGGGTGGATTGGCCAGCAGAGGGTGAAAGTGTTACGAGACACTGGTTGTTCATGCGGGGTAGTACGAACAACGCTGGTCGATAAAGGGGATTTGACAGGGCAAATCCAGACCTGTACTCTAATCGATGGCACTGTGAGGGAGTTTCCAGTTGCCAAGATAGAAGTACGTACCCCTTACTTCTCAGGCGAGTTGTCTGCGTTGGTGATGGAGAAACCCCTTCATGATGTGATCATCGGAAATATTCCAGGGGCAAGGGATCCAGGGGATCCTGAGTTGTTGACTGCTACAGGGGCAGCAGTTCAAACACGGAGCAAGAAGGAGGGAAAGGTTGATAAACCGTTAGTCGTTCCAGCAAGGAAGTCAGGCATAGATGTGTCGCCTGATGAGTTTAGGGCAGCGCAGGAACAAGACCCTTCGCTCGTGAAGTCTTGGGAGTTGGCAAGAGGTGGAGAGAAACAGGAGGTTAGAGGAGGTGAGACAGAATTTCTTGTGAAAGGCGGGCTGTTGTACCGAGTGTTCACCAAGGGGAAGACAGGTAAGGTGACCACTCAGTTAGAGGTACCAGCAGGTTATCGTGACACTGTCATGTCAGTGGGTCACGAGTCGCTCATGGCGGGTCATCTCGGCACCAGCAAAACAGCTGACCGAATCTTTGATGACTTTCATTGGCCAGGAGCAATGGCAGACATCAAGCGTTTCTGCATGTCATGTGACGTGTGTCAAAGATCAGCCACAAGAGGGGTGAAGAGGAAGGCACCTCTTAAACATCCCCCTTTAATTGACACACCATTCAGGAGGGTGGCTGTTGATCTGATTGGCCCAATCGCGCCCTGTTCCAAAGGTGGGCACAGGTATGTGTTGACGCTGGTGGACTACGCGACCAGATACCCAGAAGCGGTTGCATTGAAAGGCGTAGATACGCAACAGGTCGCTGAAGGGCTGGTAGACATCTTTTCTCGCGTAGGGTGCCAGCACAAATTCTCAGTGACAGGGGGTCACAGTTCACCTCAGGCGTGATGAGGGAGGTCAACAGGCTGCTAGGATCACACAGCTGCTCACTACCCCATACCATCCACAATGCAATGGCTTGGTGGAAAGATTCAACGGTGTGCTGAAGGGCATCTTAAAGAAGCTCTGTGAGGAAAGGCCAGCAGATTGGGACCGCTACATTCCAGCGGCACTGTTCGCCTACAGGGAAGCCCCTCAGGAAAGCACAGGCTTTTCGCCATTTGAGCTGCTGTATGGGCGGACAGTTCGGGACCGGTGTGCATTCTCAAAGAGCTGTGGTCCGGAGAACAGGAGTCCGAAGAAGTCAAAACCACATATCAGTATGTGGTGGACTTACGCAATAGGCTCGAGGAGACATGTAAGGTCGCAAGGGAGAGTTTGCAGGAGGCTAGGGTCGTCCAGAAGAAGCAGTATGACAGGAAGGTGAGGAAGCAATTCCTCAAGGTGGGAGATCAAGTCCTGTTACTGCTTCCCACGGATCACAACAAGCTGCTGATGCATTGGAAGGGACCCTTCACCATCATTGAAAAGGTAGATCAGGACTACCGAATCGATGTGAATGGGAAATCAAAACTTTTCCATGCAAACTTGCTCCGCAAATACATTCAGCGTGAGACCCAGCACATAGGCGCAGCAGCAATCATTGATGGAGGTGAAGGAGACCCAGCAGAAGAAGGGGAGATTTGTTGCCTGAGTTTCCAGGAGAAGAGTCATACAGGGATGTGTCACTGTATGAAGGGCTAGACAGTAGGAGACAGGAGGAAGTTAGTGGGCTCCTAGAACAGTATAGGGCGTCCCTGACTGATAAACCAGGCAGGACAACTCTAGAGACATGTACGGTGGAGTTGACATCACAGAAACCCGTACATGTGAAAGCCTACCCGATCCCATATGCCACCAAGCAAGTGATCGAGGAGGAGGTAGAAAAGATGTTGGACCTTGGGGTGATTGAACCGTCCAAATCATCGTACAGTGCACCCGTCGTCTTAGTGAGGAAAAAGTCAGGTGAGCATCGATTCTGTGTCGACTATAGACGTCTGAACAGTGTCACCAAGGTCGATGCAGAGGTCATACCCAACATGGAAGACCTGTTCGCTCAGATCGCCACAAGCAAGAGCCAGTATTTCACCAGGATAGATCTGAGCAAGGGTTACTGGCAAATAGCCCTGAGTGAGGACTCAAAGGAAGTCACAGCATTCTCCACTCCTATGGGGCTATACCAGTGGCGAGTACTCCCTTTTGGGATGGTCAACGCACCTGCAGTCTTCTCTCGGATGATGAGGAAGCTATTGACGGGATTGGAAGGCGTTGTGAATTTCATGGATGACATTCTGATAGCATCCGAGACATGGGAGGAGCATATGAGGCAGCTAGGAGCAGTTTTAGAGAGGTTGAGACAAGCCAATCTCACAGCCAGACCAACAAAGTGCCAGGTTGGTTTTCCAAGCCTGGAGTTCCTAGGTTTTGTTGTCGGAGGCGACACAAAGCAGCCGGAAAGAGGAAAGGTGGAGAAGATGATGAATTCAGAGAGACCAAAGACCAAAACAGAAGTCAGGAGTCTGCTAGGTTTGTTGGCTTCTACAGGGAGTTTGTTCCAAATTTTGCTGCGATCACGAGTCCTCTCAGTGATTTGGTCAAGGCGGGGAAACCGGCAGTGGTCGAGTGGTCAGACGCTGCAGAGCAAGCACTGCAGACGGTGTTGGAAAGACTAGGTTCCCGTCCCATCTTGAAGCTACCAGATATGTCCAAACCATTTTTGTTGCGGACAGATGCATCAGGTGGTGGGATAGGTGCAGTATTGTTACAGGAGCATGAAGGGGTCGAGTTTCCTGTGAGATATGCTAGCAGGAAGTTGACAAAGTGTGAAGAGGGGTACGCAACGGTGGAGAAGGAGTGTTTAGCTGTTGTGTGGGCCGTGCAGAAGTTCCACAAATACTTGTATGGGAAGGAGTTCGTGATAGAGACAGATCACCAACCACTCAAATTCCTGCAGGAGGCACAGCTGAAAAACAGCAGGGTTCTGCGTTGGGCAATGGCACTGCAGCCCTACAGGTATCGAGTGCAGTACATCCCAGGTCGACAGAATGTCGGAGCTGACTATTTAAGTCGCGTAGTCTAGCAAGCTGCAATTCAGAGGAAGTCAGTCATATCCGGGGTGCTTTGTTGATAATATGTGATGGTTACAGTTATGTTGATTGGATATGGGTTCATTCCCAGTTGGCTATGGTTCATATTTTTTGTGCGAGACTTGTTCATATTTTCTTTGTGAGACTTGTTCATGTGAATGTAGTTATGCTTGGAGCATACAGTCGCTTGTGTAGTGATGCATTAATTGCAATAAGTGAGGATGGAGATTCCTCAGTGAAGTGTCATGGATCGTGATCATATTATATTGTGCTTTTCATAAGAATTGTGAAGAGAAGATATGGCAAATCCGCAGGTAGGGGGATTGCATAGGTGCGCACAGAGGTCGTTATAAAATGAATTGAAATAACGCAAGAGCGCACGTCAATGATAACTCATTGGAGTGGTATTCACTAATGGTATATTTTATAATTTATAAACCGTTGGTTGTAAAGTATTTTTTCAAACTTTGCACGTGTAGCTGTGTGTCAGCAAATTCGGTTGTTGTCCTTTTTTGTACCGTTGTTTTGAGACAATGCGGAGCATGGTCTTTTGCAAGGGGGAAATTGTCACGGACAAAAATGAAACAACCCAACTCGTGGAGTCGCCAGCCAATTTGTTCGGACATAAGCTTCAACTCAAACATTCTAGGCGCCACGTAGACCGGCCCATGGTTCGGATCCGGCCAATTAAGCTTAGTGGAGAGGCTTCACGGAGACGGTACGATCCACCCAGACAGACTAAGCCGTTTTGACCGACGCCTCGATGTCTAGCGAGACGAGTCGTAGCGCCTGGCTCAGGCTCATCTGGCCAATTTGTGGAACCAGCGTCATTGTTAGTCAGACGTCGTGGCGCCCACCCAGACTCAGCTAGCCAATTTAGAGTGACCAGTGTCCACGACTTAAGCCACACGGCGCCAGTTAAGTAGGGAAGGGGGGAAGGTAGTGTGTGGTGGGGGTGAAATCTAGCTAATCAATTAAATGACCAATTGACCACCACAGAGAGTAAGGCGTGTCGGCGTGGCTGTCATGATTTGAATATCCAATGGAATTAGAGGGAGCTAACTTCGGGTGTCAGGGGTAAAAATACTGACCAATGGTGCTCGCCCTTTTTTGACAGATCGGAACGAATAAGAAAGATGTGAGAGGGAGAGAACGGCAGAACGAGGGGGAGAACGAACAGAGAGAGAGAGAGGAGAGGTCTGAGTGTAATCTCGGAGGAGAGAAGAGAGAGAGATGAGGGGAGGAGAGGAGAGAACCAAGTGGAGGCATTAGCACGAGATAGTCTGCAGAGGAAGGACTTAGGAGAGATGTGGAGAGAAGTTGCTAACTAACGAAGAAGAAAAGAAAGAAGAAAAAAAAAGAAAAGAAAAGCAACCATGTCCATTTGATAAGAGC
>CM031596.1:107120743-107133243 GCA_018398815.1 Conus ventricosus
GACGACTATCTTCAAGGTTTGTTGGTTCAAGGAAATGAAAACGTTGAAGGCTATATTGCTGAACAAAATTAGCCAGTTTCAATATGTGTTTGACTATCGATGAGATGGTTCCTTATTTAATAAATGGCGCTGCATTGTTGAAAGCCGGCCAAAGCAAAACAATCCATCACGCGTTGATTGTTGGGCGTTGGCTTGAGACAGCCCAAGTCATGTTTAAAAACAAAAAACGCATCAAACATGGCGTTTATTTCTTAAGACGCAGGTGAACATGTCTGATTCGTATGCTAGGAAACTCATTCAACTTTCTGTGTGTTTTTATAACTATCCTAAATTCCACAAGCTAGGAATCAGTATAAATGAACTGTGTAGCAAACGCCAAACCATTATTAAACTTATGCAACTGGATGGCGATTTTCGGGGGTTCTGGCAAAACTAGATAGGGCTAGGCAGACCTTAGTACATCTACCAGTATGGAGAGGAGTAGTGTGTGGCCAGCACTATCTTCATATAAATGCTCCAAATTACAATGACGGATGTACTACTACTGGCGATTAGAGCCGCCATAAAAGCTCGGCTACAGCAGTAATTGCTGTAACTCTGCCAAAGCCAGTTGCAAGCTGGTTGAGAAAAGAGGAGCAGAGCAAACTAGGCCAAACTACCTATGTGATCGCTTGCCGCCAATGACGTCAGCACCTGCAAAGCTCAATGGCAAACTAGGTCATACGACCTATGTGATCGTCTTGACTACAAGTGCGGCAGCACAGCAAAGCTCAGCGGCAAACTAGGCCAAACGACCCTATGTGATCACTTGGGGTTGATTGAGGTTGCGCGCGGGCACAGCCTGGTAGTTCCACTTCTTGTTTGTTTGTTGGTGTTTGTGTGTTTTGGCCTACCCCACGCACGCACGTCCCTCCGCCCCCACCCCTGGACTGTCTATTGGGTGTTTGTGTTTGTTGTTTGTTTTGTCCTACTCCACGCATGCACCCCCCCCCCTACCCCACTCCACCCCACCACCACTCACCCACCCCACCCGCCCCACAGCCAAGTTTTTAATAAGTTCTTGATCAAGTTCTTAATTAAGTTCTTAATAAGTTTTTGATCAAGTTCTTGTAAGTTCTTGATTAAGTCATCCTCTAAGTACAACCAAGTTCTTATTCAGTTATCTTATAATTATCAAAAATACAATCTATGTTTTTATCTTAAATAGTAAATGTCTATATAGTACACACACGCCTCAAAAAACGCGTCATCGTTGAGGATGTCTTGCTCAGCGTTCTCTGCATAGATCTTAATGAAGTTTTTACATCCTAAGCAACCGCACTGATTACAATTCTGGTCTATGGAAATGTCTTTTATAGACTCCATGTCTTTATTTATTGACTTTATCATTTTATTATACGCATGATCTATTTTTTATTAAAAAATTTTTAAAATTTTTATTCCATCTGAATTGGATCAAAATGATCTTTTGTTGTTGGCGGTTTTGGCGTGCAGTTGTCTTTTTCTGTATTTAGTGGTTCAGATTTTTTTGATTGCTTTTGTTTCTGTTGCCATTGTGTATATTATTTTATAACCGTAATAACCGCCCCCAGCAGCAGCAAGGACGCCAAAAATGGCAACAGTTTTAAGTTCAATATCCATGAAGACTTTGGGGCCCTTGAATCGCATGGAGTTTTTATGCGGGCATTGAATCAACTTGTTCTGGCGTTGGCGGTGTTATGTTTTCATGATGAGTCATATTCTGTAACATTAATTTTTTTTGTCTGTTCCACTCTGCTAATTTTTTTCCTGCTTCAACACGCCCCAGGATTTTAATGGTCTCCACACTGATTCAGCGTTTCTGCTGATTTTCTGGCTTGGTTACTTTCTCCACCTGATTCAGTGTTTTCTGATTCTGCTGAATTTTCCGCTCGTTCATTTTGAAGGGAAACAAAATCTATTATGATTAAAGTTATTTAATCCATGATTAATGGCGATAACAATGTTCCAAATCTATAGTATAAATCACATCTAGAGACTCTAATGACTTTGTTTAAAACCGGATCTTGCGTTTAAATCATACGTAGATCTTGTTAGAATCAATGGGGGCAAATCTTACTGACTAGTTTAGTGTACAAACTAAGAACCGTTTGCCCCACACTTTTCACCATTCTAGACCCCAGTGCGCTTCATACCTGTTATGATTACTTTTATAATGTCTTGTGGAGACATCTGCTGAATCTGTTCATGCTGAATTCAGTTCCGAGGAAACTGTTTTGTTTTTCCACATGCTGCCAAAGAATACAGCCTCTCCTTTTTGGGCATAATAGCTTGGTCATCAACTTGGTCATTCATAAGTTCAGGAAGTTTAGCTGCCTTGTAGCTGTAGTAGATCATCACTGTTCATGTTTTTTATTAAATTATAATTATTTTATTTTCTAAAAATGAGCACCGAAAAAACTGTTACTAACCTTGTATACCTATCTGCTGTTTATTGGAGGGTTAAGTGTAGGATACACAATGCTTGGTAAAAGCTGTTAAGAATTAAACCAGCAGATCTTGGCAAACTTGACTTTGAGGATTCAGCCAAAGCTGATTGCTATCATTGCAGCTTCGTTTGCCACGAAAGATTTCTAGTTTAGCAAGGAATATTCCAGACAATATATATATGTAAGAAAAAATACATTTATAAAAAATGGCTTCACTCGCAAATACTGATAGGCGGCGCTGTGGTGAATGCGCTTGCTTTTAGCGGAAGTAATTCGCATTTAGTAAAACTGCGGGATGACGGCGAGAGAAAAAGACATAACAAAGCTATGGGCAACTAGCAGCTGCACAAGACGCCTTGAAAAGCAGAGACTTGAGCTGTTAGATTTTATTATGACACACTGAAAAAACAGGGGCATGCAGCTTACACATTTAAAAATGTTGATCAAGCAATAAAACAATATTATTCTTGTAACAGGCAAACAATCGAGACATTGCCCCCACCAAAATTCAGTGACTTTTATCAACCATCAGAAAAACAAAAGATGCAAGAAATCGGGTTTATTGTCGTTGGTATGACCGTTGTGTATTTTGTTGCGCATAATATTGGCTGAGTAAAAAATGAACAAAATTTATTATTCGCCAAAGGTATTGGAAGGGAATCACGGCAATCAAAAGACTAAGCAAGCAGCTGGAGTTAGTGAACAAACAGCAAAGAATGGTTATCTAAACAAGCGATTTGGCAAATTTATTTACCAGCGCCTAGACGAATACAGAGACCACACTTTGTCAATACAACTCCAAACGACACCCATCAAATGGATCTTCTATATTTACCCTCTGATAGGATTAGACGAAAAAGATTTAAGTACGCACTTACAGTCATTGACGTAGCTTCAAGATACAAAGATGCGGAACCGTTAACGCAAAAGAGCGCTTCTGCTGTTGCTGTTGCCATACAACTGATATATCAACGAGGTCCTTTAACTTATCTCGCATGATTCAAGTCGATGATGGAAAAGAATTTAAAGGGCAAGTGAATCAATTATTGTTAAAACATAGAGTTACTATTAGAAGAGGCCATTCCAGGAGTTCACAGATCACAGGCTTTAGTTGAAAACTTTAACAAACAGTTAGCCGAAAGACTTTTTCTCCTACCAGTATCACAGAGAGCTGATTGACAATTCTCGCAACACAGAATGGGTCAGAAGACTGCCCTCAGTTTTGCGCGCAATGAATAATGAAGAATTTAAAGGGTTAAAACAGTACAAGCAATTAAAAAACAAACAATAGATGTTGCTGAAGGAGAGTCTTCATCCGGCAAACTATTACCGTTTGGTTTAAAAGTAAGGTACCTTTATTTACCGGGGGAAGCAGAAGGGGACACTCGCATCAGGGCAACCGATCCAATTTGGGTATTGATCCATATGAAATAAAAGAATTGTAAAGATGAATCGCCCGTTGTATTATTTACGAGAAACTGACACAACAAAACAACCAGCTCCTCAAAGATTCTTTTGTGAAAGAAGAACTGCAGATAATTCACCAGACACAGTCCGCTTTAATTATTTTACGGTTCTATAATGTCATATGCATATGAAAACTCTGGATTACAAACACCGTTTTGTGTTTGTTCTATCTAATGACTTCTTTGTTACAACTGTTGTGTTGATCTCATGTAGATTAGATCGCAGTTTTACGTTGTCATGATGAAAGTCTTTATTGCCAAACAATGCTTCTTTGTAGTTGTCATGTGATATGTTTGACTGCACAACGCTGCGAGATATTCCCTTTGCTTTCTTAATGATTTTCTCCTGGCTCGAAATACTGTACATTTTTGACCTTAAACCAACAAACTCCTTGATCACCTTTCCGGATAATTCATCCTTCATCTTTCCTAAACCTTCTTATAGTAATTGATGCAAAGGCGAATCTTTAGGATAATCGGAGTGTCATACCATCCTGCATGCCCTTTAGCCACTTCGGTTTTCCATGTCTTTATAGATGTCTTCAGTAGGGATATCTATAACAAAACTATCTGTATCTGTGTAAAGTACTCTGGACTCAGGTTACGAGGGCTTAAAGTAGTCATAAAGAAACTCTAACATCAAAAGCTTTGATAATTCTAAAACAGTAAACCAATAAATACAGGTTTGTCTAATTTGACTTTCTTTTTTTTCATCATTATGCCAAAAGCTGATCATGAAATCTTCTGAAGTCCTGATAATTAGGTTTTGAAGTCAGCTTAATTGCTTGTTTCTCTTGGTGACTAATCTGACATCTTACGTTGTGCGGATTCTCCATAGTCTTTCCGAAACAGCTGTTGTTCATCAGCTTGAAAAAGTCTTTTTCTGAAGCATCTGCGGATTTAGTTCTGAGATCAGTGTTCTTCATGATGTATGGTTTCATGAACTGTTCTTGATCAAAAGCAATTATGCGATGAACTGCTGTCAACTTCAACCATGTCTTAAATAAAATTGTAGAAGTCTGTAATGACAGACATAATTTTTTTGCCCCGAAGGTTAGGCACAGTTTAGGTGGTTCTCTTGGATCCATCTTTAGGCTTTCTGCTGCTAATGGATAGTCATTATGCAGGTCATTGCAGTTCATGAGGATATTCTAAATCAACTTCTAGAATGTATCCACGCTGCTGATCAGGGGTTAAACTGCCCAACCACTTTAATGCTTTTTGAATATTATTCGGATCGCCGCCGTGTACATTTTAAAGTTGCGTAATGGAAGTGATTGCGCCATTGCCCATCCATACAGATTGTTTGCATCTAAATACATAAGATAGTTAGACCTTTTACTGGGATCATAATCGTCCAAGTATTTGTTGTTTGCTTTACAGTAATGATGTGACGCCATACTAATTCCTCACGCAATCCGTTTTCAATCATCTGAATCATTGGTAGGTCAGACAATAAATCAATCTGTACTCCAGTAAACTTTAAGAAAGCGTCCCAGCTCATCCCGGGCGCAGAAATGTAATGCGCAGGATCCAAACTGTAATGTTTCATGCAGGTCTTTCTGTAATTTTCAAAGACGTCCGCCAACAAACATGTATCAGCCATTAAGTAGGTGTCATGATAGTCTCCCATCGTTTTACAATCTAACTTCTGCCACGCATCTTGAGCATGCTGGTATCAGAATCACTGATGTCCTTTCCTCTAAGACTAGAAAAGAACGCGCCTTTAGGTGGAAGTGTATCTTCATCAAACCTTTCCCAACTGTTCATGTACTCATAAGGGTAACGCCCTTTCTAACAAGGTTGAGTCAAATATATTCTTCTGTTATTGGGCAGGACTTTAAGGACATAGCCAGCGACTCTAATGAACCATCTTGTGTTGCATAGAGTCGTAGAAGACATGTTATTTAAAGTGAAAACACATGTACTTTTCTGTATGACTGTGCAATGCATGCTTACCTGAAGGCGCTGGTTACTGCTTGCATTATAAGGTGAGAGTCATAACCTCGCAAGTTGTGAAAGAATACAGGCAGCTTCCATGTCTTTGGATCAAACTTTAGTTGAAGATTGCATTTACTGTGCGCTGCACCTCTAAACTTCCACTTATGTGATCATGGTCTCTTACTGTGGGGTTTACACTCTTGGGCGTTAGCTCTAAACCGCAAATCCAACAATGCGTGGCTGAGTCATACTGTTGTTGGTCTTCAGGCGCCATTATGATTTCAGATAAGTTTAGATTATTGAACAGGCGTTACGCACTTGCTGCATGCGTTTTAAGAATGTTTCTGCAGCATCTGGTCCTCTATATAATTCTGGCTCTGAATAAACGCCATCCGACCTAACAATAATGAAGGCAAATGAACAAATCTGATGATTACTCATTAGACTGTTTTTCGAAGTTTTTGTGGTGCTGGCCCTTCATAAGGAACAATAAGCGACTCGAAGTCTGCGTAAACTACGTATGGAGAATTTTGCAGCCGTTTCCAGTTCTTAAAATTAACTTTAGATCCTGGCGGGGGCGTGTTAGTTCTGTCTTACAGTCTACAGAACTTTTACAATGTTTTATATGTTCAAGCGCGGCTTGAGCGGTTGGAATTCTTGTTAAACATTTTCTACAGAATTCTTGTTTATGTTCATGCTTTGAAGTATGCGCTAATAATCTGCTCATTGTGCGTATCAATGTGTAATGGGCAGCCCTGCTGGCGAAAACATTAGGAGTAAGTCCACATGACTTTTGGCTGGTTCGCTATTGTTGGGACTGTTCTTGGACACTTTAATTGGCACCAAATTTGTTTCCTCTCCCTGTGTATACATTAACAGTTATTGGGTTGTTTTGTTCTTCAAACTGATCAATTTGGTCTACACTAACAGGAAAAGGATATTCCATTGAAGTTAAGATCTTTGGCGTATTGCCGATAGTTAGTCACTCTCTCTGCGTGTTCGCGGACATGATGCAGCCTTGCAAGAACGCACCACATGAAACATTTGTTGTCTGAATTTTTTATGTTTAAACTGCTCTCTTTAAAACCAACTCCCGAGGTAGCGGAATGTAAGCCTTGCCTACAATCGGTGCATACTTAGCCTGTTTTAATCTAATCTCTAAGACTTCGCCCTCTGACCAACCAGAGCCTCTCATTTTAGCTTCTTCAGCGGCAGCGTCAAACTGTTGTAAGCAGTTCGTCTGCCCAACCGGGTGTTAAGTCATTAGAGGAAAGAATAGTCTGTTGTTTAGTCGAGACCCAGACTTCTAGATTTTCTTCATTTATGTTACATAGTCGATTAAAACAGCTAACATTACTTTAACTGGCGGGTCTATTGTTAGTTTGCTGGAACTTGAGAAATAGCATGAACAACACTTGCCTGTACGTTTGTTGGGTCATGACTTCTAATCATATCATTCAGTGCTCTTGATAAACGCTCTCTCTCAAGCATTCCTTCAAACAATTCATCTGGGCCTTCATATATCTTAGCCATGCTGTCTTTCTTTTCTAAGCCAACATATTTATTTAATTTAAAAAAATACAACGGCTTAATCAGAATCAATATCAACGGTCTTTTTGTGCTTGGACTCATAAACTAAGTATAAACACCCTTCGATGTTGTTACTGTGAGCTGTTTAGAACAGAGTTTAATGTTTCGTTTACTTTTTTTAAGCATTCCTTTTTTATCTGCTCGGCGTCTGGCTGTTGAGAAAAAACTTGTCCTCGCCTTTCTTTGAAGATCAAACTTTTGTCTTTTGTAGTCATCAAAATCGGCCTGGTAAACGATTAAATTCTTCATCCGTGATGTTTGAGTCAGCTAGCGCTTTATTTATTATCGCTTGAAGGAACTAAGTTTAGCTGTTATTAGTTGAACCATAGCTGTGTGCTTTTGGAGTTTAGTTTTTATTTTTTTGCTGGCAGCACCTACAGCTAATGAACACAGGCGAGAGCTAAAGACAAACCTCCTAGAGGTAAAGCGCGGGTGCGCCTATGCCCGTTGCTAAGAGACCAACACTCGTTCCTGCTGATAGGCACTTATAGTTGATGCTCCAGTATTAACATATGTAACAGCATTAAAGGCAGCAGAATACCTTCGTTTGGCTTTGCTGTATTTTGAAGGTCTTGCTCTAGTACTTGCTGCATTTGCGTAATGTTTGTTAATCTGAAGGTTTTTATGCTAGGGTTTTCTACTATCTCTTCTTTTGGCGGCGCTGGTAGGCACATTTGGATAAACCTGAACAGACATGCTTTTTTTAAAATAAAATTAATTTAGTATTACTACATTTTCTAATCTGTTATTTACAATATTCAGCTGGCATCATATAATAAAAACAAATGTACATTAAGCGGTTTATCGGCTTCTTCTTCTTTATCAATTTGAATTGTTTATTACGTCTCTCACAGTTCTCCCGCTTCCATGCAACTGATTTCCTCTGTTGACCTTAGGTCAATCCATAAACGTATTTCGTTGTTAAATAATCATCAAGTCTAACATTGTGAAGGTGCAGATCTTTAGACACAAGGTCTACTGTTGGATTTCTGACACCCCCCGCCTCCAAACAGTTTTCTTATTTCATCAAAATGCTGATAAGGTTTAAGCCCGCTAGCGTAGATTTGGTTAGGACTACCCTCAATCGAACATTGTACTTTCGTTATTTTTGGATTAAAAAACTTTTCACTTCCTCTTTGAACGGTTCTTCATCTTCGCACAGCAATAAAATACCTTTAAGCGATCTTGCTGCAACACTTAAAACTAAAAATTCCATATAGCGTCTGCCCTGCTTCTGGGATATGTTGTATGATGAATCACTCTTTCGTAATATATTGGGAAATGTGACTCATATTGGTGCGCAATTAGCATTGCTAAATTAGGGTTGCTAACAACATCAAACTCTAACGAGTGTCAGAAATGCTGTACTTTGCTTCGGTGTCTGATGATCTGATAACACGTTTGTATTCATTAAAAGTTAGTTCATATGACAATCTGTCTTTTAATGCTCCTTGAAAGTACGGCGCATGCGCTTTTAACAAACTCAAAATCTAAGGGAATGGAAAAGCGATTTCCATACGCAAATTTACGGCTACATACTTTTGCCGTCTTTAGTATCTCCAGCGCCTATTCTATGTTTTAGTGCTTCTTCATTTTCGATTCCTTGAACGCAAGATCAGCCCTTTCATTCCGGTTAGCCATAGATCAGAATAGGTTAAAATATATGTCTGCATTGTGTAAGAAAAATATTTCTTGCCCCTCAATTTTTTTTAGAAATTTTCTTAACGATTGCCCGTCCCGATTCTGGACAACTGTCCTGTTTGGGTCTGTTGTTGAAGCGAGTTCTATTTTGAAAGTAAGACGTGCAGAGCCTGGCACAATCAATTCATCCGCTCCTAAGTCTGGAAATTTGACAGTAAGAATTTGATCTGCATCAATAGTAGTGGATTATTTGGAACAATAATATTCCGTTTATTTCCTTCACGCCAAGGGGCTCTTTCAGTTTTCTATGCGGCGTTCAAGAATCGAGCCATGTGCTTGTGGCATTTTTATGAAGCAAAATAAAAAATTAATTATTTAAAACATGGCAGGATTGAAGCTGAAGAAGTTTATGATGTTTTTGATCTGGAGACGACATGAGTGAAATGATCCCTTTAATACACATCGCTCAACGCTCTCAATGCGGCATGAATTAACAGAAAGTAAGGTTAAATCATTTTACGAAAGTTTAGGTCAAGAACCTCCCGAATTTATAGACCCAATGATTTTGAATTAAAAGTATGATCATTTGTCTGTAAAAACGAACAAGGGCAACTTGTTCGGCTTACAACTAACCAGACCCATCAAAGTTTTTAGCCAAGGTACAATTTACAAAGACTCAGTGTGAAAGATCAAAATCGCCTTGGTCTTGTTAGGCCAAATTAAGGGCGGAGGCAGTTTCTAAAACTTCAAACACACTGCAGGAACTCCCAACAGCTAACCAATACAAAACATGGAACTTAAAGAATTAAATCAATCGGCAGATAAATAATAAATGCAATAGAGGCAGAATCAGTTTTTCAGAAGAAACAGCGTTTTAAAGACTATACACGCCTCACCGCTACCCATGCGAGGAACTAACGGCCCTTGATCATGCTTTAAGAACCATCAAAGGCGAATTAACAAACAATTTAGCAAACTAGGTGAACTAGATGAGCATATAAAAAGAGAAAAAGAAAAACTCGTTGAGGCTGATGACGCCAACTTAGGGCCTGATATTAAAGAAAGAATAACCCAAGACTAAAAGATCTTGAACAAGAGAGATCAGCAAGACTAGAAGCGCTGACTACTAACCGAGACCAATTACGAACACAAGTGAATAGAATAAGAGAAAACTATCCGGAAAAATTTTATATGAAGACACGACACTAGCAGAACGAATACGAACGCTGTTTAGAGAGCAAGGAGTCACATTAGCAAGCGTTATAAACTGCCTTAGGATTTGCAATAAGTACATTGGTGTTGGCTATTACAGGCGGCGGTGGCCAAAGTTCAGTACCTCCACCGCCATCGCCTCCACCTGATAAATCATGGGTAAAAAAACAACTTGACCATCTTGCGAATTTATTAAAAAAATTTAGCTGGTAAAGCCGGTAAACGCTTTACCAGGAATATTGGGGAGTATTGTCAGCTGGCTTTTGTCTACTGCAAGCAAAGTAGTTGGCTTTATGGCCGAGCATTATGGACATTAGTTCTCTTAATAGTTGGGTTTAATTTTTAGTAAGATAAAGACCAAGTAATCCTAGGCCAGTTAATCCAAGAACAAGCGCTGTCTTTTCATATTCATGGTCATTATTTTTGACTTCGCGAACAGAGTCCGCGAGCTTTGCTGAGTCTTCAACGGTCTTCGGGCTTTGGACCAGGGGATTGGATGACTTATTCTTGGAGGGTCATCTTGTTTTTTTTACTGCTTGCAATATTACTGGCTCAGAATTTATTTCGTTTTTTTCCGACTTTCTGTTCATTGCCTGCCACAAGGATTCATTATTGTAGTTTATTATTGTTCCTATCTGGAGCTGAGGTCAGAAGGCAGCATGTATAAACCAGTGCCAACAGCAAAGTCTACTTTCGATCTTGCGTACTGTAAAACATTTTTGGTACCTTTTAATACTTGAAGGCAAATCAACTGTAGAATTAATGGCGTCCTCTAAATTTGCCAAGTACTGTTTTTGCGCGTCAAAGCCAGTAGAAGGATCAGTTATGCTCGATCTCGTTTGGGCTTGCGAACCTAGCAAACACCAAACGTAAGTACGAACAGAGTCGTTTATTCGTTCTATTCCTGCTTTAGTTTAGGCCCTTAGAAGTGTCTAAGATAAATGTTGTCCATTGCTGTTTTATGCTCTTGCTCTATGGACCCGAGGGTGAACGCTGTGCCTGAAGAGAAAGATGTGTAAGGAGGTTCCAGTCATTAGTTATACTTTCTGTGCACGCCCCAATATATGGGGTGCCTAAGCCATGATTAAGATCCAACTTTTGTCTAAGTCTGTCTTGATGTTAATATTGAATTCGTTACAGATTCGTTCAAAAGCCTTCATGTCTATTCTGTTGCTGAAGGGAATTTAAACGGTTTGTCATTTGGTAATGGCGCTTGCAGTTCAGTCAAAATACGTCTGAAGGTGTAATAGAAATGAATCTGTACACTGACCTAACCAAAGGATTAGGATAATTTAAGTGATCAGCATACGACACTCTCCACACCCAGTTGTGCACATTAACTACAGCAATGTTTAACTGGTTCGATTAAAACTGCATCGGATGACTGAACACACTTTTGCGATGTAGTCTTTTTTAACAGGGGGGTTAAGATATCTGCTTAATGGAGTACTACCTTTTTATGAAAGGCATCAGACTGAGTCACAGAAATGTCAAGGGTTGTCAGTTGCTAATTTTTAAGATTGTGATGCGGCCCAACAGAATATTTTGCATCAGTATATTTGAATGCACTCATTTTTAATTTGTTTTAAAAATGTTTGTAAACAATAACAACTCAAGACGCCCTTCGTTTTTAGAACATGCTATTAATAACGAATGCGGAACCAGAACGGCCGCGCTCCATGAAATATTCTACAAAGTCGTATGGTTTAATATAGCAAAGCCAAGAAGAATAATAAGGTTCTAAAAGTTGACCAAAACAGGGGCCAAAGTTAGCCAGTTAACAATACCTGATGGTTATTACGGGTTTTGCTCGCTAAAAGAAGCAATGAGTAACTTCAACATTGCTCTCAAACTTAACAATGCAAATCTAAAAAACAATGTTGGCCTTCAAACCTGAAGAAGAAGAAGTAGGTTACCTTTTATGATAAAGAGCTAGCTAAAATGTTAGGCTTTACAACTTCCCATCTGCCCGTTCATAGTTTTAGAGTTGCAGCAACAAAACTACTTATGAGGGAGAAATCCGCTCGATCTTGCATTACATTATTACTCTATGTTCATTTGGATGAGCTAAGCACTGATGAAAATTATATGATGGAAGACCCTCAACTGTTTTAAGAGCTCTTCGTCAGGGGAAAGCTGCATATTGCGATTATGAAATTATTACAATTCCCTAATTTACAGT
>CM031596.1:107143243-107150743 GCA_018398815.1 Conus ventricosus
TAAAGATGTTGGCGACCTGCCTGGCATCCACACCAGCCTCCAGATGGCCTAGGGCATGATTGCGTTCCTCTGCTCGTAGTCTTGCATCTCTGTAGCGCTCAGACGGCAAGTCGTTACCTGAACCTTGTAGCGCGGCTTTATAAAGGCTGCATGCCTGCGTACTTGTCGCTGGTTAACTTTGCTCTGCATGGTGTGCACGTGCCTCACATGCAGCAACCAGTTTGCCATTTTTGTTGACCCTCCAATGCCGGGAATGATGTGTTGCTCACACAATTTTTTCACTGCACGTGAGTCTATGGACCCAAACAACTTGCCACAATGGTTCAATATTGTATATTCACCCCTTTTCACCCGAAAAATAGCCTTTCAAATTTCGCGTTTTTTATGGAAGTCAGTATATTATATATATATATATATATATAATATATATATATATATATATATAATATATACATGTGTTCCGCGCATTTTTCCGATTTGCGCTATCTTAAGATTGCGCAGCAGCGCGTTTTTACGATCCTTAAATTGCGCACCGATCTTAAGATCGCGCAAGGTGCTGGTGGACCAGTTTTGGCCCCTATTACAATGATTACTGGGCCTAATAGGCTAAGTCATCGATGTTGTTTCTCACGTTTTTATGGTGTGAGTTGAATAGCCTACATGATTCTTTGCAACACCAAATGGAATGTATGGGCTGCATTTTATGTCAAAATCGTGGGTATATGATGTTGGGGTTAGAGTGTCGCTCGATCGATTGTTGGTTGATTGCACTTGAAATGATTTTAGTTCAACTTTTTCAGATCGAACAGCCATTCTTCAACTTCAAGAGCATCGTGACTTATAGGAGTCTACAAGTTACAACCTCGACTTTCCCCTTCTTACATTGTAAACGAACATTTTTATTATTACATTAAAGTGCTGTAGAATAAATAAAATCCTCATTTTAATTTATCATATAATTATTTATTATAATAATTTATTATGCCTAACAACAAGGCGTATACCTCTGATTTGCTAGGTGAGAAGTGTTCAGTGATACGTCTTTAGTCTAATCAAAGGAAACGCCGGCAACGCCTAACTACGCTAGCTGCTAAGAACTGAGATGTATTCAGTGATACGTCTTTAGTCCAATCAAAGGAAACGCCGGCAACGCCTAACTACGCTAGGTGCTAAGAACTGAGATGTAATCAGTGATACGTCTTTAGTACAATCAAGGAAATGCCGCAACGCCTAACTACGCTAGGTGCTAAGAACTGAGATGTATTCAGTGATACATCGTTAGTCTAATCAAAGGAAATGCCGGCAACGCCTAACTACGCTAGGTGCTAAGAACTGAGATGTATTCAGTGATACGTCGGTAGTCTATATCAAAGGAAACGCCGGCAACGCCTAACTACGCTAGGTGCTAAGAACTGAGATGTAATCAGTGATACGTCGTTAGTCTAATCAAAGGAAATGCCGGCAACGCCTAACTACGCTAGGTGCTAAGAACTGAGATGTAATCAGTGATACGTCGTTAGTCTAATCAAAGGAACGCCGGCAACGCCTAACTACGCTAGGTGCTAAGAACTGAGATGTAATCAGTGATACGTCGTTAGTCCAATCAAAGGAAATGCCGGCAACGCCTAACTACGCTAGGTGCTAAGAACTGAGATGTATTCATGTTACGTCGTTAGTACAGTCTAATTAGCAAATTAGCTGATGAGATTGTGAATTTGCTCAGTAATTCGCACTTTGAGTCAAAAAAGTAATTTGTAACTGTTGATTACCTGACAAGTATTCACGGTTTACCAGGAATAGTAAATAAAGACCAACTTGGATTGAACTTCACTGCACTTCCATGAGTCAAGTCATCTAGACCAGAGTCATCATGAAGAGCGAAGAGATGTCATTTGAGCCGTTTAAAGGAGCATATGCAGACTACAACAGAGACGTTGCTTCAAGCTAAGACAACTTACGTCATTTCAAGGGACAAGTACGACAGAGTGGTTGACTACTTGAATACTGACGGAAGGTTACGCCCCCACTTCAGAGCATGGATAAAGAAAAAGAAGTTCGCCATCCAGAATATCCCAGCCTTGGATATCGAGAACACCCTGGTTGTTCTGGTGACGAAAAGGATGATGCGCTTCGCCTTGGCAATTTCAAGCGAGTCATTTCAGCCGACAAGATGTTCGATGTGGTGCAGCAGATCCACTGCACTGAGCTACAACACCGCCGGTTACAAGAAGACGTTGGAGAAAGTGCAGAGGATGTTTCATGGGATCCCAAGAAGTTACGTCCAGGAGTTTTGCAAGAAACTGCCCAGTCTGCCAGTTTGTCCGTGCCTCAGACCGTCAGACCACCCCTACGCCCCATCCTCGCCAGCGGCTTCCTCAACCGAGTTCAAGTGGATTTGATAGATATGCGGCATGATCCGACGGAGACTTCAAATGGATCGGCCACTTCATGGACCACTTCTCTAAATACCACATCATCTTTCCACTAAAGCAGAAGACAGCACAAGAGGTTGCACAGAAACTCCAAGAACGGGTGCTGGCTATCTTGGTGTTCCAAAGATCTTCCACAGCGATAACGGAAGGAATTCGTCAACGAATTACTACATGCCTTTTTGACAGTGGGGTGGAGACGTGATTTTCGTCAGAGGTCGACCCCGACATCCCAGAGTCAGGGACTCATCGAGAACGGCAACAAGACGCTGGAGAGTCGAATTGCGGCAATGAAGGCAGAGAAGGCTATCAAGGACAATGCACCATGGGCGAGCTGGCTACCACGAATCCAGTACGGGCTGAACGTCACTGTCCAAGAATCTATAAAAGAGACGCCGTATGCCGTAGTTTTTGGACAGCAGCCACAGTCGTCATTCGTTCCGGGCTCGAAAGTACCATAGTGGATGAAGAGGACATGGACGGGATAGTTGAACCAACCGAGGAAGCCCCAGAAGAGAGCAGGCAGCACCGACAGACCAAGGCCAATACCATCACCAAGAAGGAAGACAGGGACCAGCCAAGCCACCACAGCCAACAGCCAGGAGAGACCAATACCGGCTCCAAGGAAGAAGATCAGCCAAGTCCCCACCGATGAGCACCGCCAAGATGAGCACCGCCAAGATGTCCACCGCCCAAGAGTCCACAGCCAAAGATGCCCACAGCCAAGATGACCATTGCCAAGATGACAACAACCAAGATGACAACAACCAAGATGATGACAACCAAGATGATGACAACGCAGATTTCGATGAAAGATCACCCAAGTCCATCCCTGCAGCTTCACCGAATACAGAGAGAAAGCCATGAAGAACTACAAGGCCAACGCAGAACGCATGAAGGAGTCGTACCGAAAAGAAAACGAATTCAAGTCGTCGAGTTTGAAGTCGGGGAACACGTCACAGTTGATGTTCCAAAACTTGACAGATCGTGCAGCAACCCCAGGCGCCTACCAGCCATGATCTACAAAATCACAGGAGAAACGGACAGGCGTTACCATCTTGCAACGGAGTTCGGGACGCTGAAAGGAACGTATCAAGGTGGTGACCTAATGCCATTTACGGGGGAAATGACACCAAACTACAGGCAGGAAAACGACGCTACGAGAGGCGCGAGGAAGCCTATCCAAAAAGCTTCATTCGAAACGATGCGGCGCTGCACATCCCGGTGCACAACAGCCAGATGTCCATGCAAGAACAAGGGGAAGAATGCACAACTCACTGTCATCCAAGCCATGCATGCAACAATCGCCAGAGAACTAAAGATGCCACTTCGACGCAACACCCTATGTTGAAAGTTGGTCCCACGAACTGGTTGACTGATCGCCACATGGAAGAAGCAAGTCGCCTAATCAAGATGATAGATCCGTCCCTCTCCGGTCTCAACTCTCCACTACAGTTGGCAGTAGCGCCAGAAAAGACCAACAAACCAACAGCGAAGTTCATCCAATTCGTCCACACGAATCGTAATCATTGGGTTACAGTTCCAACGTCAACGCCAAAACTGCCGATTCCGTCACCGTCTACGACTCGTACCACAAAGGAAGAGTATCAAGCGCGCTACGACATTCGATTGCGAAATACGTCAGATCTACTGAAGACAACCTAACGATCGAACTCGCAAACGTGCAGCAACAGAAGAATTCAAACGACTGTGGACCATTCGCCATCGCTTCGCCGTTTCCCTGGCGTATGGAGAAGACCCAGTTCAAATCAAGTATTCCGACGCATCTTTACGTGAACACCTCGATACTGCCTTCAACAATGGATTTTTGGAACGATTCCCCTCCAAGTGCTAATTCCGAATCGCGACACTCGAGAGCTACGAAGTCGACCTGCATTGCCTTTGCTGTGGTATCGATGACGGACGGAAATGACTGAATTCTACGGTGGTTTCATTTTAAGTGTTGTGACATTAAAGAGGACAGTGACTGTGTGAGTGATTGGACTTGTAAATCATGTAATTAGGCCAGTGAATGTGAAGGAAGTTGTGGAAGTTGTTCCCTATTTTTACTATTTAATGCTAGGCCAAGTGAAAGATACAAATTGTGTTTCCAGTATCATGTGTAATTTATGAAATGTATTGTATTTTCAATTGTAGGCCTACTGTATTTGAAACATTGTATTATATTTTAAACATTGTATTGTATTTTAAACATTGCATCAGAATGTAACATGTATTTCAAATAACTGTGTATCAGGTGTAATTGAGGAAATTTACAAGCCTATTGTATAGAAACAATCATGTAAATATTATGTATACAATAAAAACAACAACTAGTGAACCTGAAAAGAAAGAGAAGAATTGAAAATGAAGTGATCATGAGAAGATCACCTAACACCCCCCCCCCTCCCCCACACCCCAAGAAGCAGTGATGAGATGACCCCTCAACTGCACATACCCCACCCCACCCCAACATACATAGTACTAAATCCCAAAATCGAGCAGTGAGCCTTGAGTGAGCCCGTCATTATTGAACTTATTACTAACGAGTGTTGCGAAGAATTCGTCAGGCCATACGTTGAACGTCAGGCCAGTTTGAAACGTCGTCATTTTATACCATCTGAAGACTGCGCAGCATCATTAAAATGCGCAAGACAACCCTTGCGCGATCTTAAGATCGGTGCGCAATTTAAGGATCGTAAGAACGCGCTGCGCAATCTTAAGATAGGCCCGATCGGTAATTAGCGCGGAACATGTGTTCCGAGATAGTGATAGGGAACAAAGCATGGGAAAGGAAGGCCTTGGAGACATGAATGAAAACGGAGAGCTGTTCTGTGACTTCTGTGTCTTCAATGGATTGACTGTTGGCGGTAGTTTGTTCCCTCACAAGACCATCACAAAGCTACCTGGGTTTCACCGGACAGCCACACAGAAAACCAGATTGACCACATTTGTATCAGCAACAGCTTTAGGAGGTCACTACTGGATGTCAGAGCAATGAGAGGGCAGATGTTTGGATCGGACATACACTGTTGTGGGGAAGTTCAAGTTCAAGCTGAAGAGATATGCCAGGAAGACCAACAAGCCAGGGAACAGATTCAACGTGGACATGCTAAAAGACCTGCAGACAAAAGACAGCTTCAATGTGGAACTTTCCAACAGATTTGACACATTAGCATCCCTTGTCGATGAAGAGTCATCAGTAGAACAGCTCTGGGAACAATCAAAGACAGTGCTTAGCGAAACATGTGAGAAGATTCTGGGAAAGAAGACAAGAGTCCACAAGCCCTGGATGTCAGCAGAGACACTGAGGAAAGTGAAAGAGCGAAAAGATAGGAAAGCAACAGTCAACATAACAAGACCAGAGCAAGTAAGGCAGAGGCACAGAAACTGCACACAGAAGCACACAAAGAAGTGAAGAGAAGCATAAGACAGGACAAGAGAAGCTATGCAGAGAACCTGGCAGAAGAAGCAGAAAAAGCAGCCGGACAGAAGAACATGAAGGAGCTGTATGACATAACACGGAAGTTAGCAGGGAGTCGACGAGTGACAGAGGCACCTGTGAAGGACAAGGACGGGAACACACACTCACCAACCCAGATGCCCAGTTGCACCGCTGGAAAGAACACTTCCAGGAGCTCCTCAACCGGCCAGCACCACCAGATCCACCAGACATACCACCCTCCGAGACACCACTAGACATCAACACCAACCCCCCTACCAAGGAAGAGATCCGGAAGGCCATCCGACACCTCAAGAACAACAAAGCACCAGGCCTGACAATATCCCACCAGAAGCAATCAAAACTGGCAGCGAAGCAACCATCAATATGCTTCATGAACTCTTCAAGAAAGTTTGGGAGACCGAAGAACTACCCCAGACTGGAAGCACGGACACCTTATTAAGCTCCCTAAGAAAGGAAACCTAAAGGAGTGCAAGAACTGGAGAGGCATTACACTGCTCAGCATCCCCGGGAAGGTCTTCAACAGAATCATCCTCGAGCGGCTGAAAGACAACATCGACAAGAGGCTGAGAAAAGAACAGGCTGGATTCCGCAGTGAAAGATCATGCACAGACCAGATAGCTGCTCTCCGTATCATCATCGAGCAGTCACTGGAATGGAACTCGCCCCTGTATGTCACCTTCGTCGACTTCGAGAAGGCCTTTGATAGCATCGACAGACCAACCCTCTGGAAGCTTCTTTCCCACCATGGCGTACCAGAGAAGTTCATCAACCTCATCCGAGCAGCATATGATACCATCAACATGCCAAGTGGTACACGGTGGATCCCTGACGGAACCATTTGACATCTTGAGCGGCGTTCGCCAGGGCTGCCTGCTCTCACCGTTCCTGTTCCTGATTGCCATTGACTGGATCATGGAAAGAACGATACAAGACCATCACGAGGCATCCAGTGGACCCTGACCTCCCAGCTGGAAGACATTGACTTTGCCGATGATGTTGCCCTCCTGTCCCACCGTCACAGCCACATGCAGGAGAAAACCGCTGCCCTGGACAGTACTGCCGCACGAACAGGACTGAAGATCAGTAAGGCAAAAACCAGGGTGATGAGGATCAATGAGGCCAACGACAACAATATTGTACTCAACAGAGAAGACCTAGAGAACGTCGACAGCTTCACATACCTCGGCAGCATTGTCAGCAAGACGGGGGCACAGACAAAGACATCCAAACAAGAATAGGCAAGGCATCCGCAGCTTTCAAGATGCTCCGACCTGTCTGGACCTCACACACCATCTCTGCAAAAACCAAGATCCGCATCTTCAACACAAATGTGAAGTCTGGCTTCTCTATGCCTGTGAAACGTGGCGCACCACCAAGCCATCGACACACCGCCTGCAGACCTTTGTGAACAGATGCTTGAGGTACATCTATCGCATCAGTGGCAGGACATGGTCACAAATGAAGACTTGTGGAGAAGAGCCGGACAAGAGCCCATTGAAGATCAAATTAAGCGCAGGAAGTGGGGCTGGCTTGGCCATACCCTCAGAAAACCAGCACCCAGCGTTGTCCGCCATGCCTTGCGATGGAACCCACAGGGAAGACGCA
>CM031596.1:107155743-107165743 GCA_018398815.1 Conus ventricosus
ACGCATTGCACTCTCTCTCTCTCTCTCTCTTCTAGTCTGCTCTTATCAAATGGACATGGTTGCTTTTCTTTTCTTTTTTTTTTCTTTTCTTTCTTTTCTTCTTCATGAATTAGCAACTATCTCTCTCTCTCCACATCTCTCCTCAGTCCTTCCTCTGCAGACTATCTCATGCTAATCTCTCAACTTGGTTCCCTTCTCTCCTCCCCTCATCTCTCTCTCTCTCTCTGCCCTTCTCTCCTGCAGAGCTCCACTCAGAACCTCTCTCTCCCTCCTCTCTCTTCGTTCTTCCCCTCGTTTTCCCCTCTCTTCATCTCTCTGCCTTTTCCCTCGTGCAGAGACTACACCTAAAACCTCCTCATCTCTCTGTCTCTGTTCGTTCTCATCTCCCTGCCTTCCTGTAGGCGAGAGCCTACTCCCCCAGACTTCTCCCCCTCTCTCTCTGTCTGTTCGTTTTTTTTCTCCCCCTCTCTCTCTCACTCACACATTCCTTTATCCTCTAACCCCGTGTTCAAGGGCCAGTACCATTGGTCAGTTATTTTTACCCCTGACACCCGAGGTTGTCTCCCTCTAATTCCATTGGACGTTCAAATCATGACAGTCCCGTCTACACGCCTTACTCTCTGTGGTGGTCAATTGGTCATTTAATTGATTAGCTAGATTTCACCCCCACCACACACTACCTTCCCCCTTCCCTACTTCACTGGCGCGGTGTGGCTTAAGTGGTGACACTGGTCAATCTAAATGGCCAGCTGAGTCTGGGTAGGCACCACGACGTCCGAGTAACAATGACGTTGGTTCCAAAAGGGGCTAGATGAAGCTTGAGCTCGGCTCTGCGACTCGTCTCGCTAGACATCGAGGCGTCGGTCAAAGCTGCTTAGTCAGACTGGTGGGTCGGACCGTCTCGCGAAACCTCTCCACTAAGCTTAATTGGCCGGGACCCGACCTATGGGCCCGTCTTCCTGACGCCTAGAATGTTTGATTTAGGGCTTAGGTCCAACTGGGCTGGTGGCGATTGACCACGAATTTGGTTGAGTTTGAATTTTTGACCGTGACAATTTCCCCCTTGCAAAAACTATGCTCCGCATTGTTCTCAAAACAACGGTACAAAAAAGACACAACCGAATTTGCTGACACACAAACTACACGCGCAAAGTTTAAAAAAAAATACTTTACAACAACGGTTCATAAGTTATAAAATATAATCATTAGTGAATACCACTCCAATGAGTTATCATGACGTGCGCTCTTGCGTATTTCAACTCATTTTATAACGACCTCTGTGCGCACTTATGCAATTCCCCTACCTGCGGATTTGCCACATCTTCTCTTCACAATTATTATGAAAAGCACAATATAAATATCACGATCCATGACACTTCACTGAGGAATCTCCATCCTCACTCGTTGCAAATAATGCATCCTAACAAGCGACTGTTTTGCTCCAAGCATAACTACATCCACATGAACAAGTCTCACAAAGAAAATATGAACAGTCTCACACCAAAAAAAATTGACATAGCCAACTGGGAATGAACCCATATCCAATAAACAAACTGGAATCAACACATATTATCAATAAAGCACCCCGATATGACTGACTTCCTCTGATTGCAGCTTGCTAGACTACACGACTTAAATAGTCACTCCGACATTCTGTCGACCTGGGATGTACTGCACCCGGTACCTGTAGGGCCCTGCAGTGCCATTGCCCAACGCAGCACTCTGCTGTTTTTTTCAACTGCGCCTCCTGCAGGAATTTGAGTGGTTGATGATCCTCTCGATCACGAACTCTTTCCCATACAAGTATTTGTGGAATTTCTGCACGGCCCACACAACAGCTAAACACTCCTTCTCCACCGTTGCGTACCCTTCTTCACACTTTGTCAACTTCCTGCTAGCATATCTCACAGGAAACTCGACCTTCATGCTCCTGCAACAATACTGCACCTATCCCACCAACTGATGCATCTGTCCGCAACAAAATGGTTTGGACATATCTGGTAGCTTCAAGATGGGACGGAACCTAGTCTTCCAACACCGTCTGCAGTGCTTGCTCTGCAGCGTCTGACCATTCGACCACTGCCGGTTTCCCTCCTTGACCAAATCACTGAGAGACTCGTGATTGCAGCAAAATTTGGGACAAACTCCTATAGAACCCAATAAAACCTAGCAGACTCCTGACTTCTGTTTTGGTCTTTGGTCTCTCTGAATTCATCATCTCTCCACCTTCCCCTTTCTGGCTGCTTTGTGTCGCCTCCGACAACAAAACCTAAGGAACTCCTACTGTCTAGCCCTTCATACAGTGACACATCCCTGTATGACTCTTCTGGAAACTTAGGCAACAAAATCCCCCTTCTTCTGCTGGGTCTCTTTCACCTCATCAATGATTGCTGCTGCGCCTATGAAAATCATCAAAGACTCGGTCAGAGCCGTTTTAAACCGGTGCCGAGATGACTCGCCATGAGCGACTCGTGACCCACTGACATGACAGTGTCACGATAACATGCTGGTACCTCTAACTGAGTGGTCACCTCACCTGTCTTCCCCTTGGTGAACACTCGGTACAACAGCCCCGCCTTTCACAAGAAATTCTGTCTCACCTCCTCTAACCTCCTGTTTCTCTCCACCTCTTGCCAACTCCCAAACTTCACGAGCGAAGGGTCTTGTTCCTGTGCATCCCTAAACTCATCAGGCGACACATCTATGCCCGACTTCCTTCCTGGAACAACTAACGGTTAACAACCTTTTCCTCCTTCTTGCTCCGTGTCTGAACTGCTGCCCCTGTAGCAGTCAACAACTCAGGATCCCCTGGATCCTTTGCACCTGGAATATTTCCAATGATCAAATCGTGAAGGGGTTCTCCATTACCAACGCAGACAACGCGCCTGAGAAGTAAAGGGGTACGTACTTCTATCTTAGCAACTGGAAACTCCCCTCACAGTGCCATCGATTAGAGTACAGGTCTGGATTTGCCCTGTCAAATCCCCTTTATCGACCAGCGTTGTTCGTACTACACCGCATGAACAACCAGTGTCTCGTAACACTTTCACCCTCTGCTGGCCAATCCACCCTTCTTCCACTGGTAACGAACCACTCAGCCTAGTGCCCTCCATCCCTGACACTGACTGCTGCCCCGTGCTAGCCATAGGCTGCACTCTAACCCTCTTCCGACTGAATCCCTTTTGGTTCCACTGCAGGGCGTTTCCCTTGACGACCCTTATCCACCTCTTGCAAGGCTGCTGCCTTCTGGAACCTCATGCGACAATCCCTCGCCACATGTCCCTTCTTGTGACAAATGAAACACCTAATTTCCCTTTGCCCTTCCTTCTGCCCCACCCACTGGGTTTGCAGACTTTGCAGAAAACTCCCCTGGTCTCCTTGCACTCTTCTCACCTGTGCCTAGCACCTGTTTCTCCTGCACCTTAGTGCCCAAACGTGCCTCTCTATACACCTCTGCGAACTTCAACAACTCCCCTGCTGTCTCTGGCTGTCTCTCTTTCAAATGTATGGTTAGCTCAGGGCCGCAACCTGACAAAATCTGTTCTTTCATAA
Source organism: Conus ventricosus (assembly GCA_018398815.1). Lineage (NCBI taxonomy): Eukaryota > Metazoa > Mollusca > Gastropoda > Neogastropoda > Conidae > Conus > Conus ventricosus. Next base: position 107,159,296 of record CM031596.1, read on the forward strand.
CTAGCTCTTTCAACTCAGCGAACTCCTTCTTTCGTACCACTCAACTCTAACCATTTCTCAAAATAGTGATCTAGACGTGCACCAAACTGAGTGTACGTCTCACCTGCTTGCAATTAGCTGAACGAAATTTCTTCCGGAACCCCTCCTCTGTGAGTCAAATCCTTTCATCAATGATTCCTTCACAGCGCCGAAATCAGACTGGTGTTCTGCTGTAACGCAGTGAAAACTGCAACGCCTTACCCGTCAGTAACGCCGACAAAATGACTGCCCACTCTTCTGGGGGCCAACCCTGACTGGCCGCAAACGTTTCGAAACGACTGATTATGCATCAATCGAATCGGTTCCTTCCGAGAATTTTGGCAACTTGGTCGGGGGGCATAGCTACGCACAGAGTCACTGGAAACTGAACTCCCATCCTCGGTGGTCTCCCTTTGCATTCTCACTTCTCCAACTCTAATTGAACCTTTAATCTTCCGTTTCCTGCGCTTCCTTCAGTCTTTCTGTTTCCTGCGCTTCCCCTTTGTCTTTCTGTTTCCTGCTTCATTCTTTCTGTTTCCTGCGCTTCCCTTATTCTTTCTGTTTCCTGCTTCATTCTTTCTGTTTCCTGCGCTTGCCTTATCTTTCTGTTTCTGCGTTTCCCTAACCTTTTCCCGTTCTGCTATTTCGACTGCGATACGGCGTCTTTCTGCGCGTTCATCTCTTTCCATCTTTTGTTGGTTTTCAACAAATGCACGCAACTCATCTCCTGAGTAACCTAAATCACGAGCGACGCTCACAAGTTGTTCAATAGGGGTGTTTCTTTTCTTCCGCCATTATATCTCCTTTTTTTTTTTTTTTGAACAAGATTTTATAACAACGACAGCCAAACTGGTGGTTACCGACACGAGTGACGTGATAGCACAATCCTATGAATGACAATATTAGCTTGGGGCAACGTAAATATTTTTATAAAACGCCCAGCGCCTGACCAACTATGAGAGCGAATTATAGGAAATCTGTGCGAAATGAGTACTCTGGGGCTGAAATGCCAAGCCTAGTATTAACTATCTGGAAGCAATGCCAAGCCTAGTATTTAACTATCTTGGGAACATACAGTAAGACAACCCTTGTCTTAGGATTACAATACTTGAATCCCACCCAGCTTCCTCTCTGAGAAGTTGAACAATTATAATAAATGGGCCAGAATATCCTGGCAAGCTCGCCAATAAATTGTCAACCTCGGGTGATGTCAGTGGAGGAAGGGCTAGCGCACAGCCCAAACACACTCACAGCTTGCTTACGATCTCATTCATATATCATGCATTCGTCACATCAAACCACTAGTAAAGTCTATAACTTTATCTATACATGATCATAGAAAGAACATCAATGCATATAGAATCAAACAAAATAAAACATTCTCTCTTTCCTTGAACTTCACAAAATCATTTATCAAAACATCATTAACTAACCCGGGTATAAATAGATTTCTACTTACCTGGGCCCGGTGATCTTAACTATTCACGAAACACTGTCTTTTCTTTTCTTTCTTTTTCTTTTCACTGTCACTTTCACAACACGACACAAACTGCCGCAATGGTGTTGGTCTGAAATGGCGCCTGGTCCGGTGAGACATGTTGGCGTTGGTCATTGTGATCTGCTGGCGAGTGACGCTGCCAGGTATGAGGTCGAAACCCCCGGTTAGGGATAGAACAGTGACTATCAACATCGAGCTGTTCTCCATTCTTTCTCCTGCATTAACGCATTGCACCTCTCTCTCTCCACCTCTCTTCATAGTCTGCTCTTAACAAATGGACATGGTTGCTTTTCTTTTCATTTTTTTTATTTTTTTATTTTTATTTTCTCTTTTCTTTTCTTCATCAAGAATTAGCAACTATCTCCTCCTCTCTCCCCATCCTCCTACATCCTTCCTCTGCAGACATATCTCATGCCAAACTCTCAACTTGTTCCTCCCTCCTCCCCACATCTCTCTCTCTCTCTCTGCGCCCATCTCCACTCCTGCCAGCTCCTCAGAACCTATCTCTCTCCCTTCGCTCACTCTTCGATCTTCCCCTCGTTATCCCCTCTATTCATCTCTCTGCGCCTTTTTGCCCTCGTGCAGAGAACTACACCTACCACCCTCACATCTCTCTGTCCTCTGTTCGTACTCATCTCCCCTGCCTTCCTGTAGGCGAGAGCCTACTCCCCCAGACTTCTCCCCCCTCTCTCTCCTGTCTGTTCGTTTTTTTTTCCTCCCCCTCTCTCTCTCACTCACACTTCCTTTATTCCTCTAACCCGTGTTCAAGGGCCAGTAACCATTGGTCATATTATTTACCCCTGACACCCGAGGTGTCTCCCTCTAATTCTCATTGGGATCGTTTCTAATCATGACAGTCCCGTCCTACAAACGCCTTACTCTCTGTGGTGGACAATGTCATTTAATTGATTAGCTAGATTTCCACCCCCACCACACACTACCTACCCCCCTTCCCACTTCACTGGCGCGGTGTGGCTTACTTGTGGACACTGGTCAATCTAAATAGGCCACTGGTCTGGGTAGGCCCACACGCCGAGTAAACAATGACGTTTGGTTCCACAAAGTGCTAGATGACTTGAGCTCGCTCTGCGACTCGTCTTCGCAAGAAAATCGAGGCGTCGGACAAAGTCTGCCTTATTCAGACTGGGTGGGTCGGACCGTCTCGGCGAAAACCTCTCCACTAAAGCTTAAATGGCCCGGACCCGACCTATGGCCCGTCTTTCCATACGCCTAGGAATAGTTTGAGTTAGGCTTAGGTCCAACTGGGCTGGTGGCGATTGACCACGAAATTAGTTATTTGAATTTTGACCGTGACAATAATAATGATGATAACACTCATGAATGCCACAAAAAATGTACACACAACAACAAAGGATAACAATAGGCGATGAGCTGCAACATTTCCAACAGAGTGAATGGACCTATATGCTCTTTACATATGAACATATAGAAAAATTAAGAAATATATACTAAACACAACAACAACACAACACCACCAACAAACTTTACAAAACCACCAATGCACAAAAATACAAACAACAACAGCAACAACAACACAACAACGCAACTTTCCCAACCAACAGAGCACAAAAAAACAACAACAACAACAACAACAAAACTTTTCATAACCATCAATGCAACAAAAATAGCACGAATAGTAAAAAGAGCTCTGTAACACAACCGAAGAAACTTTCATACGAATAATTTCATGTTCCAGTCAGAGAAGTTTACTATGAATAGTGTATGGGGGGAAAAAGAACTTGCAGTAACACCAATTGTAGAGATGTCATCTTTGTCCTCAAGTCCCCTCTCTCACAACCCCCCCCCCCCCCCCCCCCAACACTCCCATCTCCCATCCAACCCCAATGAGGCTTGGGATTTAAACAGATAGACCCTGAAACAGAGACTGACTGTCTCAGCAACGTTTTATCTCCGACAATCTTATCTATAGCTATAAGATACGTATCGGCTTCTTGATTTGCCCAATTCTGTAAACTTGCTTGCGATTGGTGCCAGATAAAACTGTGAGTCACCTGTTGAACTCTCGGAAATGTTTGAAAATGTTGTACGTGATACACTGACCGTAGCAGTTACCAATTCTCAATACTTTTAATCCCAGACCTCCAGCCAGTTGGCTCGTTGGTCTAGGGGTATGATTCTCGCTTAGGGTGCGAGAGGTCCCGGGTTCAAATCCCGGACGAGCCCGTTTTTGGAACTTGCTTTTATTACTTGTTCGCGGAGCGTCTGGCCTCTTTCTCTATTGTTTTGTTTGTTTTACCATGGGCTGTGAATGTTAGTATGCTCCTGTCTCTTTCACCCCTGATTTATTCGAATATATATTTATTTTAGTTTTAGGTCACACAACTTAGGGACAACTGAGGTCCACATTGTCAAAAAAAAAAAAAAATGTCTGAAGCAGTGAGTTGTCGAGCAAGAAGAAGAAGAAGAAGAAAAGAATGAAAAAAAAAAAATGAAAAAAAGAATACGGGCTGATTAATGAAAAGAAGAGAAGGACGAAGATGAAATCACTACACACGCACGCGCGTACGCACGCATGCACGCGCACACACGCACGCACGCACGCACGCACGCACGCACACACAGACAGATGCACACACACACACAGACACACACACTAACACATACAGACACACACAGACACACACACTGACACACACAGAGACACACACAGACGCACAGACACACAGACAGACAGACAGACACAGACAGACACAGACACACACAGACACACAGACACACAGACACACAGACACAGACACTCACACAGACACAGACACACAGACACACAGACACACACACACACACACACACACACACACACACACACACACATACGCAGGCACACAGAAACACACACACAGACACACACAGACACACAGGCACACAGACAACACACCACACACACACACACACACACCACACACACACACACACACACACAACACACACACGCACGCACGCACGCACGCACGCACGCACGCACGCACGCACGCACGCACGCACACACACACACACACACACACACACACACACTCACTCGCGCACGTGGTTTCATGCAGTCTGATTCACTGTTTCATTGTTTGAAGCGACAATACTCATGCTACATTTCCGCTGGCATGTAAGCTCTGGCTCAAATCTTAGATCTCTGCAGTCAGTGAGCTGTGCCAGCTGGCTCGTTGGTCTAGGGGTATGATTCTCGCTTAGGGTGCGAGAGGTCCCGGGTTCAAATCCCGGACGAGCCCGTCTGTTCTTGTTTTCTCCTTTCTTTTTTGTTGTTCGTTTATTTATTTATTTATTTATTTTTTTTTTTGCTGTCCCAACCTCTGCGCCACCTCAGAGGCAGTGCACCCACGCCGCTCATTCCGACACCCCGTCCACAGCCACAGCCCGGTCGGCCCCGCCGCAGCCCCGGCACCGACAATCCATAGGGGGCAGTCAATGTCAAGTCGTCTAGAGGCAACCCACCGGAGGAGACACTGCACTGCTGCCGAGTCACTTCGGTGGTGTTCAGTGGCGCCTGTTCTGATCTAACATACGCAGGACGCCACCTACTAAGCCCCCTACTGACGACAATAATTGCTTAGTCGCGGAGCCGGCGTGAGTGAGCCTCCCTCCAGAGGGCGCCACCACGTCCGTCCAACGACAGCCCCCATGGACTCGCCGATACCGGTGACCCCGACGGAACCAAACCAAGACCACAGACGTGGAGAGGACATCGAAACTGAGGTCACCATGAGAGCAGGGCATGAAGGGCCACAGAATTTGAGACTTGTTGTTCGTTTATGTTCATAATGGGAACTTGAAGTAATTGTTCTTCTGTTGTTTTTTCTTCTGAAAAATATGATCTTAAATATGTTTTCAGTTTGTTTACTTTTGCGAAATGTGTCTCTTATTCTAGTTTTTAGAGTTGCTAACTTTCAGGGACAGTTGAGATTAACATGTATTTGGAGAATAAAAACATCTGATTTTTTTGTTTGTTTTTTTTACAAGAGGAAGAAGAACAACAAGAATAAGAACAAGAAGAAAAGAAAGAACAAGAACAAGATTAACAAAACGAAGAATTATCAGAGAAGAAGAAGGAGGAGGAGGAGGAGGAGGAGGAGGAGGAGGAGGATGAGAAGAAGAAGAAGCAGAAGCAGAAGAAGAAGAAGAAGAAGAGAAGAAGAGAGAGAGAGAGAGAGAGAGAGAGAGAGAGAGAGAGAGAGAGAGAGAGAGAGAGAGGAGAGAGAGAGAGAGAGAGAGAGAAGGACAGACTACTGCAGGAAGAAAGTAAGAAAGAAAGAAGGGACAGGCAGAATGAGAAAATAGGAGATAAAGGCGAAAAATAGATTGCCCGTGTACTCTTGCACGCACGACACACACACACACACACACACACACACACACACACACACACACACACACACACACACACACACACACGCACGCACGCACGCACGCACGCACGCACGCACGCACGCACACACACACACACACACACACACACGTTGCAATCACAAGGCATATCTCCGACGCCACTTAGGTTCGGCAGAAATGTTGCATCTCTGAAATCTTCCCGAACAGCAGCAGCCTGGGGGTGGTCCAGCGAAAGGATTCCCGCTTAGTGTGCGAGAGGTGTCGGGGTTCAAATCTCGGGCAAGTCCGAATTTCAACGACAACAAGAACAGCAAAAAATGTTAATCAGATAGTATTTACACACACAAGTTTTTTTTAATAGTAATATAATATTCATCAGTATTACACGATGTGAGCGAAGTGACGTACTTTTCTTTGTGCATTCTTTTGCTTCTTTGTCTGTCTGTCTGTCTGTCTGTCTGTCTGTCTGTCTCTTGGTACAACTTCATTGAAGGAATAGTTCCTCATTATCTTCTCTGCATGCAAAAATGTTCATCACGAATTCTGAGGTTTAAT
>CM031596.1:107173243-107175743 GCA_018398815.1 Conus ventricosus
TTATGTTCACATGTTAAAAAATACACTCCCACCAAAGATAATGTAGCGATGTCACGTTGACAGGTTTAATGTTCACAGCCACCAAAGATATTGTAGCGATGCCACGTTGACAGGTTTAATGTCCACACCCACCAAAGGTAATGTGGCGCTGCCATGGTCACAGGTGCGATGTACAGAGCCACCAAAGATAATGTGGCGATGTCATGTTCACAGGCTAAAAATATACCCCACCCCCAAAGATAATGTGGCGATGTCATGTTCACAGGCTAAAAATATACCCCCCCCCCAAGATAATGTGGCGATGTCATGTTCACAGGTGCGATGTACACACCCGCCAAAGGTGGTGTGGCCATATGATCGCCTCAGGATTAACATCCTATCTAACATAGGTGAGATTCAAGTGTAAAGTCCTCAGGTGTAACATCCGGCCCAACAAAGATGATGTTACAATGTGATACCCCTCAGGTGCAACATTCTACCCAACAAAGGTGATGCTAGAATGTAATGACATCAGGTGTTACATCTACCCAACAAAGGTGATGTTGAAATGTAATACCCTCAGGTGTAACGTTCTAACCAACAAAGGTGATGTTAAAATGTAATGACCTCATGTGTTATATTTACCCAACAAAGGTGATGTTGACATGTAATGTCCTAAGGTTTAACATTCTACCCATCAGAGGTGAGATCAAAATGCAATGTCCTCAGAGTGAACATCCTACCTAACAAAGGTGATGTTAAAATGTAATGACCTCAGGTGTTTAATCTACCCAACAAAGGTGATGTTGAAATGTAATGTCCTAAGGTTTAATAGTCTACCCAACGAAGGTGATATGGTAATTTAATGACGGAAATGAGAATGAAAAATAGGGAAATATATTTCAAATATAGAATTCTTCAGCAGCGTATGAGGACTATTGCAACCCATCTTGAAGACAGAGCCATTCATATCGCCTGTTCCGAGATCTTTCGTCCGCTGGATCGGACTTGTCAGGGAGGCATGGCTGATTGTGTCTGTGTTCCCTTGGCATGAAATGGAGAGATACCACAGTGTGTATAATTCTGTGGCATTCTCACCACCGACAGTTGAAAAAAGGAATCCAACAACAACATGTAGTATGTATGTATGTATGTATGTATGTATGTATGTATGTATGTATGTATGTATGTATGTATGTATGTATGTATGTATGCATGCATGTATGTGTTTTCACAACTGCATTGTTCCCGTTTACAACAACGCAAATCAGTATAAACCTGACCTTTGTCTCATCGATCATAGCAACTCAAAGGCTTTCATTGTCGAAATTTCCAACCCCTTTGATCCATTTCTTCTATTATGCCGTGAAGAAAAGTTTCAAAAATACATGCCTCTTTGTTTTTCATTGAGTGAGGCAGGGTTGATACAAAAGTTATCACTATCGTTTTTTGGGTCATTAGGAATTGTCCACAAAAATGGGGTTCCAGGCCTTTGCCTGCTCGGTTTGTCCAAATGTAGGAGCAAAAAACTGGCAAAATACTTGAGTATGTCAGTAATGATTGGGTCAAGGCGTGTTTGGCTGAGACGACAGTTCCTCGGGAACAGGCAAGAGCCCTAAATCCATGCAAGAAAAAAAAGAGAGAAAAATGGACTCACTGACAATGGGAACGCGAGATGAATAGAGAAGACTAAGGAGAGAGAGAGAGAGAGAGAGAGAGAGAGAGAGAGAGAGAGAGAGAGAGAGAGACAGACAGACAGACAGACAGACAGAGAAAGGGAGGGGGGCATGAAACAGAAAAATGTCACTCTTTTAACACATACTTTCTGGAGCACGACTGTGCGCTGTTGTTGGTGTTTAGAACATTGATGGACAAGGTTGCATAATTGTAGTTATCGCAAAGTTTGCAATGAAAATGATTGATATGTATGTATGTCGTGTGCCAGTTGGGTGGATGACTTCAACTCACAAGCGAAAACGAACAACAGCCACAGCAACGAATCCATACATGCATACTTGAATTTAGACATTGTCGCCGAAGACAGAATGTGGATACTTTATGATGAGATAAAACACTTTCGAAAAAAAAATCTCACCAATGTTCACGTTTGGAGTTTTAACCGAAGATAGAAAAGAAGAAGAAGAAGAAGAAGAAGAAGAAGAAGAAAGAAGAAAGAAGAAGAAGAAGAAGAAGAAGGAGGAGGAGGAGGAGGAGGAGGAGGAGGAAAGAAGGAGGAGGAGGAGGAGGAGGAGGAGGAGAAGGAGGAGGAGGGGGAGGAGGAGGAGGAGGAGGAGAGGAGGAGGAGGAGGAGGAGTAGAAGGAGGAGGAGGAAGAGGAAGAGAAGAAGATGAAAGAGGATGAGGAGAATGATAAGGGGAAAGAGAAGCAAGAGGAGGAGGAGACGTGGAGTAGGGGGAGAAGGAGGAGAGAGAAGGTGGAAGTGGAAGAGGAAGAAGATGACCAGAAAGAGGAGGAAGAAAGAAGAATATCATGAAGAAAGAGAAGAAGATGGAGGTGGTGG
>CM031596.1:107185743-107195743 GCA_018398815.1 Conus ventricosus
ACACACTGCCACATGCACTTGGACCTCTCACAACTTCAGCGCTGACAGACCACAGGGTACGATCAACGGGAGATGTTCATACGGCGGTAGCACCACGTTACCGCAAAAAAAGCCACATTATAGCGTAAGTGGGTATATCATTTCCGCAAAACCGATGCTACAAAACCGCAATCTGCAGGAATACGTTACCGCAAATCTGTTCAACAGGTACTTTTGACAGTACCACAGTACTTGTCTCTGAATTTGGCATTAAAAAAGGTACCTTAAAAAACCCTTGCATTCAAAATCACGTTCAGCATCTACTACTTTGTCTCTGAATGTAATTAAACATTAACAGTAAAATTTGGCATTAAAAATCAATCACAGTTCAGCATCACATCAGCTGGAGAGCGTCATCACATTCGGACGGGCTGGTACCTTAGTGCCAGTCTCCACACATAGTTTGACTGAGTAATGGATCCATGCTGATAGGCTGCCTGTATTTCAAGCAGGTTGTTCTGCTTCTCCACGTCTCGGCGGGCGAGTGCAAGTACGCCAGTATTCATATATCACTCGTTATTACAACTCAGAGTGTCTCGCTGCCATGCAGTTCTAATTGTTCTTGAATCAAGTAGCTGGTGAATCATAGGACAGTGGTACCTGTGCTAAAAGGCTACAGAAATCAACAAAATCTATTTGCGGTAAAGTAGCAAGTCTTTTTGCGGTATCGTAATATACGACTTTGCGGTAATGTATTCTCGCGGTAGAGAGCATTTGCGGTAACGTATTGTAACCTATACGGCAGCCAGCCAGAGGAGACACTGCTCCGCGGCTGAGTCACTCCGGTCGTGGTGTTCATGCTGCCTGGTCTGATCCAACAGACAGGACACACTACCAACTGGCAGCCAGGATTGCTTGGTCTGATCCAACAGACAGGACACACCACCAACTGGCAGCCAGGATTGCTTGGTCACGGTGTCAGCGTGGGGGAGCGTCCCTCCCATCTCTGCCCTGCTTCCCTCCCTGTGGGGGGCGACTCTCAATCAATCCAGCAGCAGTCCCTATGAACATGACGACATCAAACATTGTGACACCACCCCACCACAGGCATTGATGTGGAGATTAAATCGAAATTGAAGTCACTCAGTCTTTGGCCTTGTGAAGGACATGAAGAACAAATAATTGGAGACTTTAAAAACGTCAGTGACGATGGTGAAAGTCGTCCTCGGAAGTTCGAGTTTGTTCTGAGAATACATGACAGAGCTGTTCTCTACTCTTCCTGTCGTCATATGTCCCAGCATCAACCAGGCGCGGGGGATACGGACGCTTGCGGTGTTGCACAGGAAATTTGAGCAACACTCATTGGTACGTATCCAATGAAATGAGTAGAACTCGACAGTGGGGTTCCAGTCTTTCTCGCGTGGTTCAAAGCTTTCCCAGTCGAGGCCGTAGCCCACGTAGCTCTGGGTGGGTGCCCACAGAGGACGAAATATCTCACAGGTATATATTCTTCAGAAGAACTGCGGCGAATCCAGAACCGCCTTCCAGTCTTGAGCTGGACACGCTCAACAACAACGGCTTGGTTTGTTTCTGGCGTGCATGTAACATCATAACACTTCGTAACGATGTTATATCATTGAATGAACACCGCATAGGCGCACAATCTATGTATGTTGCATCCATTTCCTTGATGTATATAGACAAATGCAATGACTATGCACTGGCTTAATATTTTGTTGTGTAATGATGCATTTAATCTTACTGTTAATTCTCTGAGCAAGTTCTTGGTTCAGCAGTATTTCTACGCAAGCTGCGTACGATGTTAATGATTTCACTGAATCATCGACGGCAGTGAAGGAAAGCGTTGTAATTTTTCATGGCCTCTAGAATCGAGAAGCCATTGTCAGCTGGTCAGTGTTCGGTTGACATCGTTCGAACCACACGTCGGATCAGTTTTTTCTTCTTTCTTTTTAAATTTTTTTTTTTACGGCTTGAAAACGCGCTCTGTCCACCTATGGGATATTCGGTGTCAATGGAAGAATGCACATGATGTCTGTTGGCAATTAGGAACTGTTAGAATGCCATGTTTCTCCTAGAAATTTCATTGCATCCCCACACTGAAAATTCGATGCTGATGCTATCCTTTTTTCCCCCATAAGTCTCTGACACTGCCTCCCCCCCCCCCCCCACTTTCTTTCCTGTCGTTCACAATATTCTGCTGTAATGACCCGTTCTCTCTGCTCGTTGCAGAAAGTCTGTACACCCCTCTCTCCTTGATTACAGAAAGTCTGCACACCCCTCTCTCCTTTATTACAGAAAGTGTGTACACTCCTCTCTCCTTTATTACAGAAAGTGTGTACACTCCTCTCTCCTTTATTGCAGAAAGTGTGTACACCCATCTCTCCTTTATTACAGAACGTCTGCACACCCCTCTCTCCTTTATTACAGAAAGTATGTACACTCCTCTCTCCTTTATTACAAAAAGTCTATACACCCCTCTCTCCTTTATCATTTTGATTGATAAAATGCCAACTGGTCTGCTGTAATGTGGCAATTACATAGAATATAAATTTTCTGTGTCACATCGTTCACCTTTTAATGAAAATTAATTGAATTGATTAATTGTTTTCCTTTCATAAAGATGTATATATTTTTCGTAGTCTGGAGTTAAAAAATCGGATGAAAAGGCTGATAATGCATAACAGCTTAGTCACACAAACACACACACACACACACACACACACACACACACACACACACACACACACACACACACACACACACACACAAGTGTGCGTGCGTGCGTGCTTGTGTGCTTGTGTGCATGCGTGCATGCGTGCATGCCTGCGTGTACGCGCTCGTGTGTGTGTGTGTGTGTGTGTGTGTGTGTGTGTGTGTGGTGTGTGTGTGTGTGTGTGTGTGTGTGTGTGTGTGTGTGTGTGTGTGTGTGTGTGTGTAGGTGCGCTTGTGTGTGCGTGTGTGACTTAAGGGTGGACAGGATAATAGCAAATTATGTAATACATCAGTAGACAGACTCATGCGCATACATAATTATGTGCCGTGGATGTTCATTTCTGACGTAACAGTCTGGGTTTTTTTTTTTCATGATGACAAACCTCCAACAGCCCTGTGAGAACCACTCCGCTGGGTGTAAAGTGAAACTGAAATAAACTCCAACATCAAAGTCTTCACAGACTCTGAAAGAGAGTTCCCCCACTGTGGTATTACCAAGCCTGATACCCTCACAGATGTTATCTCAACAGTCTCGTCAGTCTGAAACCGGACACCGTAGAACTCGGTATTTGATGAGAGTCCCCAGCGCTACACTCCCTGCAGGGACAAGGCTGGATGTTGTGACTTTTCCTCCGACGGAGGACTGGTCTGGGGAAGGCACATTACCTCACGGCTGTCGGTTTCAAGAGTTCAAGCGTAGAAACGATTGCGCATTCTTTGTGAGACAGCATCTCCCTTTCTTAGGAATGTCAGCAGTCCCAGGCATTTGGCATGGGGGAATATTAGCGTCTAAAGGTGGTAGGAGTTGTTTTCCTGAGAAAACAAACAACAGCTGTTATCCTCGAAGAAAATATCGAAAAGAGGGAATGCATAATTCTGAGGATTGCAAGAATTTTTCTTGGGATAGCAATTGTTTCCCTTCAGACAACAACGGTTTTCTCTGTTTTCCCGTGGATAATAACTGTTTTTTTTCAGTTGATCATAATTGTTTTCCCTGTTATCATAAAAAAGAAAGAAAAAACAGGTATTGTCTCGGGGAAACGTCCTTGACAGAGAAAACAGCTATAACGACTATTAACCACAGAACGCCGGAAGTCAGAAACGGGGTCAGTTATACAGGGAAGATAGTTGTGATCCTGATAAAAAAACAAAAACTGTTTCCAACTTTCTTTGTTTTTCTTCAGGATATTACCTGTTTTCCAATCGGAAATGGGGAAATACAGTTATAATTCTCAAGGATAATAACTGTTTTCCTCAGGAAAACAGGGGAAATACTTGCGATCAAAAGGGAAAACAAGAAAAAACATTTACTATCCTTGGGAAGACAGTTGTAATCCTCAGAAGTAAAGACATAAACCCAGTTTTTTTTTTTCTAAAAGGATGATATCTGGGGGGTTTTCTCTCGGGAAAACAGCTCTTATCGACTTATGAAGCTAGTATGCTACCATAGTGTGGTCGCTACGGTTTCTTGAGAGAGAGAGAACTATTCAGGAATGTCAGCTTTTCTAGACAGAAAAGAAGTGGCGGTTTTCACCCTCAAAGGGACTGTCAGCAATAGTGTGTTTTTTTTCCCTTCAGTAAGAACTAAACTGGATTGTTAGCAGCCCTGTTGGTTTCCCTCTGCACAGAGACCTACACGGGATTGTCAGCTAACTTGAACGTTTCCCTGCAAAGAGGTCAGAAACATATTCCCTTCATGTACACCTGAACAGCAATATCAGAATCCTTGCAATTTTCCTTTCACTGAGGTCTGAGTCTGATTGCTGGCAATTCTGTGTTTTCCATTCACATACATCTGAACAATATTGTAGCAACCGTGTGGTTTCCCTTCGAGTACATCTGAACTGGATTCTCAGAATTCTTGTGGTTTTTTCTTTCACATGGACCTGAATTAGATCTGTTAGCAATTCGGTGTTTTTTTTTCTTTCTAGACAGACTCATGTACAGAACTACTCTACCAGCAATGTCGTGAGTTCCGTGAACAGGGGCACGAGCAGGAATGTTCGCAATTCTATGATTCCACGTTGCAAACACGCGATGAGGATTTTCAGAAATCCTGTTGTTTCTGTTCACAAGCACCTCAACAGGATTGTCAGCAATTTTGTGATTTCCCTTCACAAAGACTGGCACAAGAATATCGGCAATCCTGTGCTGTTCCCTCCAAGAGACCTCATCAGGATTACACACAATCAGGATTACACACAATCTTGTGTTTTCCCTTCACAAAGACCTGAAAAGGATTGTCAGCAATGTTGTGGTTTTCTCTTCAAGAGACCTCAACAGGATTATACACAATCTTGTGTTTTCCCTTCAAAAAGACCTGAAAAGGATTGTCAGCAATGTTGTGGTTTTCTCTTCAAGAGACCTCAACAGGATTGTCAGCAGCCTTGATGATTCCCCTTCACAAAGACTAGTACAACAAGAATATCGGCAATCCTGTACAGTTCCCTTCAAGAGACCTCATCAGGACTGACAATAATCTTGTGGTTTCCCTTCAAGGAGACCTGGACAGAAAAATCGTCAGTAATCACTACAAACAAACAAACAAACAAACAAACAAACAAAAACAGCAAAAAAGCAGAGAAAAGAAAAAGAAAAAGGTGATTGATGGTTGTTCCACCGTTGTGAAAATACAAACAGGGGTGAAAGTGTCGAGGTAGTCCCTACTATCCACTCCACCCACCACAAGGAAGCGCAGTGATGGTTTTACCACCACTACTGCTGCTGCCAATCTCATTACCATGACTGTTACTACTGTAGGCGGGCATGTGCTGCCTGTGATGAGAACCCCCCGCTGGGGGATGGGCGTGAGGGGGAGGGGGAGGGGTGGGGATGGGGGTGGGGAACCAGCAGCCGTGACCTCGGTATGGGGCTGTAAAAACAGTGGTTTGCTACATGTCTTTACATAGCTGGGGCGGGGAATTTGGGGAAGGGAAGTTGTAGTATTGGAGATTGGGGTGTGTGGGGTGTGGGGGTGGGGAGTGGTGTGGGGTCAAGAGAAATGATATAGATGAAATGGCAAGATGGTGAGAGGCAGGGTTGGGGTAAGGGGGTGGTGGGGGTGGTGGTGGCGGGGGTGGTAGGGAATGGTGGGAGATTAGAAATCTCCCTGTGTCTCTGCTTGTCTGTCTGTCTATCTTTCTGTACGTCCGTCTGTCTCTCTCTCTCTGTATGTGTACGTGCGTGCGTGCGTGCATGTGGTGTGTGTGTGTGTGTGTGTGTGTGTGTGTGTGTGTGTGTGTGTGTGTGTGTGTGTGTGTAGTGCGTGCGTGCGTGCTTCTCTCTCTCTCTCTCTCTCTCTCTCTCCTCTCTCTCTCTCTCTCTGTGTGTGTGTGTGGTGGTGTGTGTGTGTGTGTGTGTGTGTGTGTGTGTGTGTGTGTGTGTGTGTGTGTGTGTGTGTGTGTGTGTAGCTCAGATGTCAGCCCACACGTCAAAAGATAGTCAGTTCGTTACACCAGGCATCAGTCGACATGTCATTGTGCATGGCTGTCGTTTTTCAGATGAAAAGTAATGTCACACACACACACACACACACACACACACACACACACACACACACAACACACGCACACGCACGCATGCACGCACGCACGCACGCACACACACACACACACACAACACACACACACACATGCATGCATGCATGAATGCATACATGCATACATAAAGACAAACAGACAGACTGACAGCAGACATATTGCATGCATGCATATATACATACATGTGCATACATGCATACATGCATGCATATACACATTCATACATACAGACATACAGACATACATACATATATATACTGACTTCCATAAAAAAAACGCCGAAAACAAAACAAGCTGAAGGTTGGGGGTGAATTTTATTGGTCAAATTGTACAGAGTGGAAGCGAGAATTCAACGTGATTTGATTCATTACACCGGTAATGTGTGAAAATGTCATCAGCAATATGTCTTTGTGTGGAAAATCCAAGGTCACGTGACAAACCAGCTTGAAGTCCTAATACCGTGTGTGGCCACCGTTTGCATGGACAACTGCTTGACACCTGCGGCTCATTGAGTGGACCAGGTGGTTGATGCGTCCCCTTGGCACACCAGCCCACACATGGGACGATGGCCTGGTGAAGTTGAGCCGCTGTTGCTGGTCGTGGACGCAGGAGGTCCAACTGTCTGCCAAGTTCATCCCAAAAATGTTCTATTGGGTTTAAATCGGGACTGAGGGCTGGCCAGGGCAGCACATTGACGTTGTTATGCTGAAGAAATTGCTGGGTGGCCCTGGCGGTGTGTGGTCTTGCATTGTCCTGTTGGAATGTCCAGTTTGGGTGTTGCGCAAAAAAAGGATCGACATGGGGTCTGAGCACCTGGTTGATGTAGCACTGTGCATTGACACCCTGTCCGTGACCAGGACCAATGTTCTGAAAGATGACTGGTCCTATGGCGTGGTTAATGCCAATTGCACCCCATATCATAACGTTCGGGCCTCCCCAGGGGTTCCGCTCTACCACACAGGAGTCAGCATAGCGTTCACCAGGTCGACGCCATATTCTGACACGACCGTCAGCCATGTCAATACAAAAACGGCTCTCATCTGAGAACAGTAGCGTCCCCACTGCTGCCTGCGCCAGTTGATTTGGGCTTGTGCACACTGCAGCCTGTCCTGCCGGTGTCTTGGTGTCAGTACCGGACCTCTGTGGAGGACGCCTACATGCCAGCCCGTTCTCCTGAAGATGCCGCCGCATAGTGTTGAGGCTGATTCGTTGCTGGAGATTCCAGGCACCTGTCGAGCAGTGTTAGCGGCTGTTTGCCGCCTGTCCCGCAGATGGTTCGAACAAGATGGCGATCCTCTCTTTGTGTGGTGACCCAAGGACGGCCTGGCCGGGGACGATCATCAGTGGTACCAGTGACTCGCATGCGGTGCTGCAGACGATAGATGGTCAAGATGTGGACTTTAAAGATGTTGGCGACCTGCCTGGCATCCACACCAGCCTCCAGATGGCCTAGGGCACGATTGCATTCCTCTGCTTGTAGTCTTGGCATCTCTGTAGCGCTCAGACGGCAAGTCGTTACCTGAACCTTGTAGCGCGGCTTTATAAAGGCTGCATGCCTGCGTACTTGTCGCTGGTTAACTTTGCTCTGCATGGTGTGCACGTGCCTCACATGCAGCAACCAGTTTGCCATTTTTGTTGACCCTCTAATGCCGGGAATGATGTGTTGCTCACAATTTTTTCACTGCACGTGAGTCTTGGACCCAAACAACTTGCCACAATGGTTCAATATTGTATATTCACCCTTTTTCACCCGAAACATAGCCTTTCAAATTTTCGCGTTTTTTATGGAAGTCAGTATATATATATATATATATATATATATATATATAATATATATATATATATATATATATATATATATATATATATATATATATACACGAAACTACATACATACATACACACACAAATACACTCACATACATACTTACGTACATAAAGGCGTGCATACATACACACATCCGTACGTACGTACATCACATCATATTTTTCTTCGTGGTAATCGATGTCCTGTTCCGTTGGATTCTGTGTTGCCGTGGTAGGGCAATACCCACACATTTTTGTCCTTTTTGAAAATATTCGCGGGGTGTATTCGTTTACGTATCAGTCTGTGATCTTTTGCCAGGGACACCTCTCTTTGTTGCCACGGGGTCTTCAACGTGCACAAAGTGCTTGCAGAAAACGGGGACTGGCTTATTTTATTTTGTTTAAAAAGTCTTTATCTTAACGTAACAGCCGTTCATTTACAAAAAGAAAACAAATCGGAGAGAAAAAAATACCGGTAAATATTTTTCAAACAATTTCTTTAAGGTATTTGCAACAGTGAACAGTAAGAAAAAGAGAAGGAAAACCAGAAAGGTCAGATAAGCCCAAGGAAAATAAACGACAAACTATATTTTCACATTACATCATAAAGACCACGTTCACGTATTTAAAAAACCATACGCAGATCGATGGGGAGAAAGACGGGGAGAGATAGACTACACTCGGCTCAGGCAAGACAGACAGGCAGACTGATAGAATGGGTGGGGGATTTGAAAGCTTGGGAATAGTTGATTCGTGCATATCATACACAACTTTGCGACTGTCAAATTAACAAAAAGGAAAGTTGTTCCAGCAGCATATGAAGAATTTCATACGTTTTGAGCAAAAGTGTGGAAGACGAAAGTCTTTCATCTGGGGTATTACAGCACCTCATTCTTACACTGCGGTAACGTTTACGCACAGAACTGTGACGTGCTACAAGTCGCATGAAATAAATAGTGAAGGCAAGAACAGGCGCCTTGGTGTATCCTGCCACCCGACAGACTAGAGCTGAAGCCACCCACTTAACGCCTGGTGGAAAGGACGCTCCATAACATCAATAGTCTGAAATAAACATCCTATGTGGTCTCGAACCGCAAACGCAGGACTCTCTCGCCGGTGTCGTATATAATACTGTCGCTCATAAAATCGTGTCGCAGCGACAGTATTTCCCGGGAAATACTGCATTTTATGGACAGATACAATATTCTATGGGACATTTTTCGTGAAAAGTTGTCGCGCGACATTTTTTTTCCAGCAATTATTGTCGCTGCAACAATATTTCACGTGAAATGCTATCGCTGCAATACAATTCCACGGCGACAGTATTATATACGACACCGGCAAGGTGGACACTTTATCCACTTAGGGTACCTTTTCACCAATGGCTACGTATCAAAAACATACCCCAAACTGTTCCCCCCAAAAGAAGGAAACGATGCATCCGAAGGTGCGGGTGGTGGGACCTAGAGAAGTACTGGGTCCCATCCACACCTTCGGATTATCTTTTTCTTTTTTTTCCATTCCACCAAATGCTACATGTCATAAACACCCCCCAAACTTTATCCCACCTTAAAAAACAGAAATACACAGGAAAGACAGGACAGGACGATCGATGTTTTGAAGAGCTAGACAACAGCGTTTTAACATCTATGGACACACAGTCTGTCCGCTGTCGGAATGGGGTAGACGGGGTACAAAGCCATTCTGTGGCTGAACTATCGCAAGTGGCGCGCTGCGTTAACTGCCTCCCCACCCCCCCCCCCCCCCCCCCCCCCCCACCCCCCAACGGTGAAGTAGCAGAGATTCACATACAAAGCTGAGTTAAGTTTTATTATTATGGCCGGACCCACCGCACAGGGCTTTGTGAAGAGAGACAGTCAACACATTGAAGACAGAAAAGAAAAGATGAAAAAAAAAAGAAAGAAAGAAAACGCTGGAATGGC
>CM031596.1:107200743-107218243 GCA_018398815.1 Conus ventricosus
CGATCAGATTAAGATATTGCCAGGGCACGGGCGTGAAACGATGCGCCGGTCATACAAACACTGTGTTCCAAATGGTTCGACCTCACGCATCATCTTGTTGTCATCGATCAGTTCCGATCTGCATGTCTTGGGTTTGGTGAAACGTTTGTTTCCTAAACGACTGAGACACAAACTGCGTAATGACCTTGACCCCTAAACTGTGAAAACGCAACTCTACTTGCAATGGAAAGACGGGCGTTACCGTCCAATTGATTTTTTTAAAATTCTGGAACCGATCTATCTATATCTATTTTGATGACACTTGGAAAATAATTTGTCTGTATGTTGATGACACTGGAAAGAATATCTATATCGGTAACTGTCGGAAGAGAATTTTTATTTTCATTGCTCATGGAAAGAGAATTTACTGTCACACGTGTTAATAACGCTCCAAACTGGACAGACATGATGACGTAACACCCGGTTGTCAGTGATGACACTCACAAGACGTTGTCTAATCTCTCGGCAAAAGTCGGAGCCTCTGCAACATGTCAATACATTTCTCTCCGAAGTTCTTCTCTTGCATCTTTTCCTGTGTCTACTTTTTGTCTCTCTCCCTCTCTCCCTCGCCCCATTCAACCATCCTTATGATCTGGTAACGTGAAGTGACAAGCCATCTAACCCCCCTCCCTTCCCCGACTCACCCCCCCTCCCTCTCTCTCTCTTTCCCACTCCTTCTCGGAATCCCTCCACCCCAACCCACCCCAACCCCTACCACCATTCTTTCATTCCAGTCTTCAGCACCAGGTTTTATCTCTTGACACCAGTCACGGCAAACGACAGACGACGCAAACTGTTCCAAGAACGCTGTGGGTTTAAATCATGTTCTGTCTGGTTTATCAGGCAATGGGGCAGCCTGACCCCCTTTTTTCCCCCTCCCCACCTAATAAGATTTATGATGGACTTGATCTGATTTCTGTGGTATGTCCTGGTGAGGGATGGCAGGCGAGGGGCTGCTATGGGAGGGACTCGTACTTACTTCTGTCTCACGTCTTGGGTCTGATGGTGTGAATGTGAGACACGTTGGATGATAGTAAACAGCCCCGGCCACAGCCAGGGGGTGGGAGGGGGGGGGGGGGGGAGGCTGCGTTCGTTACAGGAATCTGTGGAGGTGTCATTATCGCGAGAACAGACGTTGACAGAGAGAGAGAGAGAGAGAGAGAGAGAGAGAGAGAGTTCATAATGTGAGTGAAGGTTCAACATTTATATTCCAGCGTCCTGTGGTTTTTTTTGTGTGTTTTTTTACATTGTCGCGTTTTCTCTCCTCGAACATTTTTCGCTTTCACTGTCCTGAATGTTGTTTATCTTGGCTGAAGAAGACCTACATCGTCGAAACGCGTTGTGTTTTGTCTTGCAATTTGTTTGTCCATGTTAATCGGCGGGAGTTACATAAATTTACTTTTAAAATGTGTCTCAATTTCCGCCTGCAGTCACTCACTTTGAAACTGAGAGAATGAAGTTTTTAAGATAGCGAGATTTGAAATTGAAAGTGTTTTAGATGGAGTCGCTTCGATTTCTACACTGTCGTGATGGTCATTGATCTAGGTGTAAACTCTCAGATTGATCCATAAATCATCTACACTGTCGTGATGGTCATTGATCTAGGTGTAAACTCTCAGATTGATCCATGAATCATCTACACTGTCGTGATTGTCATTGATCTAGGTGTAAACTCTCAGATTGATCCATGAATCATCTACACTGTCGTGATTGTCATTGATCTAGGTGTAAACTCTCAGATTGATCCATGAATCATCTACACTGTCGTGATGGTCATTGATCTAGGTGTAAACTCTCAGATTGATCCATGAATCATCTACACTGTCGTGATGGTCATTGATCTAGGTGTAAACTCTCAGATTGATCCATGAATCATCTACCGTCATTAAAAACTTTGAACTTGTTAGCAGATTCGACCTTTTTTTGTCCGGATCAAATTAACGAAAGATGAGAACAAACTCGCACCTGTCATTAACTCCAATTAGCG
Organism: Conus ventricosus; assembly: GCA_018398815.1. Lineage (NCBI taxonomy): Eukaryota > Metazoa > Mollusca > Gastropoda > Neogastropoda > Conidae > Conus > Conus ventricosus. Next base: position 107,202,770 of record CM031596.1, read on the forward strand.
TTAAGCCCACTGACGTAGGCACAGGAGTTCAATTCTTCTTCACCGTGACAGTGACATTGGAAAGTGCATGACTATTCGCCACACAATGTGTACACTAACCTAATGCCGCCTTGCTCCATGATCAGTGAGTGAGTGTGAAGTATGCAAACAAATTTTCTAGCGAAAAAAAATGGTATTTCGATCGTATTCACATTCTGGTGGAAATGAGGTCATTTCCAGGCGGAGTAGAGCGCCAACATGACACAAGCTTCTTTTGAATAGCAGTCACTCCAAGATGTGGAACACTCATGAATCATCCTGAAATGAGGTAGATGTTTGTTTGTTTCTTTGTTTTTTGTTTTGCGTACGCAGGCTGATACTCCTGCAGACACTCCCTGTATAGACAGGCAAGGATTAATCCCATCTACCCAACAAAGGGAGTGGAGGTTTGTGTGTATGACCGTTTTTTTTTTATCCCGTCATTAAGGCAGCCATACTCCATCTTCGGGGATGGTGTATGCTATGTGTAACGTGTCATCCATACCAACGGCCAAACTGACCTTCTCTTCCGAAAGTTGGTGATGGGATTTTCCGCGTGTGTGCAAGATGTTATGTGTGCGTTCACACACGGAACCTCGGTTTATAGTCTCATTCGAAGGACTGCATGGGAAATGGAGTCAGAACCAATGTTATCTCCAAGGGAAAAATTCCCCTGTATCGAAACGGCCCGGCGGAGATTCGAACCCGCAACCCTAAGATTTCGAGTCCGGCGCTCCACCACTGAGCTATTCCGGTCCCCTACTGAGGTAGAGTGATTAGTTCGTGGTGCTAATCAAAATACATTTTGCTGCATAGGCCTTCCTTTATCGATGGTAAACACATTGCTGCATAGGCCTTCCTTTATCGATGGTAAACACATTGCTGCATAGGCCTTCCTTTATCGATGGTAAACACATTGCTGCATAGGCCTTCCTTTATCGATGGTAAACACATTTGCTAGTGGAAGAACTCCTGCTTTATTATGATCTGATACTGCAAGCTTTTTGAGATAGAAAAGAGAGAGCTGTTTTAAGAGTACTGATCAAAAGTTTTTAATGATTGAATATGCACCGGTGGAGAGAGATAGTGTTCAACTATAATTGATTGAATAGGGTATAAATGCATGTACGAATTTATTTTATTTATTTATTTATTTTTTTTTTTGGCACGGAAACTCAAGAAGTGCTTGATCCTGCACGGCTGATACGTTTGTTTCGGTACTGTTTTGCATTAGTTTTTTTTTTTGCTGAGAGAGAGAGAGAGAGAGAGAGAGAGAGAGAGAGAGAGAGAGAGAGAGAGAGAGAGAGACAGAGAGAGAGAGAGAGAGAGAGAGAGAGAGAGAGAGAGAGAGAGATTAAAAAAAAGTACCCCTGAACCTCACAACCAGCTCGTTGCATTTGATTCCAATGCTGATATGCTGGAACCCAGACATTTTGCAGTAGAACCGATAAACAGCTGTATCACACCTGCCCCTATTTCTAACTCCCAGTCACGCACGCACGCACGCACGCACGCACGCACGCACGCACGCACGCACGCACACACACACACACACACACACACACACACACACACACACACGAAAGTAGAAATTTCAGGAAAGATTATTACTTATATGAACGGGAGTTGAGTACTTATCTTTATTAGTAAATCTATTTATTCATTTATTGATTTTTTTTTCATTTATTGATTTTTTTCATTCATTTATTTATTTTACATCTTAAGGTACTTATATGTAAGCTGCGGCAGATGAGGATGCAAATGATGTTATTTTTCACCGTGCGACAGAAGTCTGTTTGCCCATGTAAATGTGACTGTAATCTTCATCAAGTCAGTTAAGGCTAGCCTGAGGACGGTAGTGCTGCAGGTGATTAAATCTAATTATCAGCCTGAAAGATTGTAACCATTGATTGACACATTTTTGTCAGCCTAGACTTTTTGCTAATCTTTAGACAAACCAGAAAGGAGGCAATTAGCAACACACAGACAGACAAACAAGAGGAGGCAATTAGCAACACACAGACAGACAAACAAGAGGAGGCAATTAGCAACACACAGACAGACAAACAAGAGGAGGCAATTAGCAACACACAGACAGACAAACAAGAGGAGGCAATTAGCAACACACAGACAGACAAACAAGAGGAGGCAATTAGCAACACACAGACAGACAAACAAGCAAACAAAACAAACAAACAAACAAACAAACAAACAAACAACAACAACAACAGCAACAAAAAGAACTACTTGTACCCTTTGACACAAATGGCGTATGACATTGTATTTTTTAAAAAAAGAGAAAAAATACAGAAAAGAAAAAGAAAAAGAAGGAAAGAAAGAAAAAGAAAGGAAAAAAAAAAAGAAAAAGAGAGAGAAAGAAAGAAAGGAAGAAAAATAAATGAATTAGAAACAAAGAAAAAGCGAGAAAGAAAGAAAGACAGAAAGAAAGACAGAACGAAAGTACAAAAAGAAAAAAAGAAAAAACCTGACACACACAAGCTCTGTTATTTCCAGTGAACTGAAAGCAAACGAGACCTGTGGACAACAGTGTGTTTAGCTACATTATCATGGCACCCTTCATTTCTTGTTAGTGATGAATAAAGTAACCTCTTTCTTGCGAATTCCTATAGATATATCACATATACATAACGCGCGCCTGAAAACCTTGGGTGACGCAAACTGCTATTTCTGATCTAGAATGATGAAGGCGGGTTAGGCATGTAGTGACCTCCAGGGATGGAGGGAGGGAGGGGTGTGTGTGGGGAGTGGGGGTGGGAGCGGGGAAAAAGGGGGTTGGGTGGGTTAGGGGGTGGGTGGGCGAAAGTTCGATGGTGTGAAAGACAGTAGGGTGTAGGTGTGGCGAAGGTCCTCTGTGTGTGTGTGTGTGTGTGTGTGTGTGTGTTGTGTGTGTGTGTGTGTGTGTGTGTGTGTGTGTGACGATGAAAGAAGTCCTACAACACATCATTGGTGAAGTATATTTACTTTGATCGTTCGCGCGGTTCCTGCTGATGTTTGCGAGTCACAAATATTTGAGAACAAAGTCGACTGATTTTCGCATGACAATCTTTGAATCTTTGATTGTTCGTGAATTGCTTTTATATCCTACGTCTACAGTGCATTTATCATGCTTAATCGTCTCTCCTCCTGTGGCATGTAGTCAAGGTGGTGGTGTTATAATTGGTGAAATGTAAAAAAAGAAAAAAAAACCCCGAAATAAATCAAAATGCATCGCACGTGCACTCTGTGCCAGTGAAGTCATGCCATCGGAAAGTCACATCCTGCGCCTTTCTCCCTTTTTCACACCCCGTCCAAACTCCCACCCCCCACCCTATCCCCCAAACCTTCCCCTTCGAGGGCACCCCATCTCCCCTCTACTCCACCTTCACCTTACTTCCTTACCTTTCCCTCGGCTTCTGTCTCCCCTCCACCCCCCTCCCTCCCCTCACCCACCTTCACACCCAACCCCCCCCCCCCCACCCCGACTCCCCATCCACCCTTCCTCCGCCCTCTGTGTCTCCTGCCAAAGTCTGACAGATGTCTGGCATGTCTGTCTTAACTGTATCAAGTGTGCGGAAGCTTGCTTCCTGAAGGCGGGTCGACCTCCCCCTCCCATCCTCCCCAACCGCCCCCCCCCCCCCCCCCCGTCATCTCTGTCTGGCATGCAGGTGGTGATGGTGGAGTTGTATTGTTGGACTCCTTCCCAAACGCCCGCAGTGACCAGGGCAAGACAACAGGAGTGAGGCGTAATCCCTCTTTCAAACACAATCGTCCATTGTATCGAGACCAGCGTCCCAGGACATCGTACAAGTGTGTGTCCGCGGGTTAACATCGCACCGAGGAGCCCTCAGTCGCGAATGCGTTTGCAGTAGGTTGCTCGACGATCGATTTGTTTACCCCAATTAACATACATACATACATACATACATACATACATACATACATACATACATACATACATACATACACACATACACACATGCATACATATATACATATTTACGGACGTACGTACGTACATACATTCGTGCATACATACATACATACGGACGTATGGGCGTAGACATACATACATATGGACGTAAGTACATACAAACATACAAGCATACATACATACACGCATAAACACACACACACACACACACACACACACACACACACACACAACACACACACACACACACACACACACACACACACATGATATATATACCCCCTTTGCTGGTTCCTACAGATCGTGTCTTTTACATTTCAACCGTTTTGGTTGCGGACAAACTTTAGTTCGTCATTTTCTTGGGAAAAGGGTTCTTTCTAGTGTCCCTTCCACCTTAAAGGCAGATCTGGCATGACTTCATTCTACGATGGATTTTGATGTTGATCCGCACGCCTTATGGAATTTGAAAGCTTCAGGTCCAGGATATATCCTCTTCTCTTCTCTTTGTCTGTGTGTCTGTGTGTCTGTCTGTCTCTCTCTCTCTCTCTGTACGTCTCTCTCTCTCTCTCTCTCTCTCTCTCTCTCCTCTCTCTCCTCTCCTCTCTCTCTCTCTCTCTCTCCTCTCTCCTCTTCACATGTAATTACAAGTTCGTGACAGTAACTTCACAATGTTAATTTTCAGTGAAAAAAAGTGTAAACTGCACCAAACTAAATGAGATCCTCGTTGGTTCATACTCCATCTTTCCATTACGTTTAATTCGAAACAGTTCAGAAGTTTTTTGCGTCATCTCACTGGTAAACAATTAAACAAACAAACGATCGGACACGGCTGTGAACCAAACCATGTTTGCGGCTTTGATCACATCTCTGGCAGAAAGCTTTTCAACCGATGTCAGACCAGAACAATGATTTATTCTGGTTCCTGTTTTCTATCTGAGCTGAAGGATGCAAGGGATTGTTGGGAATAAATGGTTGTGGACATGCCTTTATACTGTCTCACGCACTGACTTGATAATGGATTTTTACTTTATATAATGCGGTTCTGGTTCTAAAGCTCTATTGACCCTGAAAGGGCCTCCCTGGTTGGCTATAGCATAAACGGCATGACTTGATCGGGCTCTGTTAAGACTGGAACCACACAGTCCAGTGTCATTCACACTGAGTGGACGCTTCCTTTCGTAGTATATCCTGTTGTCAACTGGGCCCGAGAGATACAGACACCTGCAGTGTTGCTTGGGGAATTCAAACAACATTGTTAGAGACGCATCCGTCCCGTGAATGAAACTCGACGTTGTGGTTCCAGTCATAACTGAGTCCGATAACTATGTATGTATGTATGTATGTATGTATGTATGTATGTATGTATGTATGTATGTATGTATGTGTCTGTCTGTCTGTCTGTCTGTCTATCTATCTATCGATCTATCTATCTATCTATCTATCTATCTATCTATCTATCTACTATCTATCTATCTATCTAGGCATGGGTGTTCTGTTTCTGGTGAATTGTGAAAAACAGTAATTGCAACCACTCTTGACGAAAGAAAGGAAACTGCAGTGCAAGAAAAGGGGAAAAAAGAAGAACAGTGGTAAACAATATTCATCTCTCCATGTCAACCCGCAGAGAAAATGTTTACGCCGAAAGTACCCTGGAGCCATCATCCCCCCAACGGGGCCCACCACCATCGACTGAAACCAACCCAGTGACAAACGACCATACATCACAATCTCTCCCCACGTTTGAAGACTCCGTCATAACTCCAGAAACAAGCTGTAAAAACGCGCTTTATATCCGAAGCTACTTCCCTGCAAAGTGCTGCCACCAGTCTCCACTCTCCCCGACACCTTTGATGTCCCGGAAGTTCGTTCCGCCGGTGTCTGACCTTGTAGCGGCGCTGCCAGACACGGAGCAATGCAGACGCCATGAGCCGCTGTCGACGTCACGATTGGGTGCCATCGAGCAGCTGCAGACGGCGGCGTGGGGAAAAAGAAAAGAAAAAAAAGAAAGAAAGAGAAAAAGCACAGTCAGATGTAGAAGTGATTGAGACGGAGATAACATGCCACGCTGACAGCAGAACCTAGGGGAAAGTTTTAGCTTCAAAATATCATGTTTAGCCTTTTAACTTTAAATTTATCATTACGAAGAAATTCATCTTCGATTTATTTTTTAGAAAACTGGCTATCACGCTAAGACGACTACAATCACCATATGGGAAAAAAGTAGGAAGTGGGAGTGGGGTGGTAAAAACGATTACTTTCACTCATTTGTATGCGGTTAACACACCATTATAATGATTCAGGAGAAAGAAAACAACCTTGTGACTCTGGCAAGCCGTAGTGAAGACAGTTAACCGTGGCTGGTACTTCCTGCTTCTGAAAATTTGCATCTTTGCCAAGCAGTCTTTCTAAAGCTGACAGTCTAACGACATGATTGTAATGATACTGTCACAGAGTCACATCAGGCACAGTTACCGGTTTTCATTAGATATATGTGTTATCTGTTTTCATAGGTCATTCTTATCTGTTTTCATGTTTTTATAGTTAACTGTTTCATAACTCATAATCATAAGTTCCTAATCACTGTTGTCACTGTTTCCTGATGATCCTGTGACATAGTCTTGTAAGACCAGAAAGCACGAAAAACAAGAACAATAGCAAGAACAGTGATCATTACTGTTTTCAGTGACGGTTTTGCGAATCAGAACAGTGATCATTTCGGCTAGGGTGGCTATCTTTTTCACCCATATCTTCCTCTTTGCTTGTTTGTCGGTCAGCCACAGAACACAAGAGCTACAACACTCATTCTGACCAAACTTTGTCAGAACATGGAATGTGGCCAATGCACCAAGATGGTCAATTTTAAATGCGGATCGATGGCGTGAATCTGGATCAAAGAGCGGATCCATGATCGGTTCTGCAAAATGATTACACCACTCATCACACGAGAACTAATGACAAAATGTTAACGAAGCTTGGCGGAAAATGGAATGTAGACCAAAGTCGAAGCCATATCAGTTTGGCGCAGATGTGGATAAAATGGCGAATCAACGATCCGTTTTCATTCTTGATAAGATTGATACAACGTTTACGATCTATTTCATTGTTGATAAGATTCATATGAATTTTCCACAAAATATGAACTCCGTGTATTTACTCTTTCGAATTGATAACTGCCTAGAAAGTAATATATTTTGACTGAAAGTTAAAACTTTTAAACTGTATCAACACTGACATTTTGTATTGTGCATGTCCTATAGAAGAGTACTCGGGAAGTAACTCATTCAGTCCTTCCAACTCTGACCTCCCCTGACGGATACATAATTTTGTTTTTATTTATGAACCGACTCAGACAGGCGGATCAAAGAATCGTTCGATCTTACCGGAGGTCCATGCTCTCGTGAATGCCTTTCTTGTGACTGCTTTCTGGAAGAAAATTTACGAGTCCACAGAGAAAGTCGCGAGTGTGAACTTTTGACGCTGGTGGGCCTCCATAAAAAAGACGTCCTCCCCCCCCCCCCCCCCCCCCCCCCCCCCCTCGTACCCCTCCCTATGGCATTTACTTTCCGATATTGTCTGTTGGTTCCGCGCGCTTGTCTTAGAGTAAAATATGCGGCAAGAGTTTTGGCAGTGTGAGGAAACGGCGGTGTAGTAGGGTAGGACTTATTGGATGACGGCGATTAACATCGCCCATTAGGTTCTGTCTCAGAGCAGGCAATTCATGCAAGAGACATAATGGTCCGGCCTACAGGGTTCTGGGATCTTCCCTTTCCTTCCCCCATTTCCATTCAGTTAAAAAAAAATCTGGCGCTTCCGTGGGAAAAGAGTACCCTCCTCAAGAGAGAGAGAGAGAGAGAGAGAGAGAGAGAGAGAGAGAGGAGAGAGAGAGAGAGAGAGAGAGAGAAGGAAGGAAATCTCATAGCACAAGCCGAATGAAAACCACAAGCATTCTCCCAGCAACGTCTACCCTCGTCCCCCCTCCCCTCCTCCAGCTCCCTTGCCTCCTCCTCCTCCTCCTATGTCCTTTCCACCTACACAATTCATTAGAGAGAAGTGGTTTCCCTCAAGACTAATTGAAAAAACAAACAGAAATAACAGAGTTAATGCAATATCTGACAGTATCACGGAACACAGATCATGAAAGCCTGCTTTCATTTTTTTTTCTTTAAAATTAGATTTTTATCTGATTTCGTTGATTTAATTATTTGCTTGAGGACTTCATTATGTCTTACCAAAAATAGTACGCCCTACGTCTTACCTCATTTGTTTATTTGTTTGTCTGTCTGTCTGTTAGCAAGATTAAAAAGAAACCAACCAAACTGATTATAATGAAACTTACTGGAAAGATGGTGCGTTGCTGAAGGACAAATTTTTTACATTTTGGTGCAGGTCCAGATCATAGACAGATCTGGGACCCCCCCCCTCCCCACTTTCTTTGACACTGACTTCGAAATATGGCTACTTTTTCGATAATTTCTTTTAAAAAATTCTCAAGAAAGAGAGGTTGAATCTAAATAAATGGAAAATATCAGGCTTATTACATGTTTTGATATGTACGAACTCGATGAATTTGTGTACATATCCTTCTAAAGCTTTGATACTACAATTACTATTATATTATTATCACCAAAAGCGGTAGTAATCATGTCTTTACAATTTCTTCAATATTTTTTTATCATTATCATTATTATTGCTATCATCATCATCATCATCATCATCATAATCATCATCATCATTATTGCTATTATTATTATCATCATCATCCTTGTTATTATTATTATTATCATCATCATCCTTGTTATTATTATTATCATCATCATCATCATCATCATCATCATCATCATCATCATCATCATCATCATCATCATCATTATTATTATTGTTGTTGTTGTTGTTGTTATTAATATCATCATCATCATCATCATCATCATCATCATCATCATCATCATCATCATCATCATCATCATCATCACTATTATCATTATTATCATCATTACTACTTCACCTCGCATTGTCTCCTTCCCAACGTCCTCGTTCTCATTCAACGCCCATCTTGCGCTGAGCGTGAAAAGATAAAGTGATTGCTCGTTCATTTGTTTTCATTGTCCCAGATGTTGTTTCTCTTTCCCGAGAAGACCTGAGAGGTGGAAACGCGTGGTGTTTGGTCTTGTCATTTGTTTGTCCTTGTTATCCGGCGTATTGACTTGACATTCCTTTCACAATGAGGTCGTCAGCACCAGGTCTGCCAGAACGTTCTGTCCCGGGTCTTCCTGTCCAGGTGTCACCGTGTGTCTTCCATCTGTTCATTGTCTGCTTCAATTTCGTTCCAGACGCCGGCTGTTTCCTGGTCGGCGGCGCTTCCGCTTTGCCCCAGGGGTTCCACTTCAGCGTGTTCCTGATGGTTTATAACGGGTTTTTCTGAAAGCGTGCACGATCTATTCTCCATGTTTTTTTTTTCTTATCTGAGACAGGTATTGGTGTACGTCCATTCTCTCTTTATACATTTTTTGTCTTATTCTCCATGTTTCCTCTCCATATCAAGTAAAACGATTTTACCGTTGGAATTGAACAATCTTATGTTTATTGATGGTGTACTGAAAAAAAAAAGGAGTATGATGCAATGAGAAAGGATCTCCTTTCTGACTTTTACTTTTTGAAGACAACATCTAGCTTTGAAGAATAATTCGTGGTGAGTCCACCAAAAATAAGGACGTTGTTTATTTTGGTCCGAAGAAGACCTTAGATTGTCTTGTAATTTTGTTTGTCCTTATTTTTGGCGGATTCACTAAGAATACTTTTGTTTGAACTTCCGCCTGCCGTCACCTCTCTTTGAAACTAAAATGTCGCTTGTTGACATTGAAGGTCAAAGGTCAAGGTCAAAGCCCCAGAGCCGAATGACCGTAGGGCAGTGAACTCTCAGAGCTTCCCTGTGTCTAGTGCACGGCATGATGTTATGCGCAGCCCATCCTTCTCCATCGACCGCCTGAATCTTCCCTGGCCTGATTCAGCTATGCAATTACCACTGGATGAAGGCAGAGAGCTTTCAACCCACACATGTCCCATTTCATGACCGTCAGCACTGCAGGCAGGCGCTCTGACCATTTGCTTACGGAGCCCTCGTTGAAGGTTAAAGGTGATAAACGAACTATGAGAATACTATCACAACCACTTACTGCTTTGTTTTTTCTCCTCCCACTCCCTGCTCTCTCTCTCTCTCCTCTCTCTCTCTCTCTCTCTCTCTCTCTCTCTCTCTCTCTCTCTCTCTCTCTCTCTCTCTTCTCTCTCCTCTCTCTCTCTGTCTCTCTCTCTCTCTCTCCTCTCTCTCTCTCTCTCTCTCTCTCTCTCTCTCTCTCTCTCTCTCTCTCTCTCTCTTCTCTCTCTCTCTCTCTGTCGTTATTCTTTGTATGTGTTTTATATATGTTATTTGCATTAGCTACTAGCATATAACCCGTCCGCATGGTAACAACGAAGCCGAATGAAAAAAACAAACAAACAAACAAACAAACTCATTTTTCGGTCGCCAGGGTGAGTGATAACTTTGGGGATAGGTTTAGGCAGGTAAAATCGACCTCACAGTCGCGTAGTTTTGTCCAAAAAGCAAAATCCAACTACGATGTCCTCAGCCTTGTTTTCCTCTGCAAACAGTCTCTGTCGGCAGCTACATGGAGAACGTTCACACTAGTTTCGGATGGTCCGTAATCCCCTCACGGCATTCCCACATCCTGTCTCTGTCTGTCTGTCTGTCTGTCTGTCTCTCCAGCCATATGACTACAGCAAAAGCAGCAACATGCATTCCCTTACTCCAGCCAAAAGCTACACAATACAAACTATATTAATAGTCTATGCTCTCACATGCCCACACTGCCTCCTCCCCATCCTTCCACCCATCACCACTCTCGGGAGCATGTCTATGTTCCCCATGTCTATATTCCCCCAGGTCTATGTTCCCCCAGGTCTATATTCCCCCAGGAGCATGTCTATGTTCCCCAAGGTCTATATTCCCCCCAGGTCTATATTCCCCTAGGTCTATATTCCCCAGGAGCATGTCTATGTTCCCCCAGGTCTATATTCGCACAGGAGCATGTCTATGTTCCCCCAGGTCTATATTCCCCCAGGTCTATATTCCCCCAGGTCTATATTCCCCCAGGAGCATGTCTATGTTCCCCCAGGTCTATATTCCCCCAGGTCTATATTCCCCCAGGTCTATATTCCCCCAGGAGCATGTCTATGTTCCCCCAGGTCTATATTCCCCCAGGTCTATATTCCCCCAGGAGTATGTCTATATTCCCCTAGGTCTATGTTCCCCCAGGAGCATGTCTATATTCCCCCAGGTCTATATTCCCTCAGGAGCATGTCTATATTCCCCCAGGTCTATATTCCCCCAGGTCTATATTCCCCCAGGTCTATATTCCCCCAGGAGCATGTCTATGTTCCCCCAGGTCTATATTCCCCCAGGTCTATATTCCCCCAGGTCTATATTCCCCCAGGAGCATGTCTATATTCCCCCAGGTCTATATTCCACCAGGTCTATATTTCCCAAGGAGCATGTCTATGTTCCCCCAGGTCTATATTCCCCCAGGTCTATATTCCCCCCAGGAGCATGACTATATTCCCCCAGGTCTATGTTCTCCCAGGAGCATGTCTATGTTCCCCTAGGTCTATATTCCCCCAGGTCTATATTCCCCCAGGTCTATGTTCCCCCAGGTCTATGTTCCCCCAGGAGCATGTCTATGTTCCCCCAGGAGCATGTCTATGTTCCCCCAGGAGCATGTCTATGTTCCCCCAGGAGCATGTCTATGTTCCCCCCAGGTCTATATTCCCCCAGGTCTATATTCCCCCCAGGTCTATATTCCCCCAGGTCTATATTCCCCCAGGAGCATGTCTATGTTCCCCCAGGTCTATATTCCCCCAGGTCTATATTCCCCCAGGAGCATGTCTATGTTCCCCCAGGTCTATATTCCCCCAGGTCTATATTCCCCCAGGTCTATATTCCCCCAGGAGCATGTCTATGTTCCCCCAGGTCTATATTCCCCCAGTTCTATATTCCCCCAGGTCTATATTCCCCCAGGAGCATGTCTATATTCCCCCAGGTCTATATTCCCCCAGGTCTATATTCCCCAGTGTCTATATTCCCCCAGGTCTATATTCCCCCAGGTCTATATTCCCCCAGGTCTATATTCCCCAGGAGCATGTCTATGTACCCCCAGGTCTATATTCCCCGAGGTCTATATTCCCCCAGGAGCATGTCTATATTCCCCCAGGTCTATATTTCCCCCAGGAGCATGTCTATGTTCCCCCAGGTCTATATTCCCCCTGGTCTATATTCCCCCAGGAGCATGTCTATGTTCCCCCAGGGCTATATTCCCCCAGGTCTATATTCCCCCAGGTCTATATTCCCCCAGGAGCATGTCTATGTTCCCCCAGGGCTATATTCCCCCAGGTCTATGTTCCCCCAGGTCTATATTCCCCCAGGAGCATGTCTATGTTCCCCCAGGTCTATATTCCCCCAGGTCTATATTCCCTCAGGTCTATATTCCCCCAGGAGCATGTCTATATTCCCCCAGGTCTATATTCCACCAGGTCTATATTTCCCCAGGAGCATCTCTATGTTCCCCCAGGTCTATATTCCCCCAGGTCTATATTCCCCCAGGAGCATGTCTATATTCCCTCAGGTCTATATTCCCCCAGGAGCATGTCTATATTCCCCCAGGTCTATATTCCCCCAGGTCTATATTTCCCCAGAAGCATGTCTATGTTCCCCCAGGTCTATATTCCCCCAGGTCTATATTCCCCTAGGTCTATATTCCCCCAGGAGCATGTCTATGTTCCCCCAGGGCTATATTCCCCCAGGTCTATATTCCCCTAGGTCTATATTCCCCTAGGTCTATATTCCCCCAGGAGCATGTCTATATTCCCCCAGGTCTATATTCCCCAGGTCTATATTCCCCCAGGAGCATGTCTATGTTCCCCCAGGTCTATATTCCCCCAGGTCTATATTCCCCTAGGTCTATATTCCCCCAGGAGCATGTCTATATTCCCCCTAGGTCTATATTCCCCCAGGTCAATATTCCCCCAGGAGCATGTCTATGTTCCCCCAGGTCTACATTCCCCCAGGAGCATGTCTATGTTCCCCCAGGGCTATTGACGAGTCACGCTGGTCTGAAATGCAAATGTTACACACAGCACAGAGGTTAATAACAAGGATTGAACCCCAGGTAACATAAAGGGAGGCAACTGATCCCGCATTAAAGTCTCACATATACACAGACAATGCGCTGCAAGGTTACTTCCCCATTGCCAAGCGAACGAAAGAAAGGAGTACAGGGTCAGAACCCAAGATAAAGCGTTTTCCAATCGCGCTATCGTCAAAGAACTTGTTACAAAAGAAAGAACAAAATAAAACAAAAACAGTGAACAAAGACCTGGGAGAAAGATAGCCTTGGGGAATATAGACCTGGGGGAACAAAGACCTAGGGGAATATAGACCTGGGGGAACATAGACCTGGGGGAATATAGACATGGCGGAATATAGACCTAGGGAACATAGACCTGGGGGAACATAGACCTGGGAGAATATGGACATGGGGGAATATAGACATGGGGGAACATAGACTTTGGGGAAGACAGACCTGGGAGAAGATTGCCTTGGGGGAATATAGACCTGGGAGTATATAGACCTGGGGGAACATAGACCTGGGGGAATATAGACATGGGGAATATAGACATGGGGGAACAAAGACTTTGGGGAACATAGACCTGGGGGAAGATAGCCTTGGGGGAATATAGACCTGGGGGAATATAGACCTGGGGGAACATAGACCTGGAGGAATATAGACCTGGGGAACATAGACCTGGGGAATATAGACCTGGGGGAACATAGGGTGCCTCCCCCACTCTGCATCTTCCCACATCCCCTTCCATTCAGCTGTCTTTCTCACACAGCGCGTGAACTCGAGCGCACGCTAAACTCCACAAGAGTGACAAATATTGCAGTGATGTCCTTGGCAGTCTTGTGGAGTGTGCGATGCCACTGACTGGCTTTTTGTGTGCCAGTGCGGTCCCCATAGTACACAGTGGTTCGACTTATTCATATGATATGCGCTGTTTACTCTTATTGGAAGTGTGTTGACGCTCGAAAATTTCAATTCTGATCTAAGATGCGCATTGAAAATCATGTTTACTAGTTTTAAACCGATAAGCGCAGCAGTTTTGACGTGTTACGTTTGCAACATATTCCTTATAAACGCTACTTAAAAATTGTACCATGCATCTATGTATTCATATTGTTCATGTTGAACATTTCTGGTAGACTCCAGACTTCCACGAATTTAAAAAAAAAAATGCTTCGACGGAATGGTTTTCTGGGTGTTTAATAAACGTTAATTTTTTGCAAACTTGTTCTGGCTTCGTTGGGAAGAGTTAAGACATGCCAAACCGAATGACTGCTGTTACCAGCAGTTGAGCGAACACATTAGTAAGGACTCTAGATTCAATACCATCGCACACATTTCGTAAATCGAAAGAATGTTGTGTGTGTGTGTGTGTGTGTGTGGTTTTTTTTTTTTTTTTTTTTTAGTAACTAACACTTACCAGTGACATTTTCATCAGATTTACATTGGATGCATTAGATTTACAGGCACATAAAATACGACACAGCTGCCTCTGATCAAGATCTGATGTGTCTGTTCTGTTTTAATGCTTTGAAACATAAATGCACTCCCTGTTTCTGTTGTGATGACTGATCTGTTGTGATGACTGATCTGTTGTGATGACTGATGCACACAAGAAAGAGCACACCTGCGCGCAGACACTCACAGACCCACGCACGCACGCATCCGCATTTTCGCGTAGGCGGGCTAGCGCGCGCACATTCACAAGCGTACACCCATATGCATGCACGCACGCAAGAGCACACACACACACACACACACACACACACACACACACACACACACACACACACACACACATTTATTACACGCAAGCCCGAACACACACACACACACACACACACACACACACACACACACACACACACACACACACACACACACCGCAAACGCGTTCGCGCGAACGCACGCACGCACGAACACACACTCAATAATTCAGTTAGTTGAATCTCTACAAAAAGGAACACATTTTGGACAAAAAGTTTCAGTGTGTGTGTGTGTGTGTGTGTGTGTGTGTGTGTGTGTGTGTGTGTGTGTATTCGTGCGTGTGAGTATGTGCTCCATCAAGCTTGTTTCACTCTTTATATCCAAATCAATCCTTTTTTCTGGCAATATGCATCTTACTTGAGGAATACGCAATGTCATACTACTGATTTATCTTCCTTCATTTCAATTTATATTAATTGACTAATGCTTTAGAAACAGAACTCCAACCCATCAGATATGGACGATGATGGATGACAGACGTCATTGAGGAATGCTGTTCCTCATTTGTATAGTGGCAGAAGCACATCTTTTATCTCCCCCTCCTGTGGTCGCCTTATTGCTAACGATGCACGATGCGATAATCACCTCCGT
>CM031596.1:107228243-107260743 GCA_018398815.1 Conus ventricosus
AGGGTCTCTCCACGAACGCTGTACATCTCTGGAAAACATGCACTACAACGTTCACCGTCCGTATCATCTGGCATCTGTTTGATGCAGCTTTTTTTCTTTTTAACCTTCCTATCTATCACGTGCATACCTTTCAGGCCTCAACGAAGCTGAGGAAGCATCACACGCCTGAACGAACGTCCTTTTTTTCTTCTTCTTATAATATTCTTTATAAGACAGCTGAAAGAGTGGGGGGTGGCAGATGGAATCCTTTATAAGACAGCTGAAAGAGTGGGGGGTGGCAGATGGAATCCTTTAGAAGACAGCTGAAAGAGTGGGGGGTGGCAGATGGAATCCTTAAAAGACAGCTGAAAGAGTGGGGGGTGGCAGATGGAATCCTTTATAAGACAGCTGAAAGAGTGGGGGTGGCAGATGGAATCCTTTATAAGACAGCTGAAAGAGTGGGGGGTGGCAGATGGAATCCTTTATAAGACAGCTGAAAGAGTGGGGGATGGCAGATGGAATCCTTTATAAGACAGCTGAAAGAGTGGGGGGTGGCAGATGGAATCCTTTATAAGACAGCTGAAAGAGGGGGGGTGGCAGATGGAATCCTTTATAAGACAGCTGAAAGAGTGGGGGGTGGCAGATGGAATCCTTTATAAGACAGCTGAAAGAGTGGGGGTGGCAGATGGAATCCTTTATAAGACAGCTGAAAGAGTGGGGGGTGGCAGATGGAATCCTTTATAAGACAGCTGAAAGAGTGGGGGGTGGCAGATGGAATCCTGCCTTGTTACTTCACTTGCACTGCTTTTTTTTTGTTGCTTTCTCCCTCCTCTAGTCTCTGATGGTTGGTGATGGTTCTCTGATGGTGGTGATTGGAGGGAGAACCATCACCAACCTCCGTTTTGCCGACGACATAGATGGACTAGCTGGAAACGAACAAGAGCTAGTGCACCTGATCAACAGACTCAACAACACCTCGGCTGATTATGGTATGGAAATAAGTGCGGAAAAGACAAAGGTCATGACTAACAACCCAATCGGCTTTACCCAAGACATAACCATCAACAGCAGAAAGCTTGAGCCAGTCAACACATTTAAGTACTTGGGGGCAACAATCTCAGATGAAGGATCAAGACCTGAAATCATCTCAAGAGTCGCTCAGACCACAGCCACGCTATCTAAGCTAACGCCTCTTTGGAGAAACAAAAACATCTCCATCAGCTCAAAGATTAGACTGATGCGATCCTTAGTCATGGCGATATTCTTATATGCTTGTGAGTCATGGACGTTGAAATCAGACCTTGAGAAAAAGATCCAAACAATGGAAATGAGGTGCTTCAGACGACTCCTTGGCATCTCATACAGAGATCACATCAGCAATGTGGAAGTTAAAAAGCGCATCGAGAATGAAATTGGTCCATATGTCGATCTCCTAACCTCAGTAAAAAGACGCCAATTGAAATGGTATGGACACATCATACGATCAACAGGCCAGCCAAGACAATCATGCAGGGCACAGTACCAGGACAAAGGCGAAGAGGTCGACAAAGGAAAAGATGGGAGGATAACATCACGGAGTGGACAGGCCTGCGGCTGAGAAATACATTACGGAGGGCAGAGAACAGAGAGGAATGGAGAAGAATTGTTGTCACTGCTTCAGGGGTGCCCCACGGACCGACGTCTAAGGGATCAAGTCAAGTCAAGTCAAGTCTCTAGTCTCTCAGAGGCCTCCCACGGCGCGGTGTGCACAGCTGCGCTGTATATAATCTCTCGGGCACAAGATATCTTGACTTACGCTGCAAACGCAGATGGGCTGCCGTAGATTTCTACTGTCTGGATGGCTACTTCAGGGCAAAGTCCTTTCCTCTGAATACAAAAAGAAAAGGATTGTTAGTGTTCTTGTTTATGTGATGACAGCCAGATGCTGAATTTGTTTTCGGTTATGGTCCGTTACTCTACGTATATTCAACGGTATATTGCGCAGAAGAGATCATGTGTAGAGAAGGAGGCACACGCAGTGTAAACACAGACGCACCGCTCAACGCGAGCAGCAGCGTGCACAGAGACTAGCTGACGAGATAGTGAAACCGACTCGGTAGGACAGACAGATGTATTGAGAGAAACACACACACACACACACACACACACACACACACACACACACACACACACACGCGCGCGCGCGCGCGCGAGCGCGCACAACGCAATTACGCACGCCCCCCCCCCCCCCCCCCCCCACACACACACACACACATATTCACTTGTCTCCCCCAGTCCCATGTCTCTCCCGCCTCCGTCGCCAGCCCACCCTTACCCCTGTTGCTAACGTCCACATGTACTCATAGACAGACAGACAGACAGACAGACAGACACACACACACACACACACACACATACACACACACACACACACACACACACACACACACACACACACACACACACACACACACACACACACACACACACACACGTGCACATAAAAACATAGTAAATGTTAAGAACTGTAGAAAGGTCATTCTGTCCAAACCCAAAATGAATAAGAACACAACAGATATCACTGAACAACACCTGGCAGTCAGTAACAATGGTCCACTGACAATAAACAGCCAACAACAGTACCAAAGGTCACCCTGGTGTGGAAAAACAAAACAAAACAGCAGCCACTTATCAGACTAAAGGCTGATGGTATTCATTGGTCATCTGCAGAATTCTGTGCATATGAAACTTCGATGGTCATTGCAGATCTCTAAAGAAGAATCCAGGAAACTCTGGGGTTTGGATGTTACCGCGGCATCTGGAGCATGTCGGGCAGAGATCACAAAACGAATTGGCCGCCTTGGCGAAGTAAGTAGAGTCGTACATTCCCTGTTGGGAGGTCGTGGGTTCGATTTCCACTAGAGCCATTTACTTGTTGGACTTTTTTTTTTCACCGACCGGCTTCTACCCAGAGATGAGTTAGCTGTTGGCCCAGTTTCATCCTATTTAAAGGATGCCTCTGACAGTGAAGCTAAAATTTCCTGACCAACACTGCAGGTGTTGGTATCTCTCGAATCTGGTTGACGCTGGGATATAGCATGAAAGTTAGCGAAGCGTACAGCTCTGTCACATTGTCAAAGACCAGAACAGAAATCCGTGAATCAGTTTCACCATCCTCATTCTCATCGATCAGCATAAAAAGCATCCAATTCTGTGGTCCCTCATGCCATGCTAGCGTGGTGCCCTCAGTTTCCACCTTTCTCTCCATGGTGAGAGCATGTCGGGGTCACCGGTATCGGCAAACTCATGATGGGGACTGCCGTTAGACAAATGTGATGGCGCCCTCCGGAATAAGAGCTTACTCGCGTTAGCTCCGTGATTAAGCAATTATTGCATCAGTGTGTGGACTTAGTGGGTGGTGTCCTTCGTTTGTGGCATCAGAACAGGCGCCATTGAACACCACCGAAATGACTCAGCGGCGGTTGGAGTGTCTCCTCTGGTGGGTTGCTTTATAATGATTTGACAATGGCTGCTCCAAGTGGGTTTGCCGGTGCCGAGGCTGCCGCTGGAGAAGCCAGGGTGTGGCTCTGGAAGTGGAGCCGCTATGAGAGGCGTCGGTGCTGTGGCAAAGAGGTGGCAGGAATTCTGTAACGGAGTCAGACAAGTCGAGTGTGTGTGTGTGTGTGTGTGTGTGTGTGTGTTGTGTGTGTTGTGTGTGTGTGTGTGTGTGTGTGTGTGTGTGTGTGTGCGTAGAGGCTACTAGTGGAGGCTGGGGAGGGCGAGAGAGAGGGGATGATGAAAGGGTGATGTGTGACTTGGTGAGCAAGGTGTCTTTTTTTCTATGAGGTCTGGGCTTCGTTTCCCACTCAAGAATCCGGACTGGAGGAGATGTTCTCTTCGGAGGTAACTTCTAAGCAGTCTCCAGCCCCCTCCTGAACCTTCGGATGAGGCTTTGCACCCACGTCCCATGCGAGAATATATGCATAAAAAAATTGGACTACGGTTAAATCCTGTTTTGTCTGTCGGAGAAGAGGAGGCTGTCATGTGACGGTGGGATGGACGACATGAACTGAAACACATTCACTCTGAAAATCATCTCTGAAAATGGAGTGTGGCTACCTTGATGGCAGTAGGATTAAAAACGGTCTCACATGCGAAAATGACCAATGGTGAACTTTGAGTTCAATTGTGAAATGAAGAAAGAAAAAAAGAAAAAGAAAAAAGAAAAAAGACGAGCCCTTGGGACTTTTTTTCTACCTGTTCACCGTTAAGAAGAGAAGAAAGATGCAACAGACCGGGCACGAGTACATTTCAAAATCAACCAGCCTGGCAAAACCCCATCTGAATGGCAGAGTGCTAGAGGGACAGAGAAAACAAGAATGCCAGATGAAAGAAGTCGTGAGAAGTCAATATCAGGGGGTGGTCAAGGCCTATCCTTCGCCCGTTCTCGCAGGGTCGCACAAAACCGTAAAAGAAGAAGCGACGATTTCTGGAAATTATCACTGGCATATTAACAACAACTGCTTGGGGCTATGAGATAAACAAGACATGGCAATATATCCATTCTGGACATACCATGTAGGCATTCAGCTGACCAGCGCCATTTAGCTTTGCCTTAAGAGTTGACACAGGTTGTGTAGCGTGTATGGACTAGTCTGGACATAGTGAAGAATCATTGACGAAATTAATACTAATCTTGACCATTTGCGTCGAAAATGGAACTGAATAGCCGAGCACCTTGAAAAACAGCCATCTTCCATTGATTCTTATTAAACTTGTTTATGTTGAAGACAGTTTCTTTGGAACACAGTAACCAATCCAGGAACTCTTCGTTTGTGACAATAGTACGAGAGAGAGAGAGAGAGAGAGAGAGAGAGAGAGAGAGAGAGAGAGAGAGAGAGAGAGAGAGAGAGAGAGAGAGAGAGAAGTAAAACCTTATGCCTTACATTGCAGAAACATGTGTTTTCCTTTCTTCCTGTTCCTTCTGTTTCGTTCTTATTTCCGTTTCGTCTCGTCTAGCCCTAACAATCTTTATTTACAAGCCCTACTCCTCCTCTTTCCTACTACTCTCTAGTACCTCGGCTCCAATCCCAGCACCCGCTTTACCGTTTTCCCCACCAGATTCTCCATGATTGAAATAACCTTCGTCTCTTCATATCTCCAAAATGGTTCCTGAACATCCCTCCACTCCCAACCCGGAGTTCTTCGTCTCATTTTCGATTACTTTTCTGGTTATTTATCATGTCTTTCCTCTGTTTTTGGTGGGTGAGAAAAAAACAGCACTCAACCCACGTCACACTGATAAATCCATGGAAAAAATAAAAAGAGAGTGGGATAGGTCAAGGTGTGGGAGAGTAAAACGAAGAGAGAGAGAGGCGGGCGAGGGAGACGGAGAGAGAGAGAGAGAGAGAGAGAGAGAGAGAGAGAGAGAGAGAGAGAGAGAGAGAGAGAGAGAGAGAGAGAGAGAGAGAGAGAGAGAGAGAGAGAGAGAGAGAGAGAGAGAGAGAGAGAGAAGAGAAGCTTGCAGCTGGATGGAGGGAATTGCTGAGTGGGTTGCCTTGGCATCTGGCATTCCAGATGGGCAGGTTGGTCGGCCACCTCCCAGACGAGGCGGATGGGAGGGAGAACCGATGTCTGTGGAAAGGAAGGAAGGACGGACGGAAGGACGATGACGTCTGTTTGGAAGGAAGACCACTCCTTCTGGCAGCGCAGAAGACGCAGAACGGGATGCGAAGTCTGGGGGTAATCAGCCTGACATCTTCTGGTCAGCGGTCACTCCACATGGAGGGAGGAGTTCACACAAGAATGAAAGACAACAAAAAAAAAAAAAAAAGAAAAAAAAGAGAAAAAAAAGAGAACAGAAAAAAGGCATAAAAAGAATCAGACAGAATAACAAGAAAGATTTAAAAAAAAAGAACCGTAGGAAAAAGAAAAAAAAGAAAAAGAAAAAAAAATGAACAGACAGAAAGTTAGAACAGGAAGAAAAAAGAAATTGAAACACCAACAGACAGATTAGGAAGAAAGAGTATGAAGATAGAAAAACAGAGAAAGACTGAAAGCGGAGACAGAGAGAAACAGACTGGACGAACAAAAGGAAAAAACACCCATAAACAACGAAAGAAAATACAGCAAAGCAGACGTACAGAAAAAAAAAAAGAGAAAAGTGTGTAAAACTGCCTGACAGAACAAGGGGAAAAAAGTCACGAAGACAGACAGACAGACAGACGGACAGACAGACAGACAGACAGACAGACAGACAGACAGACAGACAGACAGACGGACGGACTGACTAACAGAAATACTTAACAACTCGTGGTAATTTCCGTCTGACGGAAAGAAGAAGACAAGATCAGCAGCGCAAGTTGCGAGTCTGTTTGCTTACATAGAGAGCGAGACGTGCAGTGCCAGGAGTTTTCCTCCAGAGCGAGACGTGGAGTGCCAGGAGTTTTCCTCCAGAGCCAGACGTGGAGTGCCAGGAGTTTTCCTCCAGAGCGAGACGTGGAGTGCCAGGAGTTTTCCTCTAGAGCCAGACGTGGAGTGCCAGGAGTTTTCCTCCAGAGCGAGACGTGGAGTGCCAGGAGTTTTCCTCCAGAGCCAGACGTGGAGTGCCAGGAGTTTTCCTCCAGAGCCAGACGTGGAGTGCCAGGAGTTTTCCTCCAGAGCCAGACGTGGAGTGCCAGGAGTTTTCCTCCAGAGCCAGACGTGGAGTGCCAGGAGTTTTCCTCCAGAGCCAGACGTGGAGTGCCAGGAGTTTTCCTCCATCTCTTTTCATGTGGTTTGTTGAAGAGCGGCGAGACTGTTACGTCGGGCTGACAGGTGTACGTGTCTCTCATCCGTCGTTGACATTGCATCATTCGGGTACTTTAAGGGCGAGGTAGGGGCGCGAGTCTCACTGATAACTTTTCAGCTGAATTTGAAAAAAAAGAAAGAAAAAGAATTGCACGTAACTGCAGTTTTACAGAAGGCGTTCTGCTGGTGTCTGGACTCTTGTCACCAAAATCGCATAGAAGATGAGACAGGAAAACGAAAACACTTTGATACAGATTTCTGGCGCTGGTCCGGATCAAAGTTCAGATCCATAATAGTTCGGAAAGATTGTGCAACAAAAATTAAAATAATTTTTAAAAAATGAAGGAAAGAAAGGAAGGAATAAGAATGGAAAATAACAAGTACGCTGATTCCGACAAACGTCATTGAAAAGACGTACAGTTGTGTGAGGACAAAACACGAAACTTTTGCTGTGCATTCGTGGTGTACGTCTGAAACAACAGGCGAATCCAGTTTAATAGTAAAAATAGAAGGACACTCGGAAAAGCCCATGTCCTTCTATTTTTACTATTTGATGATGGAGAGTTCTTGAAAATCTCTCTCTCTCTCTCTCTCTCTCTCTCTCTCTCTCTCTCTCTCTCTCTCTCTCCCTCTCTCTCTCTCTCTCTCTCTCTCTCTCTCTCTCTCTCTCTCTCTCTCTCTCTCTCTCTCTTCTGTTCAACTGCTGAACCAGCTTCCGTGAAACATGGTCAAAAGATAGGATATGGTGTGACGATGGTTTTGTTTCAGTTTGGTGCCGATCTGGATGAAAGCGCAGATTCAACTTGGCGTAGGTCTGGGCTTTTCCGAGTGTCCGTCTATTTTTACTATCTGATGATGGAGAGCTCTTGAAAACCATCGTCACATCTCTCTCCTCTCTCTCTCTCTCTCTCTCTCTCTCTCTCTCTCTCTCTCTCTCTCTCTCTCTCTCTCTCTCTCTACGTTCGGGGCTACACATTCTCTCTCTACTTCTATCTCTGTCATCCTGTCTCTCTGTCCCTCCTCACCCCCCCACCCCCACCCCACACACACACTCTACGAGACAATATATTACAATATATGAATAATATGAATACATCCGTTTTGAAGCACAGTCATTTAGGGTATGAAAGAGATGCAGGGAAAAGTACAATGAGAAACAATACAATCACGTTCCTTAACCACAGTCGGTAGAGGGTATCAACGATATCTCATTTTCCCGCTTCTAGTCTTTAACCTCCACATAGGGCATACTGTCCACACATTGCCTTTGTGATGACATGCCTTCTTACCGAAAAAAGAAGTATTAGCGGAGGGTTGAAAAAAACTACAGCAACCGTAAAAAACAACACACTACTAGCCGCTGTGGCGCAACGGTTAGCATCGTGTATTCCCGGCTGGGAGGTCATGAGTTCGATTCTCTGCAGACCTATTTATTTGTGGGATTTCCCTACCCCGACCGGCTCCTGCCTAAAGCCGAGTTTGCTATGGTTTCAGCTGGGAAGTCTGAAGCAACTCAGTCGAGTTTCATCGACTTAAAGTGTGCGTCTCTGAGAGTTGTGCTCTAATTTCCTGACCAACAGTGAAGGTATGTGTATTTCTTGGTCTTAGTTAACTCTGGAATATATTATGAAAGGAAGCGTAGAGTATAGCTCTGTTATGTCGTCTCAGTCTAGAATGGAACTCCTTAGCATCATCTTCATCTTTTTCGTTATCTTAATCCTCATCGATCAACATGAAACAAAATCATCATCATCATCATTATCATCATCATCATCATCATCATCATCATCATCATCATCATCATCATCATCATCGTCATCATCATCATCATCAACAACAACAACAACACCAACAACAGCAACACCACCACCACCAACAACAACAACAACGACAACAACAACAACAAACTAGAATAGTACCCAGTCATCAAGGCAGCCCAAAAGCAGCTCCAGAGACAGATCAGGGAGGACAAACGCCTCTTCACATCCAGGGTGGAGTCCAACTTCCGGGGAGGTAACGCCAGGCAGTACTGGAGAGACATCGGGACAATTACCGGCCACAAGCAGCAAACAGTTCCTCTCCAGACCAGTGATGAAGCCAAGCTGGCCAGAGAGCTGAACACCTTCTATGCCAGGTTTGACCGTCGGGACTTCAGTGAAGAGCAGCAGCGGGCCATGCAGGAGGTGGCAAGTCGAACTGAGCATCCAATCACCATCTCAGTCGATGAAGTCAGGACATCCTTCAAGAAGGTCAAAGTGCGCAGTGCTGCAGGCCCTGACAACATCACTGGTAGGCTGCTGCGGGAATGCCGTGACGCTGTAGCTCCGGTCTACTGTGAGCTCTTCCAGAGGTCCATTGACGAGGGCTCCATCCCAACCATCTGGAAATCCTCAACTATTGTGCCTGTCGCCAAGAAACGTTCTCCAGTCACCATGAACGACTACAGGCCAGTAGCACTCACTTCTGTCGCCTTTAAGTGCGCTGAGAAGATCATCCTTCGCCTGCTGAGGTTGGAGACAGAAGAGCATCAGGATCCTCTTCAGTTTGCTTATTCCCGCAACCGGAGTACTGAAGATGCCATCCTCACTCTCCTCCACAGTGTCTACACTCACCTCGAGAAGCCTACTTCATACGCAAGGGTCCTCTTCATCGACTTCAGCAGCGCTTTTAACACGATTCAACCACATCTCCTTGTCACCAAGCTTCTCCGCTACAATGTCAACCCTGTCCTCATCAGTTGGATCTTTAGTTTTCTGACTCAGAGAACACAACGAGTCCGAGTTGGGCACACTCTCTCCGATCCTGTGACCACCAACACTGGCGCTCCCCAGGGCTGCGTGCTGTCTCCTGCTCTCTTCACCCTGTACACTGCCGACTGTCGCAACAAGGATGATTCCACTCTGCTGATCAAGTTTGCAGACGACACCTCGCTAACTGGCTTCATCCTCAATAATGACGAAACAGTGTACAGGCACGCCGTGGATGAACTGGCAGATTGGTGCAGCACAAATCATCTGGAGCTGAATGTGTCCAAGACCAAGGAGATTGTCGTGGACTTCAGGAAGAACAAGCCCAGCACCGAGGCCCTCGTCATCAGTGGTGAGTCAGTCGAGATCGTAGAGTACTACAAGTACTTAGGTACCATCATCGACAACCAACTAGACTGGTCTCCCAATGCAGATGCGGTGTGCAAGAAGGCAAACCAGAGACTTTTCTTCCTGAGAAAGCTGCGACAGTTCCGTGTCAGCCCACAGATCCTCCAGTTGTACTACCAGTCGACCATTCAGAGTGTATTGGCCTTCACCCAACTGTGTTACCACAGTAGTGCCAAGACGACAGACATGGACAGGCTGGAGAAAGTAGTCAGCAAGGCAGCCTCCATCGTGGGGGAAGAGCTGGTACCCATGAGCGCATGGTTCCCAGGTGTGGCCATTAAGAAGCTTGACAAGATCCGAGCAGACAACCACCACCCACTCCACGAGGTGCTGGCATCCCAAGAGCCCAGGAGAGAATCTTCCCGGGTCCTGAGGAGTTTCAGTGCCCGGACCAACCGACTGAGGAACTCCTTCCTGCCATCTGCCGTACGCCTCTTCAATGAGAGAGTTAATGAGAGAAGGGAGAATGTGTGTCTTATTTTTTCGGTTTAAGTACTGACCCCTGTGGCGTGCTTGCCTCTGTGTGTGTGAGTGTGTGTGTGTGCGTGTGTGTGGTGTGTCTGAGTTTGTGTGTGTGTGGTGGGGGGGGGGGGGGGGGGGGGGGGGGGGGGGAGGGGGGGGGGGTATGTGCGTGTATGCATGGCATGTGTGCATAGGTGTGTATGTTGCCCCCCCCCCTCCTCACCCCCCTACTAAGTATTTTAAGTCCTGTTTTATACAGTGTGTGTGTGTGTGTGTGCATGAGTGTGTGTGTGTGTGCCCCTCTGTGTGTGTGTGTGTGTGTGAATTTGATGGACCACCCCCCCTTGAAGCTATCTTTTAATTTTCTATCCATGAATTATATGAATCAAATGATTTGACTTTGATTGTCTTTTTTTACTGTTTTGATATTATACATTTAGTGATGTCATTGCATGGCATTGAAATTTTGTTGTTATTTATTCCTTACTACATGTCTGTTAGGGAATGTTATGTTTTACTGTTCAAATGTTTATACAGTGTGTGTGTGTGTGTGTTTTAATCCTTGAATTATACATGACTTAATTATCTTTTTACTATTTAAATAATCATACTTTTCTGTGATATCATGGCATGGTGCAAAAATTTCATTGTTTGAATGTCATGTTGTATTGTTACATTATATAAATATATATATGTGTATGTATGTATTTATATGTGTGTGTATGCGTGTGTGTACATGTATGTATGTATGTGTGTGTATGTATATATATGTATGTATGTGTATATATATATATATATATATATATATGTATGTATATATTGAATTATAAACAAAGCTTGCTCTTATGTCTTAGATTGACGAAATAGGGGGAAATAAGCATTCATATCTGCAGTGGTAGATGATTCTGCCTAACTAACGGTATGTGCTTGAGTGGGTGAATGGAGAAAAATAAAATAAATGCTTCTAAAAATTGAGTCTTCAACAAGCTTATAGTCTCCAAGGGGGAGACATCGTCCAATAGGGAAACTCACTAACATATAACTCCTGGTCATATACCGATATTTCGAAACCTTGTTGTTTCTCCTCAGTGACCGCGGAAAGTGGTAATTTGACTCCTCAGCCTTTTAAGTTTTAAGAAGAATGCAATCCCAGAAAAGGCTGGTGTGCAATACCGTTAGTATATTTGTTGAGTTTTCAAAAAACCAACCAAAGGTGCCACCTAAGAAGCAAAAGAAAATCATGAAAGAGCAAAACAAGCTACATTTTCTTGTGAAAAGTAAAAATATAAAAAGATATCCTCTTAAGACACAAGTGCTGAGGGTCAGTTCTTGGAATGAATCCGCAAGGGACTAAAATACAACAAACTAATAAATTCCAAGGATAAGTACCGCGCACCGTTCCAGCAACTTACAGAGCAGCTTGGTGTTGCAATGACTGCAAGAAATATTGAATTATGAGTTTCCTATTGGAGGATGTCTCTCCCTTGGAGACTATAAGCTTGCTGAAGGCTCAATTTTTAGAAGCATTTATTTTATTTTTCTCCATTCACCCACTTTCTTCTTCTTCTTCTGCGTACGCAGGCTGATACTCCTGCGGACACTCCCTGTATAGCCAGGCAGTGGAGTTTTTGTGTGTATGACCTTTTTTATCCCGCCATTAAGGCAGCCATACTCCATCTTCGGGGAAGGTGCATGCTATGTGTCACGTGTCATCCATACCAACGGCCAAACTGGCCTTCTCTTCCGAAAGTTGGTGATGGGATTTTACGTGTGTGCAAGATGTTATGCGTGCGCTCACACACGGAACCTCGGTTTATAGTCTCATTCGAAGGACTGTATGGGGAATGGAGTCAGAACCAATGTTAACTCCGAGGGAAAAATCCCCTATACCGAAATTCGAACCCGCAACCCCAGGATCACGAGTCCGGCGCTCTACCAACTGAGCTATCCGGCCCCCATTCACCACTCAAGCAGAGAATGTAAATATGCGGGTTCAAGCTCACCCATCTTATTTTGCACGAAAACCCCCCTTTTCACAAACAAATCACGTCCATCTCATGTCAGTTTTGGCCAATTTTAACACATATTCTACAAAAAAATTAACACCCCAAAACCTCTAAAAATCGACGCAATCGTTGTTTTAAAACGGGGGGTTTTACGTCCCTAGATAAAAATAGGGTGATCGTGAACCCGAAAATTTACTTTTCTCTCCGGGAAAAAAAAATTTCTAAGGGTTTTAAATTTACCCTTTACTATTTCCCCAAAAACTATTGACGCCCGGGGACGAAGCCCTCCCAAATTTTTCAATATTACCCTTCACCTCAAGCACTTTTAATAAATCAGTAAAATTTTAACGGGCTTTCCATCTTGATTAGTTTTTTTTTCACCCAATTAAAATTTTAAAAACCCTCATTTTTTTTTTTTAAATTCCCCGCCCCCGCCAAAACCTGTATAATGATAATCAAAAAACCCCCTCCCTTTAAATTTGGACGGAAGTCCCGGTAAAATTTTTTAAGGGATAGCCTTAAAACCCAAATTAACATCTTTTTTTAAATTTTTGAAAATGGACATAAAAAATTGGGTTTTCGAAAAAAATCAAAAGGGTTTTTAAACCTTCAAATTAAAGACATCTTCTCTTGTACAAAATTCTATAAGTTTTCATTTTTGGGGGGAAGCCCAAAGTTTTTAGCCCCCCCCCCCCTTTTGGGAAAGTTTACCCCCTTTCTTTCTTCTTGTGGGAAATGTATATTTAATCTGGGGGTTTTGCTTTTTGTTTGGGTTAGCAATAAAATAAATTCGCAAAGGTGTTTTTTTTTTGAAACAAAAATTTGGAAAAACTTTGGTATTTTTAAGGGGGAAATTCCCCTTTGCTTGCCCGCCTTTTTTTACAATTTGTTCCAGTTTTTTTGGAGCCCCTTCGGGTTTTTAAACCCACTTTTTTAAAACCAAATTTTTCCCTTTAAGGCAATCCAAAAACCCCCGCGCCTTTGGGACAATTGGTTTCTTAAGAAAAAACCGCTCGTTTTGCTTGGGTTAAAAGGGGAATGTCATCTTTTTTATAAAAAATTTTTAAAAAAATTAAAAAACCTAATTTAAAAATGGTATTTTTTTCAATAAATTGAACATGTTCTTACAATGTAGGAGCTTTTTAAAAAAAACCCCAAATCTTTAACTTCAGTTTACAAAAACCTTGCCGTAGAGGATCATTTTGGCTTCCAAGTTGATTTGAAAATCCCAACAAAAATTTTTTAAAACCCCCCAAAAAAAAGGCGAAGAGTCCCATCAGCAGGGGCCATCCCCCCCTTTGGCTTTTTTCCAAAAATAAATTTTAAATTTTTTGCCTTTTTAATGCCCCAACCACAGGCGGCGGTGTTTCATATGCGGGACCATTTAAACCCCCCTAACCCTTTTGGGAAAGGGGTCAGTTATAATTTTCATGTTATTACCAGTACGACGCTTACTAACTAAAACACAATTTGTCCCCCCAAAAGCGAAAACCCGCGTTTAATCCTTTCCCCCCCCAAAAGGGGAAAATAATGCTTATGAAAAAAACCCTGCAACAAATTTTTAAAAACATTGACCTTCAACGGATTTTAGCCCAAAAGTTAGACCGAAATTTGGGGGGGTTGGGGCACATTTTTTTTTGGGGGGCGAAAAAAGAGAAATAAAATTTATGACAAGGGGCCTAGCCAAACCCCCTTTCCCCCAATAAAACGCACAATTTTCGTTTGGGGTTTCCATAGAACAAAAAAAAACCCTAATGCTTGGAAACATTTATCTTAGAAAAAAAAAAGGCCAAAAATCCCGGAGTGAAAAGACTCAAGACCCCAACGGAAAATTCGTTTGGTGTTTTGGAGCGCAAGCAAAAGACCAAATTACAAAAAAAAGATAAATTACGGGCTTTGATCCAAAAAAATTTCTAGTTTTAGAAGATCTTTTAATTCAGCTTTTGGGATTTGCTGCCACCCATACAAAGGGTAAAAGACTTTCTTTCACATGTTTGGTAAAAGGTTAAATTTTTTTGTGGGCCCTTTGGATTATACCTACCCCTGCCCTTTTAAAATGCAGATTTGGTATGTTTACAAAATTTAAAAAACAAGAAACCCTTCATAGCGGAGACGAAAGACTTAGGCACAATAAATACTTAAACAAAAAAGGCCCGCTCCACCTTTTTTAAAGAAAGAAACCTAGCCCTAAAAAAGACGCCCTTTTATAAGCCCCCCCCCGCCGAAAGCAGCCCACACCGGGAAAGCTTTCCACAACCAAAAGCGCGCCCCCTGTTGACTCCCCTCTCACTGACAGCCCATACAAGCAAAAAGACAGCCCTTGTTGTATTTTTAACTTTTAGGGAAATTAAAGCTATTTTTTTAATTTCACAAAAAAATTAAAATCCAGCAGCAAACACTCCAAGTCCACAGGGGCCCGGCCTTTGGAAAACCACTACCAAAACCTATAGTAGACAAAACCCAACTAAAAACACTCCTTTATGCCAGGCAGGGGCATCAGGCGTTTGGCACCCAAAATTTTTTTTAAAATAAGTTTTGTAGTTGATGCAATTGTTTCAAATCCAATTTTTAAACCAGGCTAAAGGCGTTTGGAGGGGGTTCGGGCCCCTTTTGGCGCACTACCTTTTTAAAGGAAAACGGTGTGGGGAGATACCCAAAACCCCAACGGCTTTTAAAATACTAACTTTTTGTAACCCCCTGTTCCCTAAACAGAGTCCTTATTTTCTGCTAGCGTAGTTTTTTCCCATAAAGTTTTCTTTTTTAAATAGTTTTTCTTATTTGCTTGTTTGCGCTGTTTAGTTTCGCTTGTTAGGGGACAGCTTTTCAAACCGGGTTTTCCCCTTTTATCAACTTTAAAAATTTTTGTTTTTTTCCTGCTGATTCTAGCCTTTTCCTTCCCCCCCTAAATTGTTTCATCTGCATCGGGGTTTTTTTTTTTTCTTCTTCTTTTTGGGCATCTAGCTCGTCAAATTTTTCCCCTTAAAATGTGCGCTAGTCCCCCCTTTACGTTGAAAGAGCCCCCCTTAAAGGGCCCTCAAGTTCGGCCCTAAGCTTATCGTTTTCATCCTAAAAAACCTAAATTTTAAACGCTCATTTTGGGGTCAGAACGAAATTTGGGTTTGCAATGTTTTTCGACTGTCCCCTTTCATTTAAAAACTCGTTTAATTTCTGCTTTTATTTTAAATTTGCGGGTTTGTTTTAATTTTTGAAGGGTTTTTTTGTATTTTAAAATTGGGTTTTGGGCAACCTTCCCCCCAAGTTCTGAAAAAGGGCTAACACCCTCGGGCCTTTTAAATGGGCCAAAAAATTTTAAAATTTGGGCCCTTTGGTCAACAACAGGGAACCAAAAGAATTGTGGCCCGCTTAAAAACTGGGTTGGGTCGGTTTTGCTGTAAGCCGCACACTTTTTCCCTTTTTAAACCGGCCCTTTACATACAAAGGGATTATTTTCATCTTTAAAAATCAAAAAACCCTAAGCGCTTTTGGCTGCTCCCCCTCCCCCTTTATGGCTATATAATGATTAAATTCTATCTAGCTTTCGTATTTGGTTTAAACCCACCCCTTGGCCTCCCTGTTGCTCCTTCAACTTTTTCTTGAAATTAAAAGGGCCCCCCCCTATTCTGTTTCTTCTTCTTCTTCTTCAATGGGGATCAATTGCTTCAAAACTTCAGCCATATTTTTTTTTTATATTTTTTTTGTTTTAAAAAAAGGGAACTCTTTGGGCTGTAACCTCGATCCATAAGAAAAGAGAAGGAACCCCAGGGCGAAAAAGGTTAAGGGCTGTAATTGGGTGTAAATACTTCCATAAAACCAGTTCGCCTGGACTTTTTTTTAAAATATTTAAATTTCCCTAAACCTTGGGCGTGGGGGGGTTAAAAAATGCCAGGCACCGCAAAACCTATAAATTCAAAAAATTTTTTAAAATCGAGAGATCCTAATGTATTTGTTGTTGCTTTTTTGGGGAGGGCTATCGTTAAATTTTTGAAAATTCAGCCTGGGGGCAGGGGTTTCTTTTACTAAAAAAGCAGACTTTTTTTCCCCTTTTTTATTTGATTTTGGCTGCCAAAAAAAGAAAGAAAAGGAAAGTTTATAAAGGAATACAAGACCAAAGGGCCCCCTCAACCCACAGGTTTTAAAGGGGGGGTTGCAAAGAATGATGTTAAAATGGGCAGTAGCAAAGCTTTTGGCAACAGATTTGCATCCCCTAGATTTTTTTTTTTTAAAAGAACATATGCCTTAAAAAACCCAAGGTGCACTAAAAAAAACCTTACTTATAGACTGAATTAACCCTCCGATTCTGTGGGTTCTGTCTGAAGTTCCTGAAGCTACATCGCGGTTTTGTGCATTTCTTTAGTTTAAAGTTTTTTAACAAACCCCCGGACGGGCCAGAAAAATTTCAAAACCCCAGTAAAAAAGTAAAACGGTTATTTATTATGAAAACGTTTTTTCACGCCCTTTACAGAAAAATAAAAACAAGCAAAACCCACTTTGGAACATACATCAAAATTTGGGCTCTAAAGTTTTTTAAAAAAATTTTTGTTCTTAAATTTACTGAAGGAACAACTCCTTTTCAGAGAGAATAAAGAAGCTTTTTTAATAACCCAAAAAATTGGAGAAGGTTGCCCTGTGCAATAAATGGCAAGTCTGATAAATTTTCGGGGCGCGGGCTTTTCCCTCCCCAAATTTTTTGATGAAAAAAAGAAAGTTGTTCGGGGGAAAGGCAGGAAAGGGGAAATCCTGCTTTTAAATCTGTATGAAAAAAACTTCCCCTTTTTATGATGAAAGATAGAAGACTCCTTAAAAACCCAAATATGGGCTGGGGGCCCTGGATTTTAGATTACTTTTGGACAACAATTGTTTGGAAGGGGGAAAAAAGGAAAAGGGCAAGATGGTATAAAAAAAATTTATTCACAAAAAACAGACGGAGGCCCAAAAAAAAATGAAATTTTTTTTGGGTTTTTGTGATGCTCAGTTAAACATTGAAAAACCCCCGAAAAAAAGGATAAGGCCTTTTAAAATGAGAAAAAAATATTCTATAAAAAAAAAGGATAGTTTGAAGTTTTCCAAAAAGATCCGCACGGTTCTTTTAAACTGCGGGATTACGGGGGTGGGGGAAAACTGCCCTTTCGTATTGGATTTGTTAAAACAATAACGGGTTTCATTACGAGTACATTGTATTTTCTGCACACCTTTAAAGCAAAACCCGGTCTTACAAAAAAAAAGGGAAAAGTTTTTTTGGGGGGGACGCGTTTAATATTTTTTTTAGTTGATCCTAGCGACAAACGAGCGCTTTTTTTAGAACATTACTATAGACAAATTTTGGGAAAAATTGAAACACTTTTTAAATTATTGAGGACGGGTTCAGCTGAACGAGACATTGTTAAAAAAAAAAAAAAGCTCGGGAAAAAGGGCAAACCCTTTATTTCCCGCCATCCCTTAAAGTTTCTGTGGGGCTTTTAAACCCTCAAAAATAAATCCCCGTTTTAAAAGGGATTTTTTGATCGCGGGAAAAAAATCGTTGTATTTTTTTAAACAATAAGGACAAAAATTTTGAAGTTGTTTAAGTAAAAACTATAAAAAAGGGAAAAAAGTTGAGCTAAAAAAATAAAAGACATTTAAAAACACCCTAAGCACCCCTAAGCAAATTGCTTACGGACGGCCCCTCCATTTTAAAATTACGTTTTTTTAGGTAGATTGTTTATTATTGGTTGTTACAAAAATTTGTTTTATTTAATTTGTTTATTATAAAAAAGAATGTCCGGGGCCAGAACCAAAAGGGGAGCTAGTCCTAAATCCCTGCATTTGGAGTTTAAAAGCCTTTAGGAAAACACAACCTGAGTTTGATCTAATAGGAGTGCCGGGAAATTTTTATGGTTTTTGGGAACCAAAGTTTAAAACGGGGCTTAAAAACAAAACAGAAATTGAAAAACAAAAAACGGCAGAAATAACCCCCCCTTAAAAACAGTAAAAAAAATTTAAAGGGGGCAAACGATTTTGGCAAACTTGAATAAAAAACTTCATAAAGAGAAAAATGTTTGGGCGTTGTTTTCCTGAAATTGACTGGAATTTAAAGTTTAAACACAAAAGCCCAAATTGAAATATTTATGATAAGAAAAAAAATTTTTAAAGAAAGGCTTTAAAAATCCCGGGCTCTTTCTTTTTAAGCCTATTTCCGGGAACCAACGGGAAAAAACAGATTGAAAAAAAGTTTTGGGCAGGGTACTGAATATATTGCTAAGAGAAAAAAGTCCTTAGCTAAAGGGGGGGGGGGCGACACGTGGGTTTAAAGTTTTTAAACCCAACGCTACAGGTATTTCCTAGGCAAATGACGATGTTTTTTCACTTTTTTATTACCCCGAGAGAGGGGGTTTACTAGTTTGCCAGAACTTTTGCGCTAATTAGGGGGGTACAAAAAAAAGGTTTAAAAAAATTTGGGAAATCCCCCTTTCTTAAGTTTGTTTTGGGCAATTACTAAAAACGGGATGAATAAACCCCTATGAAACATCTAAAAAAGTTACTGTGAATTTTGACAAAGCCCAAACAACAGTACTTGACTTTATTTTCATTAAGTTTTTTGATTTTTTTGGGGTTTTAAACTCTGTTGATAAGTGTTTTGCCAAAAGGTTTTTTTTTAAAAAGATATGTTTAAAAATTTTAAAATAAAATAATCTTGATTAAAAAAGGGGGTTAAACATTTTAGGTTAGAGAAAAAACTAACTTAAAAAGGGAAAATTTGAAAGGGGACTTGGATAAAAAAGGATTTTTGAAAGAAAAATGCAAAAGTTTTAAAATTCTTTTTCTTATTTTAATTACTGGCCCCTCAGCTTTTGCAAAGGAAAGGGGCGGGGTTCGGGTGTTCCCTTTTTTAAGCCACGGGGGCGGGGGCCCCGGGCCCTTTTTAAAAGCTTTAGGAGGCCGGGGTCTGGGTTTGGGCCCCGCCAGGTCTATTTTGTAAGTGCTTTTTTTTAAAAAAATTAACCCCCAAAATTTACAAAAAGGCCCTGCCTTGTACCCAAGCACAGCAAAACTTTGTTCTTTGGATTAAGAATAAAAAAACATTACAGGTGAAAAAAAATTACAGAAAAAGAATTTAGAAGCTTATGGTGACAGCGATGTTACAGACGAAAAAAAAATTAAATTTTAAAAAGGGAGGGAAAAAGGACTTTTACTTCACGACGGGTTTAAAACATTAAAGCAATTAAAGAAAACCCTTGAAAAAAAAAACACATGTCGGGAAAACCCCCAAAAATTGGCCCCCAAAAAAAAAATTTTTAACCAAAAAAATTTAAATTATAAGTTTTAGCAAACCTATTTTTTTTTTTAAAATCACGGGGTTTTGGGGGACAACTTAGCTCTTCACGAAAAAAGGGACCCTTTTGGGGCAGGCCTTTTAGGACGAAAGTAGCCCCGCTAGAAGAAAACGTCTCTTTAAATAGTAAAAGGGGAAAGGGGGGTTTTAAATTCGTTAAAACTTCATAAACGCCCAAAACGCCCATATGGGTTTTTGGCTCTATTAAAACATGCCCTCTGCCTCTAAAGGAGCATCCCAAGTATCTTACTTTTGCCCCAAACGGTAGGATTTTTTTGTTCCCTTGGTTTCTTAGTAATGCTTTTTTTTTTTTAAAATTTTAATGCTTTATGGTTTAAAAACCTGTTGCTTTAAATTCTTCTTTTTTCATGGCCCCGTAAGACTGCTGGCAATTTCCAACCCCTTCTGTGTTGGCGTTCTGTAAATTCGTTTGTGTACTTCGTTAAATGTCCAAATTTTCTCTTTTTGATATTTTTTAGGGAAACAAGGGGTTCCCCTTTGATTCTTATTAAAGTTTTTTACTAGGGGTTGGGGACCCATGGTTGCCTGGGATCCCTCTCTTAACTTTAAAAAATGATGTTTTAAAAAACAAGGGCTGGTTTACAGAACCTTTTAAAATCTTTTTTCCCCAACAAATTGCCTCCATTTGGATTTCTTTTTTGGGCCCCCCCCCAGGGATATTTTTTGTAAAACCCCCAGCCCCCAGCATTTGAGCTTTTATCCCTTTTTAAAAATCCGGTCTTTTTTAAACTTGAAGGCCCCTGTCAAAAACTGTCAGAGCATACTTAAACTTTTTTTTCTAACTTTGTCATGTGGGAGATCCCCAAGTCCCTTGGTGGGGGGTCAATTTTGGAAATGGTTAACAAAATTTGGCCTTAAAAAAATTTTTTTTGGGCAGGCAATATTTTTGCCAAAATTTTCCTGTTTTTAAACCCGCCTTTTTGGGATCCCGATTCAACACTCTAGCCGCTTTTTTTAGGGTTTTTTAATAAACGGGCTTTTCCCTTTTTAAAACCCTTTAAAGGGGGAAAAAATATTTTTTGTACTTTTGTATTGTTTTATATTTTAAAATTTTAATTTTTTAATTTTTTTTTTAAAATTGAATATGCGAAAGGGAGATTTGCCCCATAGCACCCCATAATAAAGCCATTCCCCGCTATTTTTTTGTTTTCCCCGATGGTTTATAAAAATCAGACATTTTTGGCGGTGGGGATTGGGTTGAAAATTCTTTCCCGTCACTAAGTAATATCCCTTAAATTTCGTCATCAACGTCTGTAAAAAGTGTGCTCCCATGGCCCTGTTTTCCCCCAACTTTTTATTAATAAAGTCTAAGTGAGGGAATTCGCCCTTTTTTCATAACCCTCTTGGCCCTTTGCTAAAACCCCCATTTTCCTTGGGGATGCCGTTCTCTTTTCATCGGCCTAATTTACTAAACATATAATTTTCTGCCAAGAAGGGCCAAAGGGATTAAAAAATAGCCCCCTCCTTCCATAATAATTTTCCCCCCCGCCATCTTTTTATAAATCCCAAAATTTTTTGAATTTAAACTTTTTAGGGAAAATTAAAATTTTCGGGGGTTAAAACCCCTGTGTAACAAGAAAATCTTTTGACGCAATCCCTTTCAGTGATTTTCAAATATAACCTTAACAATGTCCTCAATGTCTAACCTTTCCCAGGGCGGGGGCCGGGGTTCATTCTAAAAAAAGTTTTTTTCTAACCCTTTTAGCCCATTTCAAGACCGCTAATCACCCGAATGGTAAAAACGTATTGATAAACTTTTTTTTTTATTTATCTTTTTTAAATTTAAATAAAAAAAATTCAAAATAATTTAATACAAAGGGTGTCTATGTGCTTTTTAAATCAAATAATTTTTTTGTTTTTTAAGCTAAAAAAAAAAAGGGTTTCAATAGCTTTGGCGAATCTTCAAAATTCCCCCCAAAGTTGGGGCGGTTTTTTTCCTTTCAAAAATTTTGCAGGGAAAATTTGACCAAAAAACCCGATAGGCACGCATAATTAAACCCAAAGTTAAAATAAAGGTTTTTTAAAAATATTATTTATTTTTTATTTTTAAAAATTTTTGTGTTTAAAATATTAAAGTGTGAGGAGCAAGCAGACTACTCTGTAAAACCCCCTGTCATAAAGAAAGTTTTCACCTTGGGTGCCCTTTTGGAAAAACTAAACAGTATTTTGGGGTTAACTAAGTTTTTGAACAGATTCAACAATTGTTACATCCGCTTTGAGAAGTACAAAGCTAGGGGACGAACACAAATAGGGTCAAAAAAAGGGTTTTTTCAGTGGGGGGAGACAATGATTAGCCTAAAAAGCTAAGTTAGTAATAAAATTGGGGCCCCCTTGATTCAAAAAGAAGATTTTAAAAAACGAAATTATACAAGATCCGGGTTTTTAAAAATTTCCCCAGAAATCTTTCCCGTGACAAAGTATTACGATTTGGGACTTTGTTAGGGCCAAATTTAAACAGGGGTTAATTACTTTTAAAAACATATTAATTTTGATTTTATATTTTAAAATTTAAATTTGCAATAAAAAAAAAAGAGGGAAAAGACGCCCCCGGACAGTTTCCCCAGGGGCAGGCCCAAAAGGGTCGGGGCATGTACCACAAGTGAAAGTACCCCAAATGGTATGTTAAATTTTCAAATTTTAAAAGTCCCGGACTGTTGAGGCGGGGGTAAAAATGCTGAATGGGAAAAGACTTTCAAAAAACAAACCAAACAACAAAACAAAAATTATTGAAAGTAATACAACATCAAACCCCCAGCCCCCAAAAACACAATTAAAAAACAACACAAACAAAACAAAAACGATAAGATTATTTTTTATGTATTGGTGGGTGTTGTTTTTGGTTTGGGGGAGTTTTTTAAACATACAAATTTTGTCTAACGCCTTTCTTAGCAGAAAAGTTACAAAACCCCCCCAACCCCAGAAAAGAAAAAGAACCAACTTCTGGGAAAAAAAAGAGAAACCTCCCGTTTTTAGGGCCCTTTTTCATGTAAATTTTTTAAAAAATAAATAAAGTTACAAATTTTGAACTAGAAAAGTTAAAAATTTTAAATTAGTTATAGAAAGTACCCCTTTTTAATTAAGTGCAAGTAAATTAAAATTTTAAAATACAAAAAAAAATAAGTTTTCCCTTTAAATTAAAGGGCTTGTTAGGTTCTTTAAATAAGTACAAATTAGGTTATTAAGGGAAAATTTTTTGTTAGGGTTTTTAAGTAATTCTCGTTAGGTTCTTAATTTTAAAAAAAGTTTAAACGGGTTTTAAGTTAATCTTTTAAAAATTCTCCCAAGGCCCTACAGCATATGCAAAAAATATGATTTGACGTAAGTTCTCCCTTTTTATTTTTAGGACTTTTGATTTCTTGTTAACGCGTTGTGTTTTACTTGATGAAGAGTAAGGGCAGATTAAAATTTTTTGGGGATAAAATACTTTGTTTTTAAAAGAGAGCTTTTCTTTTAGTTATCGGAGATATATTTTTTTTGACAAAATTCTTTCTTTGCCCTTTTCCCTTTTTCTTCAGAATTGGCTGGGGAAAAGCATACATCCCTTTGGCCGGGAAAACCAAAATATTCTTTTTTTAACTGTTTCCCCTTAAAATTTCCCCCTTTTTCTTTCCCCTCACTTTCCCTTTTTCAAAAGTTGAATGAAAAAGGCCCGTCCCCTTTTGGAAATAGCATGTGTCCCTAAACCTCCCTCAGTCCTTTAGCCAAATTTGTTTTTTAAATCCCTTTTAAAAAATCTTCTGTTGGGACGGGGTTTGAATAAAACATCAGTGTCTTGTAAAGAACTTTGTTCTGGGGGGCCGGGGGTTTTTTAAAAAAGTGTACAGAAATTCAACAAAAATAACCCTTTTAAAAAACCAATACGGTTGGAAAACCGGTTTAAAAAAATGGTTGTCCCAAAATTTTAACCCTCCTTTTTTCCTTTATCATAACCCCAACCCGGGTGTCGTTAATCTTCCCAAAATCTTTTATAGTTAGGTTTTTGAAGGGAAAATTTTAATTTCTTGGTTTTTTTTTCGTAACTAATTTCACTTTTTTACGCTTTTGTGGTTTTTTCCATCTTTTTACCCAAAACGCTGGTTTTTCATCCGTTTAAAGAATTTTTTTTCTGAAGGGGTCAGTGGCTTTGGGTTTTTTGATAGTATTCTTTTTAATGGATGGCCTCATAAAAGGCTCTTTTTCAAAAGCAAAAATTTTTTATGAACAGAGTCAGTTTTTGTCCCCTGTTTAGGTTTAAAAAAGTAGGAGTCTTTTTGGAAACAATTTAGTTTTGTGGCGAAATTGGGAACAAGTTTAAAGGGGGTTTTTGAAAGGGTTTAACTTTTTTTTTCTGCGGGTTTGGGGGGTAATTTGGGTTTTGGGATCGTGTGTTCAAAAAGGAATTCTAAGTTACTCCCCAAAATTAGCCCATTGGATTAAAAGCTGGAAGCTGTGACAATTACTTAACACAGGGATTGACATCGAGGGTTCCCTTTTTTCATTTTTTTAAAATTTCTTTAGTGGGGGGTTGATCATAGCCCATCCATACAGATTGTTGGGTCTTTAAATACATTGATAGTTGGATGGGTTTTTTTGGGTTTATAGTTGTCTAAATTTTTGTTGTTGGCTTTGCAGTAAGGATGTGAGGCCATGCTAATTTCCCCCCCAAAAACCCCTCTTCCATCATCGAAGTGGGGGGGCAAAATCAAAATTTAAATCAAACTGGTGTTTGTAGATTAAGAAGGGATCCCAAGAAAGGCCAGGCGCAGAGATGTAAATTGATGAGTCTAAGCTTTTTTGTTTTAAAGCATGTAGTTCGGGAGTTCTGAAAAGACGTCTCCAATAAAAAAACACTCAAACCAAAGATACTGTTTTTGAAATTGCCCCCCGTTTTTACAGTGAAATTTTGTCCAGGCTTTTTGAGCGTATTCAAATTCAGAATCAGTTTTTGTCTTGCCCCTAAGAACTAGAAAAGAAAGGCGCCTTTAGGGGAGGGGTTTCATCAAAACCCATTCCCTTAGTTTATGTAAATTTTTTAAAGGGTAAATCCTTTGCGCACTTAAAAAATGGATCAAAATTTTTGTTTTTTATTGGATAGTCTTTTAGAGATCCTGCAAAATTTTTAAATCCCCATCAGATTTGGGGGAGTCATTGAAGGATAAACATCAAAGTAAAAGTCATTAAAAATTTTCTGAAAAATTTTGCAAAAGAGGGAACCCTCTTTTAAAATTTAGAAGTTTACTGGGTTGCATTATTTAAATGAAATCGTAACCTCGAAGGTTAGAAAGAAGATATGCAGTTTTTCCCTGTTTTTTGGGTCCAAACCCAAAATTGAAGATTACAATTTTTTGTGCGCGCCCCCCCAAAAATTTCCACTAATGTGAAACGTGGCTTCACTGGTCACCTAATAATTCTCTGTTACATTTTCCCAAAGTTTTGGATAGTCTAACGTTTTTGGTCTTCGGGTCATAAAATGCCTGAAAGATTAATTTTGGTTGGGGAGTGATTACGAAACTAGTTTTTAACTGCTCTAAAAATTTACTTGCCGTTTGGGTCCCCTGAAAAATTTTTGGGGTCGTGTGTTGACCCTCGGGCCTAAAAACAATAAAAGCCTAAAAAAAGATCTGAAGGGGGGTTAATAAGGTTTTTTTTTTTTCTTGCTGTTGGGGGGGGCCCCTATACTGCGGTAAGATTGATTTTAAAATCCCGCATAAACCACTAAAGGGCTCATCTGCATTTTGTGTAAATTCTTAAAAAAATAAAATTTTTGGGGGCCTGGTTTTTTGGTGTAAGGTTTGGTTTCACAGTCTTAAAAAATTTTTTTTTCAAAAAATTTTTTCTTTTTCGGGAAACTGCTTTTTATAGTTGGGTTTTTAACCAACACCCTTTTACAAAGCTCTTGTTTAGTTTTTTGCCTTTTAATTTTATATTCCCAAAAAGTCCCCCTTAAATTTTTTGGGTTAATACATAAAGGGTCTTTCAAATAAAAATTTTAAACAGTATCCAAAGGCTACAAGCTTGTCAAATGGCTGCCTAAATTTGGGGCGTTTTTAGAAAACCCCTTAAAAGGTGCTTGTTTGGTTTTTACGACCATGTGTTACGTTTACCGTGATTGGTTTGTTTTGCTCTTCAAACTGGATTTTTACTTTCTATGCTTACTGGAAAAATTAAAGTTTCAAATTCAGGGGTATCTTTGTATTGTTTTTTAAAATTTGAGATCTTTTCTGGGGTTCCTTTTTAAAAGGGGTAAATGCGAAAACAAAACCACATAAAACACATATTGGGAGGTTTTTTTTGTTTAAGATTGCTCCCTTTTAAAAAATAACTCTTTTGGGGAGGAAAAGGGAGAAATTTCCAAATATAGGAATAAACTTTTTTTGTTTTTAAAAAATTTGAAGGACTGTCCCTTCAACCAAACCCGAAAAACCCCCTTAAAATTTGCTTTTCCCCACTTGCAAGGGTTTTAAAAAAATGTTAGCATGTTACTCAGCCCCCGTCAGAGTTAAAATCGTGTATGATTAAAATTTTTTTTTCTGTTTTGTTAAACCCGACTTTTTTGTTAGTATCAACGGCGTTATATAAACATCAAAAACGGCCAAAACCTTTTACTGGGGGGTCAGTTTGAAGAGACTCTTTTTGGGGGTTTTTGAGATAGAAAGTGCTTCCTTTTCCCCGAACGTTTTAAGTGGTTAATGATGGGCCCCTTTCTACCACTAAACTTTTTGCTTAAATTTTTTGTTATACCTTTCACCAGTGCGCTGGCGGGGGAGTTTTTTAAACTCAAAACCCGCGTTGAGGGTTTATTTTTTAATCAAAATATTTACGTAAATTTTTAAAAATAAAATTTTATAAAAAGAAGTAAAACGCGTTTTTATTTTTCACCCAAGCGTTTCAACAAATTCAAAAAAAATGGGCAACCTTCCATAAAAACCCGCTAATAAAAATTTGCTTTTTTTTTGAATCACTACGTCAATGGTTTATCACTTTGGTTTTCTTCGTTAAATAATTTACTATTATCTTATATTTTATTGTTTACAAACTTTCCAAAAAAACCCAAAAATTTACTAAAATCCTTTTTTTAAAAGTTTCATTTGTCTCGTTAAATATTCATTAAAACTTCTTTAAAAACAGATACACTGGTTCGGCAGCCATTTTTTAAAACTAAAATAAAAAAAAAAAATAATTGTAATTCAACTGTTTTTTTATAGTCTTTTTTAAAACTGATTTTCAAAATTTAAAACGAATAAAAACACTACTCCTTTAAAAACTGGTAGAAAATCCCCAAAATCCAAAAAAAACAGAAAACCTATTAAAACTTTTAAAAAGGCAAACCAAATTTTTTGGCCTGTGGGGGCCCAAAAATCTTGTATTTCACTGTTTGGCTTTTTCCTCTTGGTTTTTATATTTATGTGAAATTTAAAAAAATCATAAATTTATTTTTTTTAAACCTTTCTCCCTTTAAAACCTTTTCTATGAGCCTTCCAAATTTAACTTTTGAATTTATAAGTAAGCTTTCAACTTTTCGGGCTTCATTTTTTAAACCCAAAAAAAATTAAAAATTAAAAATAATTAAATCATTTTCTCCCTCTCATCATCTCTCTGTGTGTCTCTCTCTCCCACACCAAGTTGCACGCACACAAAACCCCCTTTTAAAAGTAAAGCAAGCGCACACACAGATGCATAGGGGCAAAAAACCCAAAAAAAAAATGAAAACCCCGCGCGCTCCACACACCGGGCCCGACACACAAGACGACACAGAACACACGACAGACCCCAGAAAAACACAAAAACACACACGGGAATCATTCACACCAAAAGACAGGAAAGTCCTTTCAGGGGGTTTTTAAAGGGGATTTTTTTTTTTCCACACTTGGGAAAGTGTAAATCAAGGACCCCCCCCCCCCAAAAACCCCTTTTTAAATCCTGAAAACCCAAAAACACCCGGAAACTCTCAAAATTTTACGGTGGCCGTCTGAGACAGCCTTTTGCAGATGAATTGAAACGGTGAAGCGGTGGGAAAAGGGGAAAAAAGTTGAAGCGCAACCACAACGCAAAAAACATTATACACAAAGTATGGGCAAAGGGGTGAGAAAGTTCCCGAAGGGGGGGCCAAAGTTTCACGGGGCATGAACGGTTTTTATTTTTAGGCTGGGGCTTTGGTGGTTTCCTGCCACGTTAACGATTAATAGGGTTTCTGGGGGCGTGCCTTTGCTTGCTATGTGCGGGTCCGTTTCCAGTACTGTGCAAAAATTCCGGGGACTTGCCCGCATGGCTTTTTATTTTTTTTCAGGGTTGCCGAAAAGAAACGAAAGGGAAGGGGCCCAACCCGCATAAAACCCCGTGTTTCCCCAAAAAAAACACTTGCAACGGCATGTTAAAATTTCGTGCGTGAACACAGAATAAAACCCCGGTTTTTTTATTTCAAACCCCCCAGCCCAAATTTCCTTTTGTTCCCCTTCTTTCTAAAAATTTCAAAAACATTTTTTTTTTGGAAAATTTCTGATCAGTAAAAGCTCTCGGAAATAGCTGATTGAACGTAGCCCCGTTTTTCCCATAAAAATTTGGCAAGTTAAATTTTTTGGGGTTGAAAGAACTGTTTCCCTTTTTTTGTTCCCCTTTTTTTCTTTTTTAACAATTTCTCAAACTTTTCTTTTTGGCTTCTTGGGAACGAAATGCTTT
Source organism: Conus ventricosus (assembly GCA_018398815.1). Lineage (NCBI taxonomy): Eukaryota > Metazoa > Mollusca > Gastropoda > Neogastropoda > Conidae > Conus > Conus ventricosus. The sequence goes on from CM031596.1 coordinate 107,256,599, forward strand.
TTTTTTTCTTAAAGAACCCCCTTCTCGCCTTAAATGGGACGTTGGAGAAACCCTTAGAGGTGCTAGATCGGCTTCTACAGACCATGTGTATACGTTTACAGTGATTGGTTTTTTTGCTCTTCAAACTGAGATAACTTTCTATGCTTACTGGAAAGTTTATGTTATCAAAGTTCAGGCTATCTTTGTATTGTTCATAATTAGAGACTCTTTCTGCGTTCTTTGTAACAGGGTGTAAATGCGCTAAAACACACCACATAAAACACATAATGTCAGGATTTTTTATGTTTAAGACTGCTCGTTTTAAAACTAACTCTTTTGGGAGAGGAAGGTGAGAATTGCCAACTATAGGATAGAACTTTGTTTGTTTCAATATAATTTGAAGGACTGTCCCTTCAGACCAACCAGAACCCCTTAACTTTGCTTCCTCACTTGCATGGTTAAACTGTGTAAGCATGTACTCAGCCCAGTCAGAGTTAAAGTCGTGATAGCTGATTACTTCTTTCTGTTTAGTTGAAACCCAGACTTCCATTTTAGTATCATCAGGCGTTATATAATCAATCAAAACGGCCAACAACACTTTTACTGGCGGGTCAGTTTGAAGAGACTCTGGGATTTTAGAGATAGCATGTGCTACGCTTTCCTGAACGTTCAAGTGGTTAATGATGCCCATGTCTACTTCACTAAACATATTGCTTAATTGTTTGTTACTACCTTTCACCAGTGCGCTGGCGGGCAGTTTTTCAACTCAGACACGCGTGTGAGGTTCATTTTTTAACTCAAAATATTTACGTAAATTAAAAAAAATAAATGTATATAAAATAAGTAAAACGCGCTTTTTATTCTTCACCCAAGCGTTGCAACACTTCAAGACATGTCACCCTTACAATAACACCCGCTAATATTTTAGCTTTTTCTGAATCACTACAGTCAATGTTCATCACTTTGGTTGCTTCGTTAAATAGTTCACTATGATCTTATATTATATTGTTTACATCATTCTCAAAACCAAATTCACTAAAATCAATGTTTAACGCTTCATTGTCTCGTTAAATAGTTCATTACACTTCTTTAAATCAGATACACTGAGTTCGCAGCCATTTTTAAATCTAAAATAAATAAAAAAATATTGTAAATCAACTGTTATTTATAGTCTTTTCTAATCTGATTTTCATTAAAGCGAATAGCTACTACTCCTTCAGGGCTGGTAGAAACATCCACAACATCCATAAAATCAGAATCCATATAATCAATTAAAATGGCAAACAATTTATGGCCTGTGGGGGCCAATAATCTTGTATTTCACTGATGGACTTCTTCACTCTTGTTTGTATATTTATGTGATTAAAAAGATCAGTAATTGATTTTTTAAACCTGCTCCTTAACACTTCTCTATGAGCCTTCCAATTCACTTGTAAGTATATAAGTAAGCTTTCTAACTTCTTCGGGCTTCATTTTTAACCAGAATAAAATTATAAATAAAATAATTAATTAATCAGTTTCTCCCCTCCACTCATCTCTCTGTGTGTCTCTCTCTCACACACACAAGTATGCACGCACACACCCGCTTTAATGCATAAACCAAGCGCACACACAGATGCATAGTGCAAACAAAACACATGAACGCACGCGCGCTCACACACAGACAGACACACACAGACAGCACACAGACACACACAGACAGACACAGACACACAAACACACACACGGAATCATTCACACAATAGACAGATAGTGCTTGCAGGGGAGTTGAAAGGGATTTTGTTGTCCACACTTGAATGTCGTAAATTCAAGACGACCACCAAAAGCACTTATTGAGTCCTGAATCAATAATCACAGGATCTCTTCAAGTTATATCGTGGCCGTCTGAGACAGCCTTTAAGCAGATGAATTGAAACGGTGAAGCAGGTGAATAGGGAAAACGTTGAAGCAGCTAACCACAACAGCAAAAAGCATTATACACAAAGTCATGGGACAGGAGTGAGAATGTCAGCAGGTAGGCCACCGTTCACGCGCATGAACGGTTCTATTTTTAGGCTGTGCTTTGGTGGTTGCCTGCCACCGTTAACGATTACTAGGATTGCTGGAGCGTGCTTGTGCTTGCTATGTGCGGATCTCGTTTCCAGTACTGTGCAAATTCGGGCACTTGCAGCATGGCTTTGATTTTATTCAGCTTGCCAGAAATGAAACGAAAGGGAAGGCCTACAGCATAAAGCCCTGTGTATCCAAAAAGAACACTTGCAACGGCATGTAATTTTCGTGCGTGAACATCAGAATACCCGGTTTTTGATTTCAACCAAACAGCCCATGTTTCCTTCGTTCTCCCTTCTTTCTACAATTTCAACTTCATTTGCTGTTTTGGAAAATATCTGATCAGTAAAAGCTTCTCTGGAAATAGCTGATTGAACGTCAGCCTGATTTGCCATAAGATAGGCATGTAATTCTTGTGGCGTTGAAAGATCTGTTCTCCTTTTTTTGTCTCCTTTCTTTTCTTTTAACAATTGCTCAAGCTTTCTTTTAGGCTTCTCTGAAGAAATGCTGTCTTAAGACATAAATATTTCTGGTAAAATCACTTCTCTCGCCCGTCAGCACAACACAACCCTCCAATGTGGCGCTCCGGTCACAAATGGCAGACTGGCTGGGGGTCTGCGAACCTGTCGACCAAAAATGACGTCATACCTCCAGCTAATTGGTTAGCGCGCACGCGCAATGAATAATAATGAGTCGCATTGCAGTGGTTCGCTGTCAGGGCAGTAATTGCACTTTATCGGTTTTGCGGTGTCACGTAACGAGTAACAAGAGCAGGACCAGTCTGGGTGGGGCAGTTCGATGTCGGGACAGTAATTGCACTTTATCGGTTTTGCAGTATCACGTAACAACAGCAGGGCCAGTCTGGGTAGGGCAGTCAGGCCATATAAATGTTAAATGTTTAGTTAATTTTTATGTGTTTGGAGAGAATGTAAATATGCGTGTTCACGATCACCGTATCTTATCTAGCACGTAAGCCCCCGTTTTAAAACAACGATTGCGTCGATTTTTAGAGGTTTTGGGGTGTTAATTTTTTTTGTAAAATAGGTGTTAAAATTGGCCAAAACTGACATGAGATGGACGTGATTTGTTTGTGAAAAGGGGGTTTTCGTGCAAAATAAGATGGGTGAGCTTGAACCCGCATATTTACATTCTCTCAAGCACATACTGTTAGTTAGGCAGAATCATCTACCACTGCAGATATGAATGCTTATTTCCCCTATTTCGTCAATCTAAGACATAAGAGCAAGCTTTGTTTATAATTCAATATTTCTTGCAGTCATTGCAACACCAAGCTGCTCTGTAAGTTGCTGGAACGGTGCGCGGTACCTATCCTTGGAATTTATTAGTTTGTTGTATTTTAGTCCCTTGCGGATTCATTCCAAGAACTGACCCTCAGCACTTGTGTCTTAAGAGGATATCTTTTTATATTTTGTTACTTTTCACAAGAAAATGTAGCTTGTTTTGCTCTTTCATGATTTTCTTTTGCTTCTTAGGTGGCACCTTTGGTTGGTTTTTTGAAAACTCAACAAATATACTACGGTATTGCACACCAGCCTTTTCTGGGATTGTATTCTTCTTAAAACTGAAAAGGCTGAGGAGTCAAATTACCACTTTCCGTGGTCACTGAGGAGAAACAACAAGGTTTCGAAATATCGGTATATGACCAGGAGTTATATGTTAGTGAGTTTCCCTATTGGAGGATGTCTCCCCCTTGGAGACTATAAGCTTGCTGAAGGCTCAATTTTTAGAAGCATTTATTTTATTTTTCTCCATTCACCCACTCAAGCACATACTGTTAGTTAGGCAGAATCATCTACCACTGCAGATATGAATGCTTATTTCCCCCTATTTCGTCAATCTAAGACATAAGAGCAAGCTTTGTTTATAATTCAATATTTCTTGCAGTCATTGCAACACCAAGCTGCTCTGTAAGCTGCTGGAACGGTGCGCGGTACTTATCCTTGGAATTTATTAGTTTGTTATATATATATGTATGTGTATATGTATATATGTATGTGAGTGTTTATATGTATATGTATATATTATATATATATATGTGTGTGTGTGTGTGTGAAGGAACCCCCCCCCCCCCCCCCCCATCCAAGCCATTTTTACTA
>CM031596.1:107268243-107270743 GCA_018398815.1 Conus ventricosus
AAACAAACGAAAACAAAAACATGAATAAGGGAGGAGAGAGCGCAAGGGATGAATAAGGGAGGAGAGAGCGCAAGGGATGAATAAGGGAGGAAGAGCGCAAGGGATGAATAAGGGAGGAGAGAGTGCAAGGGAGTCAGACTGTTGGACAAAAATCGCACTCTGTGAATGCCAGCCGGATGTGTTTATGCACACTTCAGAAGATCACTGGTGCGTCCTTCATTGACACCTCTCCTCCCCGTTTACTTTGCCTCACCCCCCATCTGCTCTCACTGAGACGTGAGATAACAGCCAGCAATCTCTGGCTCTGAATGAACCAAGGAGCCGCTTCCATTGATAAGCTAACAGCACGGCATTGTCCACGTGTGCAGTGTGCGCCTTGCCCCATTCACCCCCTACACCTTCAGCTTTATCACGTCTGCACCTGTGTCTTCTTTGGCCTGGCTGTCTGGGGCTGTTGGCCTCTTCCTTTCTGTTTCTTTTCCCAGCTGATATCCCACTGTTCGACATTCCAACTAGACAAGAAGGTCACTGCCTGGCTTTTGTTACATGCCTTTAACATGCGTTTGGGGTTCTAGAGGGGGAGAATAGGGGATGGTAAGACAATCGAACCAGGTAGAAAACCATGCAAGAGGAAGAACAGAAAATGGTGAGATCAGTTCGTGCTGTGTTTCTTTTAAAGTAACATCATGCCCATGAACAAGCCACAAAACCAACCATGAGAATGAATATATATAACCAAAAGAACCTTCTTTTAGATAGTTTAAGATTCCTCTTTTAACTTGTTTTAACTATATATATATATATATAAATATATATATTATATATAATATATTTTATTATATATTATATATATATATATATATAAAAAGGGTAAGAGAAGAAGAGAGAGAGAGAGAGAGAGAGAGAGAGAGAGAGAGAGAGAGAAGAGAGGGGAGAGAGAGAAAAGAGAGGAAACAGCTGTCCGACCAAGCACTTTCTTCGATGACCGGTAGAAGCAGATTACATCTGCCTATGTTTAACCAGTGAGACCTCCAATATAAGCCTAGTGGCGTGGATTTATAAGGTTTACACAGTCTGGTACCCATCAAACTAGAATCCATCCCCAGTATGCATACCATATGCACACAAGCAGACACACTCGACCAATCCTATCTCATGAACACCTCCTTACCCTACCCATTTTCCCCAAACCCTCCCACACCCTCCCATCCCCTCTACAAAAACAAACAAAAAAAAACAAACAAAAAAACCCGAAACCAACAATCATGCAAAAGGGGGAAGGAAAAATTTGAGGGGTAGTCAGTTTTGGCGAAAACCAAAATTTAGAGTGCCGCCTAATGTTTCTCCCTTTGCTTCAGAAGAACTTTAAAAGCCCAAATTTGACTTTCCATTTCCCCTACCTCCGCCCATCTTTTCACGCTAAGACTGTGAGAAAAAGTAATTCCCCGGGCACTGAATGACCAGGAGGGTGAAAGAAACTCGTGAAGAGCGGGGGCAGAGAGTCCTCAAAGAGAAGCCCCCTTCAAGCAAAATTTTTTGGGGCCCTTTCTCCTGACACTCTAGGGGGGTTGGGCCACACCCAGTTCGACTCCGATGTCCCTCTGCTGCCCCTTTTTTTTTCCCATCTTGGGGCGAGCCAGGCTGGGGAATTTGAAACCCCTGGCCTTTGGGGCATGCCATTTTTCCACTTTTGACTCGACCTAACCCTGAGCCACAGGGGAAACCCGACATTTGTAGGGAAAATTTTGCCTTATGAATTTACTTTTGTTCCTCCTTGACCAGATCCAGCTTGAACACCTCTCTGCCGCTTTTGCCATTTCTTTCAGGGCTCTGGATTTTTCCCTCCCTGCAACTGAGAGCTGTTTCATGAGGCTGTATGCAGACGTTCCTACAAACCAACCCCCTAGCTCCAACTTCTGCAGTGAGGACTTTGACCTGATAGCCTTCTCTCCTCAGGCTGTTTGCCAGATCAGCATACTTTTCAGTCTTGTAGATTTGAGCTGCCCATTCTGTTCTCATATGGCACCGTGAGCTCGATCATGATCAGCTTCTTGGTTGACTGAGAGTGGACTACTATGTCTGGTCTCATGCCACTCTTGCTGATCATCTCTGGGTGGCTCTTCCATTCTGGGAGGTCTGCAGCGCACTCCCAGTCATCTGCCCGTCCAGCAGACTCTGCCTGCATGTTCCGAGTGGCACTGTTGTTCTTGGCCATGCTTTCGCCAATACGTTAACGGCACTGGATTGTTCATGTGTACAATGAGCGTTGTGCTCCTTCACCACCTCACCTTCAGCATTGCTACGTCTGCAACGTAGTCTCAGCCAGTGTGTCTGGCTCTCTTTGTCTCTTTCTCTCTGTTCTTTTCACAGTGGATCCCTGCCCACTTCACCATTCTCAACCAGACAATAAGCTCGCTATCTCCCCTTCCATGAAGTGCATTTTATTATCCTATTTCCTATAGTATGCGCCGTTTTCAAATGTATGTATCAGCTCCACAGA
>CM031596.1:107275743-107278243 GCA_018398815.1 Conus ventricosus
AAAATGGAATGGACAACCAAAGGGATAATATAAAGCTTTAAATGGTGGCTATCAAAACCACCACAACAGGGCTTGTCATAAGTGTGGATTGCTAGCAAGTGTGTGTCAGGGTCATGGTGACACTAGAAACATATGCATCATGTTCCAGCAGTTTGCCTCATGTTCCAGCAGTTTGCCTCATGTTCCAGCAGTTTGCCTCATGTTCCAGCAGTTTGCCTCATATTCCAGCAGTTTGCCTCATGTTCCAGCAGTTTGCCTCATGTTCCAGCAGTTTGCCTCATGTTCCAGCAGTTTGCCTCATGTTCCAGCAGTTTTGCATGACATCACATTGTGCTGTGTTGTTACGTGGCACAACAATGCAGATTCAAAATGAACAATATAAATAGTGTTATTTCAGCAGCATGTCGATTTATAAAACATATTCCTAGGAATAATTCATGAAAAGAATAAGCTCTGAAATGGCTTTTGAATTTTTCATCTACGCAGCACACTTGAGTGCGAAGAAACAGTCATCTCATGACGCGTGAATTAGACTTTTAGGGGAAGAGTGACGAAAAAGTGAAGTTTTATATTTAAAAAAAATCAAGATGCTTGGATGTTCGGAACACAAATCAATAAATTAATTCAATGATTTTTTTTCCAAAATGAAAATCAGTGACAGGAGACTTATGAAATGAACACCACACACACACACACACACACACACACACACACACACACACACACACACACCACACACACACACACACACACACACACACACACACACACACACACACAAGAGAGAGAGAGAGGGGGGGGAGAGTGAGTGAGTGAGTGTGTGTGTGTGTGTGTGTGTGGTGTGTGTGTGTGTGTGTGTGTGTGTGTGTGTGTGTGTGTGTGTGTGTGTGTGTGTATGTGAGCAACAACCTCATCCAAGTACTTCCTTGATTACCTGGTAGAAGCAGACTTATGTTTACCAGTGATATTTCCCGTATATGCCTGGTGGCATTAGACTCATAAGGTATACATGGTCTGGTACTACTAACCAAAAATCCATGAATAGTATACAGACAACATATACACATGCAGACACACTCAACTACTCTTACCCCATTAATTTCTCCCTACCATACCCCCACCCCATGCCCATCCCACCCCTTCCCACCCCACCTCTTCCCCCTATTCTACCCCTTCTCCCAACCCCCAATCATCCTTCCTAAATAAAAACACCCCCACCCCCCACCCCCCAAAATGAATAAAACACAAAACAAGCAAACAAAAATCACGCACACATAAATAAGGGAGAAGGGAACGTGAGAACACAATCTTAGAATCCCACCTAATGCTTTAATGCCTAGCTTCAGAACACTCGCGCGCCCTTCATTGACACCTCTCCTGCCAGTGTGCCCTGACCTCACCCCTCTCAGTCTGTTCTCACTAGGACTGTGAGATAACAGTGAGACCTCCAGCGCTGAAAACGTTTGGAGTGGCTTCCATTGATGAGCTAACGGCACAGGATTGTCCGTGTGTGCAATGTGCGCCTTGCTCCTTCACCTCCATACCTTCATCAGTACTGTGTGTGCAACATAGTCATCTTTTAGCCAGTCTGTCAGGGTCTGTTGATCTCTTTATCTCTGTTCTTTTCACATTTTCATCTTTGACTGATTCAGTTTTCTCCACCAGACAGGGTGCTTGCTGGTCTCCTTCGTTTTAAATGCATTTCATTATTAGATTTTTATAGCATGCGCCCTTTTCATATGGAAGTATCAGCTGCACAGATATGAAGAGGTCCTAAATGTAAATCTTCACGAATGTCAAAGGAAAATACTGGCCTGCAGACAGAAAAAAAAGAAAGAAGGAAGGAAGGAAGTAAGGAAGGAAAAAAAGAGAAGATGAGAAATTACACCCCAAAAAAATGAATGAAAAAAAAAAAAGGAAAAGCAACATGAGATGGATCGTGTCAGGCTTGCAAGTTTTGTGTGAACGGAATGAGGTTCTTTTGATGAGGCCAACGAAGCGAGCCTTTTTCACAAAAGGGTATGATTAACTACCAGTTTGTATTGTCACAAAGAATGCTGTTGGCGTTTGTTACACGCGTTAACGTGCAGTGGTGTTCTGTAGGGGCAATGGTGGGGGATAGGAAGAGTAATGGGGTAAGGCGGAAAATCGTTGAAGAGGAAGAACAGAAATAGTCTGTATAGTCAGTGCTGTTTTTTTCCCCTTTAACTAGCATCATGCCCTAAAAAGCAGTTACACCATCCCTAAGAACCAAACCATGTGAGCTGTTCCGCAATACATTGTACACCATTTTGCATTGTGTCTCAATATACTTTGCTCATTAAAGTAGGAAAGTTTTTTTTAAAAAAAGGAAAACTGAATTTAGATATCAGACGTTGACAAAACACGTACATAAGTCTGCGAGTGAAAAATGAAAAAGAAACACATGCACTCATTGTTTGTACAGCAGATTATGAACAACCCGTCCGAAGAAAAAACGACCAGTAGAGCAAAACAGTCT
>CM031596.1:107280743-107283243 GCA_018398815.1 Conus ventricosus
GTTCCTCTTGTGGTGTTCTGGTTTACTGGTTCCTCTTGTGGTGTTCTGGTTTACTGGTTCCTCTTGTGGTGTTCTGGTTTATACTGGTTCCTCTTGTGGTGTTCTGGTTTACTGTTCCTCTTGTGGTGTTCTGGTTTACTGGTTCCTCTTGTGGTGTTCTGGTTTACTTGTTCCTCTTGTGGTGTTCTGGTTTACTGGTTCCTCTTGTGGTGTTCTGGTTTACTGGTTCCTCTTGTGGTGTTCTGGTTTACTGGTTCCTCTTGTGGTGTTCTGGTTTACTGGTTCCTCTTGTGGTGTTCTGGTTTACTGGTTCCTCTTGTGGTGTTCTGGTTTACTGGTTCCTCTTGTGGTGTTCTGGTTTACTGGTTCCTCTTGTGGTGTTCTGATTTACTGGTTCCTCTTGTGGTGTTCTGGTTTACTGGTTCCTCTTGTGGTGTTCTGGTTTACTGGTTCCTCTTGTGGTGTTCTGGTTTACTGGTTCCTCTTGTGGTGTTCTGATTTACTGGTTCCTCTTGTGGTGTTCTGATTTACTGGTTCCTCTTGTGGTGTTCTGGTTTACTGGTTCCTCTTGTGGTGTTCTGGTTTACTGGTTCCTCTTGTGGTGTTCTGGTTTACTGGTTCCTCTTGTGGTGTTCTGATTTACTGGTTCCTCTTGTGGTGTTCTGGTTTACTGGTTCCTCTTGTGGTGTTCTGGTTTACTGGTTCCTCTTGTGGTGTTCTGATTTACTGGTTCCTCTTGTGGTGTTCTGATTTACTGGTTCCTCTTGTGGTGTTCTGGTTTACTGGTTCCTCTTGTGGTGTTCTGGTTTACTGGTTCCTCTTGTGGTGTTCTGGTTTACTGGTTCCTCTTGTGGTGTTCTGATTTACTGGTTCCTCTTGTGGTGTTCTGATTTACTGGTTCCTCTTGTGGTGTTCTGGTTTACTGGTTCCTCTTGTGGTTGGTTCTGGTTACCCTGGTTCCTCTTGTGGTGTTCTGGTTTACTGGTTCCTCTTGTGGTGTTCTGGTTTACTGGTTCCTCTTGTGGTGTTCTGGTTTACTGGTTCCTCTTGTGGTGTTCTGGTTTACTGGTTCCTCTTGTGGTGTTCTGGTTTACTGGTTCCTCTTGTGGTGTTCTGGTTTACTGGTTCCTCTTGTGGTGTTCTGGTTTACTGGTTCCTCTTGTGGTGTTCTGGTTTACTGGTTCCTCTTGTGGTGTTCTGGTTTACTGGTTCCTCTTGTGGTGTTCTGGTTTACTGGTTCCTCTTGTGGTGTTCTGGTTTACTGGTTCCTCTTGTGGTGTTCTGGTTTACTGGTTCCTCTTGTGGTGTTCTGGTTTACTGGTTCCTCTTGTGGTGTTCTGGTTTACTGGTTCCTCTTGTGGTGTTCTGGTTTACTGGTTCCTCTTGTGGTGTTCTGGTTTACTGGTTCCTCTTGTGGTGTTCTGGTTTACTGGTTCCTCTTGTGGTGTTCTGGTTTACTGGTTCCTCTTGTGGTGTTCTGGTTTACTGGTTCCTCTTGTGGTGTTCTGGTTTACTGGTTCCTCTTGTGGTGTTCTGGTTTACTGGTTCCTCTTGTGGTGTTCTGGTTTACTGGTTCCTCTTGTGGTGTTCTGGTTTACTGGTTCCTCTTGTGGTGTTCTGGTTTACTGGTTCCTCTTGTGGTGTTCTGGTTTACTGGTTCCTCTTGTGGTGTTCTGGTTTACTGGTTCCTCTTGTGGTGTTCTGGTTTACTGGTTCCTCTTGTGGTGTTCTGGTTTACTGGTTCCTCTTTGTGGTGTTCTGGTTTACTGGTTCCTCTTGTGGTGTTCTGGTTTACTGGTTCCTCTTGTGGTGTTCTGGTTTACTGGTTCCTCTTGTGGTGTTCTGGTTTACTGGTTCCTCTTGTGGTGTTCTGGTTTACTGGTTCCTCTTGTGGTGTTCTGGTTTACTGGTTCCTCTTGTGGTGTTCTGGTTTACTGGTTCCTCTTGTGGTGTTCTGATTTACTGGTTCCTCTTGTGGTGTTCTGGTTTACTGGTTCCTCTTGTGGTGTTCTGGTTTACTGGTTCCTCTTGTGGTGTTCTGGTTTACTGGTTCCTCTTGTGGTGTTCTGGTTTTCTGGTTCCTCTTGTGGTGTTCTGGTTTACTGGTTCCTCTTGTGGTGTTCTGGTTTCTGGTTCATCAAGTGGTGTTCTATTTACCCTTATGTGATGATTTACTTTCATGTCAAATTCTTTTTTTCCCCCTTAAAATGTGAAGATTTTTTTATTGACTCTTTTTCCTGTACTCCTCTTCTCAATCACAATCGTCATCGTCGTCATCATCATGTCGTCGTCACCATTATCTTCTAGCCACATCCTCTTGCATTTTCATTATTGCTTTATGCTACTTCTTCTTGCTTTATTTCTTTCCCTTTATTGTCCTTTAAAAAACGTTTAAAACTCGTCTTTTTTGTTTTCTTTCTTTTTGTTTTTTTAAGATTTACAGACAAAGTGGTTACCTTGGATGATCTGCTAAATGCCACCCAATGTAGACACATGCACA
>CM031596.1:107308243-107310743 GCA_018398815.1 Conus ventricosus
ACTTTTGCTGGATTCCGTCACACTGTGGGATTGTAGGAAATGAATGGGCAGACAGAACTGCCCGTATGGGATCCAAAAATTCTGAAACTTCTGTCTGTATCAAAATACCTTGGAGTCTTCATGAAGCCTATGGACTCTTAAAAAGAGTCTCTTTTGAGTCTTTTTATAACCTGTATAAAGAATCAGTACTCTTTAAAATACATGCACAAGGTTCTTCACTGAGTTGCTGTTCAAGAATTCAGAAATCTACTCGTCCATCTAACTCGTTCCTTCAAATTCGTAAACTGTATACAAAGACGTATGTACATGTACACAAATTTCGGAAACTGGAATCTCTCTTTTATAGGCTTAAAGTTAACGCTCTTCGTACAAAATTCCACAGAAATTTACAATGTGCTTGTGGAGCAGTCGACAGTTTCAATACTCTGCATTATCTTTTTAACTGTTCCTATTTTAACTCATCTCTCTCCAACTTCCGACAAAAAGATTCCCTATGCATTTTCCAGAATCTTCACGCCTTTTTTACATTTATAAATTCGTTGATGTTAAGCCCAGTTGGCTCGTTTGTATAGATATGTCCAGGTGGGTTTTTTTTTTTTTTTTTTTTTTTTTTTTTTGCTTTGTCATTTATCTTTTAAGTTGTTACATTTAGAACAATATTTTCTTTTCAATTGTCAAAGTCGCACACGCACGCGCGCGCGCACACACACACGCACGCATGCACACACACACACACACACACACACACACACACACACACACACACAACACGCACACATTCGTACGTAGGCCCATACTAGCATTTTGCATACACTATTTCCATTTTTCTCATCCACTCATTTCTGCATTATTTTGTCTAATATCACTTTAAGTGAACAGACGTTAAATTGAAGAACTAACTAACTAACACACACACACACACAATTTCAGTCCATGGAAGAAATTTTGTGATAAAGTTTGAACAATACTGGTTAACAGGTCAAGCAGACACACCTCTACCTCCCCACCCCATCCCCCCACCCCGGACCCCCCCCCCCCCCTCCTGCTCCTTCCTGTGTAGGCTGTACAGAGACAAGCACACACGAACACAAACGTGCACGTGCACTCGTGCGATGTTATTCCATCTTCTCATGGCCCTCTAGCATCAGACTTACACCTGCCCTATGTTCACCGAAGATGCCACCTAGTGGTGTAGGATTCATACGGTTTACACAATCTGGTACCACCAAACTGGAATTCATTTAGAAGATACAGACCCAGACAGGCACACGCAAACACAGACAGACCATCCCTGTCCCACTACCTCCCCCTCCTCCCACCCACATCCCCCCAAAACACAAAAGAAAACAAAACCCATAAATAAAGGGGGAAGGGAATGCAGGGGAGAGGCTTTTAGCTGGAAATACAATATCTGAATTTCACCTAATGTTTTCATGCGTAGCCTCAGAAGAGCATGGTGCGTCCTTCATTGATACCCCTCCTCCCTGTTTACCTTGCCTTCACCCCTACTGTTCTCACTGAGACTGTGAGATAACAGCGAGATCTCTTGGCACTGAATGAACTGAGGAGTGGCTTCCATTGATAAGCTAACGGCATCGGGTTGTCCCGTGTGTACAATGTACGCCTTCCTCCTTCACCTCCACATACACATTCAGCTTCACTACGTCTGCTACTGAGTCTTCTTCTTGACTGTCTGTCTGCTCTAGTGATCTCTGTTCTTTTTACAATTAAATTTCTGACTGTTTCAGTATCCTCAACTAAACAGGGAGATCTATTTTATGTGTACTCATTTTTACGTTTTTATGGCATGTGCCTTTTTCAGGTGGAGGGTTCAGCTCTACAGACATATAGAAGGTCCTGAAATACATCTCCATGACTGACAATGATGAAAGAGAATAATAGCTTGCGAAAGAAAGAAAGAAAGAAAGAAAGAAAAAGAAGCACAGAAGATATCATGTCAGGGTTGCAAGTTTTGAGTAAATGGAGTGAGGTGCCTTTGTTGAGGCTAGTGAAGCGAGCCTTTTTATCAAAAGCAAGTATTTACGTACCAGTCTGTATTATCACAAACCATGCTGGCTATTGTTACTGGCGTTAAAGTGCACCAGTGCTCCATAGGGACAGTGCAGGGGATGGACATTGCAAAGGGTCGAGTGAAAGATGAAAAACAGAAACGGTGTCAGGAATGTTTTTCCTTATAGTAACATGATGCCCTAAACAAAGCCACAAAACCGTCTATAAGAACCGATACATGCGATCTGTTCCAGGCCACACTGTCAACCATTCTGCATCGTCGCTATCTGTGTCATGCTGGCTGCCACTAGGGAACGTAAAAATCAAAGAGGCTTTTGAATATCAGACGTTGGGTTCATCTACTAAACAACATTCATAGTTCTACCTAAGAAATGTAAGAAAAACGAATGCATTCGTCGCTTATGCTGCAGCTTATAAACAACGACTTTTAGGGAAAATATCACCTGGTACCTAAACCAGTACTGACATT
>CM031596.1:107315743-107323243 GCA_018398815.1 Conus ventricosus
GGCTATTGTGACATGCGTTAACATACTGGCTATTGTGACATGCATTAACATGCATGGGTGTTCTGTTGGGGTGGTGAAGGGCTATTGTGACATGCGTTAACATACTGGCTATTGTGACATGCATTAACATGCATGGGTGTTCTGTTGGGGTGGTGAAGGGCTATTGTGACATGTGTAAACATGCCGGCTATTGTGACATGCGTTAACATGGTGGCTATTGTGACATGCGTTAACATGCATGGGTGTTCTGTTGGGGTGGTGAAGGGCTATTGTGACATGCGTTAACATGCATGGGTGTTCTGTAGGGGTGGTAAAGGGGGTATAGAGAGCAATGGGGTCGGTGTTCTATAGGGATGATGAAGGGGGTATAGAGAGCAATGGGGTCGGTGTTCTATAGGGGTGGTGAAGGGGTATAGAGAGCAATGGGGTCGGTGTTCTATAGGGGTGGTGAAGGGGGTGGAAGGAGCAATGGGTCGGTGTTCTATAGGGGTGGTGAAGGGGGTGGAAGGAGCAATGGGTCGGTGTTCTATAGGGGTGGTGAAGGGGTGGAGTGAGCAATGGGGTCGGTGCTCTATAGGGGTGGTGAAGGGGGTGGAGTGAGCAATGGGGTCGGTGTTCTATAGGGGTGGTGAAGGGGGTGGAGTGAGCAATGGGGTCGGTGTTTTATAGGGGTGGTGAAGGGGGTGGAAGGAGCAATGGGTCGGTGTTCTATAGGGGTGGTGAAGGGGGTGGAAGGAGCAATGGGGTCGGTGTTCTATAGGGGTGGTAATGGGGGAAGAAGGAACAATGGGGTCGGTGTTCTATAGGGGTGGTTATGGGGGAAGAAGGAACAATGGCGTCGGTGTTCTATATGGGTGGTGAAGGGGGTGGAGTGAGCAATGGGGTCGGTGTTCTATGGGGGTGGTGATGGGGGTGGAAAGAGCAATGGGGTCGGTGTTCTATAGGGGTGGTGAAGGGGGTGGAAGAAGCAATGGGGTCGGTGTTCTATAGGGGTGGTGAAGGGGGTGGAGAGAGCAATGGGGTCGGTGTTCTATAGGGGTGGTGAAGGGGGTGGAGTGAGCAATGGGGTCTGTGTTCTATAGGGGTGGTGAAGGGGGTGGAAGGAGCAATGGGGTCGGTGTTCTATATGGGTGGTGAAGGGGGTGGAGAGAGCAATGGGATCGGTGTTCTATTGGGGTGGTGAAGGGGGTGAAGTGAGCAATGAGGTCGGTGTTCTATGGGGGTGGTGATGGGGGTGGAAAGAGCAACGGGGTCGGTGTTCTATAGGGGTGGTGAAGGGGGTGGAAGGAGCAATGGGGTCGGTGTTCTATAGGGGTGCTGAAGGGGGTGGAGTGAGCAATGGGGTCGGTGTTCTATAGGGGTGGTGATGGGGGTGGAAGGAGCAATGGGGTCGGTGTTCTATAGGGGTGGTGAAGGGGGTGGAGAGAGCAATGGGGTCGGTGTTCTATAGGGGTGGTGAAGGGGGTGGAGTGAGCAATGGGGTCGGTGTTCTATAGGGGTGGTGAAGGGGGTGGAAGGAGCAATGGGGTCGGTGTTCTATAGGGGTGGTGAAAAGGGTGGAAGGAGCAATGGGGTTGGTGTTCTATAGGGGTGGTTATGGGGGAAGAAGGAACAATGGGGTCGGTGTTCTATAGGGGTAGTTATGGGGGAAGAAGGTACAATGGGGTCGGTGTTCTATAGGGGTGGTTATGGGGGAAGAAGGAACAATGGGGTCGGTGGTCTATATGGGTGGTGAAGGGGGTGGAGTGAGCAATTTGGGTCGGTGTTCTATAGGGGTGGTGAAGGGGGTGGAAGGAGCAATGGGGTCGGTGTTCTATAGGGGTGGTGAAGAGGGTGAAGTGAGCAATGGGGTCGGTGTTCTATAGGGGTGGTGAAGGGGGTGGAGTGAGCAATGGGGTCGGTGTTCTATAGGGGTGTTGAAGGGGGTGGAGTGAGCAATGGGGTCGGTGTTCTATAGGGGTGGTGAAGGGGGTGGAAGGAGCAATGGGGTCGGCGTTCTATAGGGGTGGTGAAGGGGGTGGAGTGAGCAATGGGGTCGGTGTTCTATAGGGGTGGTGAAGGGGTGGAAGGAGCAATGGGGTCGGTGTTCTATAGGGGTGGTGAAGGGGGTGGAGTGAGCAATGGGGTCGGTGTTCTATAGGGGTGGTGAAGGGGGTGGAGAGAGCAATGGGTCGGTGTTCTATAGGGGTGGTGAAGGGGGTGGAGTGAGCAATGGGGTCGGTGTTCTATAGGGGTGGTGAAGGGGGTGGAGTGAGCAATGGGGTCGGTGTTCTATAGGGGTGGTGAAGGGGGTGGAGAGAGCAATGGGTCGGTGTTCTATAGGGGTGGTGAAGGGGGTGGAGAGAGCAATGGGTCGGTGTTCTATAGGGGTGGTGAAGGGGTGGAAGAAGCAATGGGGTCGGTGTTCTATAGGGGTGGTGAAGGGGGTGGAGAGAGCAATGGGGTCGGGTGGAAGATTATGAAAGAGGAAGAACAGACAGGGTGAGTAAAGTGAGCACTGTTTTTTGTTTAAGTAACATCATGCCCTTAAAAAAGAAACAAACCCAACTATAACAACTAATGCACGTGAGCTGTTACAGGCTACAGTATCAACAATTATATATGACGCCTCTCTATGCTATGCACGCCAAATCTAGGAAAGGCAAAAAAATGCTTTTGTATATTAGACGTTGGGTAAATTTATCAAAGTGCATCTATGATTTTAAAAAAGTAGGTAAAAAGAATGCATTCATCGCTTCTGCTGTAGCTTATGAACAAGCACTTTTAGGTTAAAAGGAAGATATTACCAAGTGGCCAAACTAGAATTGTCTTTTGATGTAGCTTACCAGATTTTCTATTCACTCCAATCAACTGTTTGACGATGAACTTCCAATATGAATCAACCTTGAGCTGATTCTTACTAGTTTGGGATTGTTCTTTAGACCTCATGAATCATATTTCACGTAAAAAGAAATGACTGTCCATTGACCTAGATGGAGAGTTAGGCTGCGTTAAAGATGCATGAGCAAGTGCGGTCACAGTACAGATTTGTAGTGAGTGCAAACATAATGCTCTGTACAACTCTTTTAGCTGTGGTGTGACAATTTGACAAACCGACAGACAGACAGACAGACAGACAGACACGAGGTAGCTGTCTGCCACCATCGTGAAATGGAGTGAGGTAGCTGTCTGCCACCATCGTGAAATGGAGTGAGGTAGCTGTCTGCCACCATCGTGAAATGGAGTGAGGTAGCTGTCTGCCACCATCGTGAAATGGAGTGAGGTAGCTGTCTGCCACCATCGTGAAATGGAGTGAGGTAGCTGTCTGCCACCATCGTGAAATGGAGTGAGGTAGCTGTCTGCCACCATCGTGAAATGGAGTGAGGTAGCTGTCTGCCACCATCGTGAAATGGAGTGAGGTAGCTGTCTGCCACCATCGTGAAATGGAGTGAGGTAGCTGTCTGCCACCATCGTGAAATGGAGTGAGGTAGCTGTCTGCCACCATCGTGAAATGGAGTGAGGTAGCTGTCTGCCACCATCGTGAAATGGAGTGAGGTAGCTGTCTGCCACCATCGTGAAATGGAGTGAGGTAGCTGTCTGCCACCATCGTGAAATGGAGTGAGGTAGCTGTCTGCCACCATCGTGAAATGGAGTGAGGTAGCTGTCTGCCACCATCGTGAAATGGAGTGAGGTAGCTGTCTGCCACCATCGTGAAATGGAGTGAGGTAGCTGTCTGCCACCATCGTGAAATGGAGTGAGGTAGCTGTCTGCCACCATCGTGAAATGGAGTGAGGTAGCTGTCTGCCACCATCGTGAAATGGAGTGAGGTAGCTGTCTGCCACCATCGTGAAATGGAGTGAGGTAGCTGTCTGCCACCATCGTGAAATGGAGTGAGGTAGCTGTCTGCCACCATCGTGAAATGGAGTGAGGTAGCTGTCTGCCACCATCGTGAAATGGAGTGAGGTAGCTGTCTGCCACCATCGTGAAATGGAGTGGAGTGGACCTCAAAGGGGATAGAACAGTACTTTAACTGGTGGTCATTAAATCCTCAACAGTGCAGACTGTCTTCTGTGTGAGCTGCTTAAAGCTGTGTGTCGGGGTCATGGTGGCATTGAAAACGTGCATCTTATCTCCTTGCAGCATTATACAGCAGTACATATCACCCTGCATTGCCCTGCATTGTGCTGCATTGTTGAGCAGTATGATTATAGCAGCATAGCAGTGCACAACATTAACAGGGGCAGCTTTATATCAGTAACATGTTGATTTGTGACGGCCAATGCTAGCACTGAGCTTAATTTATTGACATAATCTCTAAATAACTTTTTTAATTCTACGGTCAACATTAGTGCAGCCTTGTCGAATATGATGGCACTGACGTTTGTGTTAGCTTGCAGTAACAGAATGGCCCAGTCCCAGTCCCCGATCCCGGTCTGCATGATGCTCATCAGCAGTGGTTCAGCACGTTGTCTGAAGTGAGACAGTCATGGTGATGACTGCTTTTGCTGGAACAACTGATGCAGGCCAATTTGTCACCTGGCACGTATGCAGAACATTTGGATCCATCCGTGTGACGACACGCTTTTGGTGTACCAACACATAGAATACCAGAAGAAGAAGAAGAAGAAGAAGAAGAAGAAGAAGAAGAAGAAGAAGAAGAAGAAGAAGAAGAAGAAGAAGAAGAACAAGAAGAAACAGAAGAAGAAGAAGAAGAAGAAGAAGAAGAAGAAGAAGAAGAAGAAGAAGAAGAAGAAAATGAAGAAAGAAGGAGAAAGAGGAGGAGGAAGAAAGGGAGTGGAAGTAGAGGGGAGAAATTGAAGTAAGAGGGGGAAGGGAACCAAACATTGTGTTCAACATCTTCAGAAATGTGAACGTTTAAGTCTATTCAACCTGGGACCCAGTGGTATTCTCCAAATTACTAAGCTCCTAAATCCACGATTCTTCGGTGAGTCCGTGTGCCCCATTCATTCATTATCTCACAGCAGACAGACAGCAGAAACATGTCCATTTGCTGCGTAGTCAAGTCCCTTCTGCCAGAATCATTTTTGACTTCCTGGAAACGCATGCTGAAAAGACAGATTCGACTTTTGAGAAGATCTTGATAGCCCCCCTCCCCCTCCCCCTCCCCAAACAAAATGTGTAGGGTGGACGTACATCAGGATGTAAAGAGTACAAACCTCCCTCGCAACGGAGTAGGAGGGGGTCGAGTTATCAGATGGCACTGAGAGATAGACACGCGCACAACTTGGGCCTTGTGTCTAAGGACCAGAAAGGTGTATCTGTGTATGTAGGTGTTATTAGCAGCACATACAAGTCCACCTTGTTTGAGGCATTTACATTCACGTTCACATGTTAGCGATGATTCACCGACAGACTAATAGCACCGATGAAATTCGGAAGGCATTGTGTGTGTGTGTGTGTGTGTGTGTGTGTGTGTGTGTGTGTGTGTGCGTGCGTGCGTGCGTGCGTGCGTGCGTGCGTGCGTGCGTGCGTGCGTGCGTGCGTGCGTGTGTGTGTGTGTGTGTGTGTGTGTGTGTGTGAGAGAGAGGAGAGAGAGAGAGAGAGAGAGAGAGAGAGAGAGAGAGAGAGAGAGAGAGAGAGAGAGAGAGAGAGAGAGAGATTTACATCGTTCAATTACTCTTAAAGTTATCGCTTTAAAAGTAAACCACAAAGTCTGATTCTGGCTCGTAATCAACAAAATTAGCCCATCGAAATCCCTTAACACAATCATTGCTAAGATGTTCAAACAGACAAACAAGGCCATAATCCAGTTGTATCTTTCGCCTCGTTTGCAGCTTTTTCATGTTTCTACGAGCGACAGAAAGGTCATCGAGAAGATAGGGAGAAATGATATCAGGGGAGTTGAAAGAAAAGTAAAGGAGAAAGAAAAAAAATGAGAAGGTTGCAAAGGAGGAGGAGATGAAGAAGGAGGAGTAGCAGGAGGAGGAGGAGAAACCCCAGCAATTATTGTGCGTATGTGGGAGGGTGGAGTCCAAAATGTCGTCTAGAGGAAATGATTAAGTTAACTTCCGGGGCCAGGGAACAGTCACCCGGATAAGATAGTGACATTTCCGGTAGTGCGCGCGTCACTGAAGTCCTGTCTGTGACGCAGTGAGGAGATGGGAGAGGCCCAGCCGGTATGGATAAAAAGCTGTAAACATCATGGTCGTGTCCAGATAGCCGAGTTACTTTCGTTGCTTTTTTAAACTTCGTCTGGTTGAATCCGGTGTAACGGTCTGGAATACGTCCCTGGATCAGGCTGTACCTGCGTCCAAAGTGGCCTCAGCTTTTTTTTTTTTTAGACGTGTACAAAGTAGCCTGACCCATTTTAAGCTCGTATATAAATAAGTGATTCAAATCGCTCGGGAAATTTTATACCCCACCCCCCACCCCTCCACCTCTCTCACTCACTTTCTTTCTATCTTTGTCTCTCTCTCTCTCTCTCTCTCTCTCTCTCTCTCTCTCTCTCTCTCTCTCTCTCTCTCTCTCTCTCTCTTCTCTCTCTCTCTCTCTCTCTGTCTCTGTCTGTCTGTTTGTCTGTCTCTCTCTCTCTCTCTTCAATCCTCCCTCGCAGACACTTTAATATCTAGTTAAGAGGTAGCAGACGACATTTTTCGGTCCAGAGTGGCGTATTCGTACGCCTGGGTTACAGACTCTGAAATCATTGTGGCCATGTGTAGATGGGATTTGATATTGTAGTATTCTCTGAAATCATCGTGGCCATGTGTAGATGGGATTTGACATCGTATATATTCTCTGAAATCATCGTGGCCATGAGTAGATGGGATTTGATACCGTGGTATTCTGAAATCATCGTGGCCATGTGTAGATGGGATTTGATATCGTAGTATTCTGAAATCATCGTGGCCATGTGTAGATGGGATTTGAATATACTGAAAAGTATGCTGATCTGGCAAACAGCCTGAGGAGAAAAGGCTATCAGGTCAAAGTCCTCACTGCAGAAATTGGAGCTAGGGGGTTTGTAGGAACGTCTGCATACAGCCTCATGAAACAGCTCTCAGTTGCAGGGAAGGAAAAAACCAGAGCCCTGAAAGCAATGGCAGAAGCGGCAGAGAGGTGTTCAAGCTGGATCTGGTCAAGGAGGAACAAAAGTAAACTTCATAAGGCTTAATTTCCCTACAAATATCAGGTGTCCCTGTGGCTCAGTGGTTAAAGCGCGAGTCATTAAGTGGAAAATGAGCATGTCCAGAGGGTCATGGGTTCGAATCCCAGCCATAGCTCGTCCCAAGATGGGAAAAAGGGGCAGCAGAGGGACATCCGAAGTCATGAACCGGGTGTGGCCCAACCCCCCTAGAGTGTCAGGAGATAAGGGCCGAAACACTTGCTTGAAGGGGGCTTCTCTTCTGAGGACTCTCTGCTGCCACGCTCTCCACGAGTTTCTTTCCACTGAAATCATCGTGGCCATGTGTAGATGGGATGATGGGAGATGGGATTTGAATATCGTAGTATTCTGAAATCATCGTGGCCATGTGTAGATGGGATTTGATATCATAGTATTCT
>CM031596.1:107325743-107330743 GCA_018398815.1 Conus ventricosus
TACTCCTCTCTTCTACCATCACGAGGGACAACCCCGTGACAACACCTCTATTTCTACTTTACAGGTGATATCCAACGACACTTCCATGTTTTCCTCACCTTAAATTTGAAAACACACCCTTCACTCTGCTCGCTTATGATACCACGCAAACACACTACAACACGTTCTCCTATTCTGTCTCTATGAGATAGCCTACGATACAATCTCGTAACTTGTGCACTTCAGTAATAATATATCATCGTTTGAATGTCATTGCGTACACAGCAGGAGCAGATAGCTTGGATGGTTTACGATCTTGTCATCTGGCTCGTCAAGGAATTCATAAATCTGCAGTTGGCGAGGAGTAGGCCTACACACTTTGTTTGGGCAAAGATAAGGCGATGGGGATATCGGGGGGGGTCGCGAAAAGAAAACATAAGTAAAGTTTACTCCCCTTGTGTATAAAATGCGCCAATGCGCATGGATATAATAGAGTGAAATGAAGAAGCGATGTTTTAGAAGAAAAAAAATGAGAGAGAGAGGGGAGCTTAAAGAAAAAGATATACTCGAAGGTGGAGGTGGAACCCAGAGAATACTGTCCTCATCTGCCCAAAAAGCCACTGGAAGCAATCCTGCACCACCCTTGAAGCCTGCGCTGTGTTCACGTGGGGTGCAGGCACGCACAGGGCATTCCATTAAGATTTTCAAGAGATATAATTGCTCCCTGGCAGATGCCATTGTCTAATGGCCGCGGGAAATTGACACGACAGAACCTCCAGGGGAGCGTTCCCATGGTGTATCCCCCATAATTATTTCATGACTGCAGAGCCCATCGGCGAAAAATACCACTGTCAAGCAACTGCAGTGTGCACCCCGCATCTAACTCATTGTTTTTTTCCGCTGACAGGTGAAGACAGACAATCCAGACACGGCCAAACTTCGCCATGACTTATACTGACTTGCAAATTATGATGACTTCGCACATTTCTAATCCCAAGTTCTTGTTTACAAATTGATGATTATCTGGGTAACATAGCTTTCATTGAATAATAACAGCTTTTTTTATACAAGCGTTACAATTCGTCTTTTCATATCCTCTTTTAAAAAAAGTTTTAGGAAGGCGTTTTTTTCGGTTTTTTTTTTCATAGGAAGTCACTCTTCCAATCCAGACCTGCCATTACTTCACATATGGAAACCTTTTTCTTTGGTACTTAAGAACTTACTTGTTCACAGAAGTTTTTATTATTATTTTTTTTCAAGATTTTTGAAAATACTTGATCTTGCGGAATTATTTGCCTTCCCCCGATAACCCCTCAAGTAGACTACACAATGCTGTCAAATGTATATAAACGAAGATAAAAATGACGTGGATTATGCCATGCTCTGCTGGACGTCTTAAGATGTGAATGAACCTTAAACTATGTACAATGTCTTCTTCTTTTTTCCGTGCGTTATACCAAGCCTTTCGCAACCAAAGTTGTGTCTCCCCTACAGCACAAAGAAAGATTACTGACCCGAACGGGGTTGAGAGTTCAGCCTGGCCAGTCTCAGAAAATGGAGTGTGGATGGCTAACAATCGGGAAAGCACAGCGTGATAGGGTCAACTCCTTTGAGAACCGTTTACAGTCCAAAGCACAGGGACAACCACAATTAAGTAAAAAGAAAAGCGTAGGAGGAATTACTTGAATTCCTTTTTAAAAAAGTGACTCGTCACAAATGTGTCTCCAATACTAGAAGGGCTGTGGAGAGAGCGCAGACTTCTGCTACCCTCAAATGATCCTGGTCCTATCATTTGATCCGGATCTGCGCCAAAAAGTAAGGTTAAACAAAAAAGTAAAAAAAAAATGTATGTTGATCTTCACATGTGAAAAAAAGTCGGTAAGAACATTTGGTTTTATTTACAACACACGCGCGCGCGCGCGCACGTGCTCACGCACAGAGGGAGAGAGAGTAAGAGAGAGAGAAGGGGAGAGAGGGAGAGAGAGCGAGCGAGCGAGCGAGCGAGCGAAAAGAGGAGAAGAGAGAGAGAGAGAGAGGGGAGAGAAGAGAGAAGAAAGAGAGAGAAGAGGGGGAGAGAGAGAGAGAGAGAGAGAGAGAGAGAGAGAGAGATACGGATACGGATACGGGTACGGAGTTTTATTCATATAGGCCCTAGCCCATAATGAAGGGGTAATGTAACAAATCTTTTCGAAAAAGAAACAGGAACAAATAAATCAAAATATTCATCAAAGTGCAACGGTAATCGACTAACGAATATCAAACAGTAAAACAACAATTAATTCTTAACTGCATACTATACTTCTAATCCTAAACCCTTGTACAAGAAAACAGCAAAACGTTTTATGGGGGCTTTTGTTTGTGGATGCCATGAGTAATGAAATCGAAATAAAGAAGTGCTTAGAATATTTTTGATTTAATCAATTGTTCCTCAGATCATTCAAAATAGGACAGCAGAACACAAAGTGGACCTCATTTTCTTCGGGATTTTTACAAAACGGACAGAGAAGATCACATTTGCTATGCTTCCTGTAACGATAATAATGAACAAAAATTTCAGAAATACCTAATCTGAACTTTGTCATAATATACCTTAAATGATTGTCCATTTTAATTGATAGATATGATGGAACACAATGCCACTTCTGAACTGTCTGTAAAAACCAAAACGGTCGCTTTCCTTGAATATGACATGACCATTCTTGCCATCTGCAGTCGATTAGTCTATTCCGAAATATCCGAAGGAAATCATTCATATTTCCGACACCCTGTTGTAACCACACGAAACCAAAACCAAGTTCATACAATCTAACCCTCACTTTGAAACCCAATTTACTCTTCCTCTCGCATCCAAATGATAAACATATTATATGCTTTCCTTGGCAACCTTGAGATTTCCATTTGTGTTATTTTTAGCCAATAACGTGTACACTTGACAGCAGAGTTCAAATATATCGGATATCTGTTTACTTCGCCATAGATTAAATCGTTAGGTGTTCGCATGCTCACTCGTAAAAACTTCTTCAGCGCAAATAAATGAACATTTTCACAATAAGCAGCAGAATCATAAAGGCCCCAAAGTTCAGCTCCATACAGTGCGATGGGCTGTACTTGAGAGTCAAACAATTTCATAAATAATTTTTAAAGATGTGTTAATTTTGATAGCTGTTGCATAATGCAGAGTAATGCACGCTTGGCTCTACTTGCAAGATCTTTACATGCACAAGTGAAGCTTAATTTTGTTGAAAAATAATTCCCAAATATTTATATAAGTTAACTACAGGCATCACCACTCCATTGTAAGTCCACTTTTCTCTAATTCCTACAATACCCACCCTTTCTAAAACACGATAATGTTGCTTTTTGACATGTTGACTTTTAACTGGAGTGAAGTTGCAGATCGGCACAGACTATTTAGTTGAGTCTGCAAGCCTATAACAGTTTCAGACATCAAAACAACATCGTCAGCCAAAGAAGTATAAACAATTCTAGAATATCACAGGTAAATTGTGCACCATGTTTTCCAGTTTTAACAACTTCTAAAGTCAACTCGTTAATAAAAAGAGAAAATAAAAACAGGACTGCACACAATCCCCTTGTTTTACACCTGATGTACATTGAATATAATCAGTCATGTTACCCCCACAACCGTACTTTAGCTTTTACACAGGAATACATGCTATTATACACTTAAGCAGCTTACCATGAATGCCAGCTTTTAACAGAATAGGCCAGAGAAGAGTTCTATTCACTGAATCGAATGCCTTTTCAAAGTCTATAAAAGCTACATATAACTTACGATTTAAAGAAAACTGTTTTTGCACAAAGGCCATCAAAGTAAACATATGGTCAACTGTTGAATAATTGCGTTTAAAGCCTGCCTGATATTCGCCAGTTATATTATTATCTTCAATCCATCCCTGCAGCCTATGATTGATGATAGTACTGTACAATTTGCTGCTCGTGTCACTTAAAGAAATGCCTCTATAATTGTTAGGATTATTCACGTCGCCTTTTTTGTACAGTGGTAAACAATACATTCAGTCCAACATTCAGGATAAATTCCCTTGTTGAATAAAGAATTAAAAAAGGTAACAAAGAAGTTCAAAATTACATCTGTTTTACATGCATACTTCAGCAGTTCACCAATTATACCATCTGGCCCAGCAGCTTTACGGTTTTTAACTTTCCTAATGCCATTACTACTTCCTCTTTGGATATTGGACGGTTTAAATAATCATTTTCCCCCTTCGTCTTGATTCCACTGAAATTCACGATTATGCTCTAAATCTTTAGTTAGAAGTGTCGTAAATGTTCATACCAGGTTTCCATACTAATACTGTTCGCTGGTTGTCTTTCTTTTAATGAAACCCGATGTTACGTTCTTCCAAAATTCTTTTGATTCTCAATAGATGCGATCAGTTCTGTCAGTAATGTGTTGTTAAATTGCTTCCGCTTTATCCTTTGCAAATGTTTATACTCTCTTCTCGCCTACAGTAACTGTTACGATCTTCTTTGTCATGTGTACGTTTAAATTTCTTAAGTAAATTACGAACTTTTCTTTTATTTTGATGACATTCAGTGTCAAACAATCTTTGGACTTCAAATCATTATTAATTCTTATTCTTTTTTTCATACACTCTGCAGCATCTTTAATACATGTATTGAAAATATTCAAGGCTTCATTTATATTGACATCAATGAGACCGACGGCATAGTTAATTTTCTCATGAATCTGTGCGAAACAATGTTATTCATGAACACATAGCATAATCTCATTCCATACATATTTTTCCAACGTAAAACTGTTGACAGAAGAATTTGTCTCCGACATGACATTGTCACTACAAAAACTCAATGAAGTTCCACAGGCATATGATCAGAGTCAAATCTCTCAGACACTCGTAATTCGCATGAATCACTCACAACAATGCATACAATTCACATGACATAACAAAGTAATCATTCACACTGCATCCGGTATCTGATATGTACGTGTAGCAACCTTGCTGGTCGCCATAACA
>CM031596.1:107338243-107355743 GCA_018398815.1 Conus ventricosus
GAAAAGAGAGAGGGGAGGGAGTGCATGCTTTAAAATGCAGGAAGAAAGAAAGGAAAAACAGATCGATGTTAAATAGTCATGTTTCCCTTTAAAGGGGGGGTTTCGACCTCATCCCGGGCAGCGTCCCCCTTTCGCCAACAAAAACCAAAACCCAAACGCCACAGCCCTCCCCTGCCCAGGCCCATCAGACCAACACCAGTCCGGCCCAAGGGTTTTTTGGGGGGTTTCTTTGTTTAAAAGTGACAGTAAAAAGGGAAAAAGAAAGAAAAGAAAAAAACAGTAAATTGTGAATAGTTAAGATCACCGGGCCAGGAAAAGTAAAAATTTTTGTTTAAAAACCCGGGGGTTTAGTTAATGTTTGTTTTAGAAAAATTGATTTTGTAAAGGCTTAAAAAAAAAGAAGAATTTTTTTATTTTGTTTGATTTATAGGGAAATTGATGTTTTTTTCTATGATCATTTTAAAAAAAGTTATAGCTTTACAGGGGTTTGATGTGACGAATCCCATGTATTTTGAATAAATTTGAAACCAACGTGAGTGTTTTTGGGGGCCTGTGCGCTATTTTCCTTTTTCCTCCACTGACATTACCCCAGGGGGGAAAAATTTTTTGGCGAGCCTGCCAGGATGTTTGGCCCTTTTATTAAAATTTGTTAAATTCTCAAGGGGGAAGCGGGGTGGGTTTCCAAGTATTTTAATCCTAAGAAAAGGGGTTTTTGTCTTTTGTATTTTTCCCAAAAGTATTTAAAATCCTAGGTTGGCATTCCAAGATAGTTAATACTAGGCTTGGCATTTAAACCCCCCAGAGTACTCTTTTCGCACGGGATCTCCATTTTTTCGTTTCTCTTTTTTTGGGGGTCGGGCCCGCTGGGCGTCTTATAAAAAAAAAATTACTTGCCCCAAGTTTAATTATCATTCATGGGATTGTGCTTTTACGCCCACTCGTGTGGGAAAACCACCATTTTGGGCTGTCGTATAATAAAATCTTGTTCAAAAAAAAAAAAAGAGATATAATGGGGGAAGAAAAAACCCCCCTATTGAAAAAACAATTAGATTTTGAGGGGGACAAAAAGGGTTTTTTCGCTAAATTAAAAAGAGCAGTTATGAAAAAAAACAGATTTTTCCGGTTGGGGCCCCTGATTAAACCCATACTCGAAAGAGAGACAGCCAGAGACAGCAGGGAGTTTTTGAAGTTCGAAAGGGGTTTGTATAGAGAGGCACTTTTGGGGGCACTAAGGTGCGGAGAACAGGTGCCGGCATGGGTAAAGAAGGGCAAGGAGACTAGGGGAGTTTCCTGAAAAAGTCTGAAAACCCCATGGGGGGGCAGAAGGAAGGGAAAAGGGGAAATTTAAAGGTTGTTCATTTTTTAAACAAGAAGGGACATGTGGGGGGGTTTGTGCATGAGGTTCCAGAAGGCACACCCTTTGAAAAAGAGGGGATAAGGGTCGTAAAGGAAACGCCCTTTGATGGGAACCCAAAAAGGGATCCAATCGGAAGAGGGTGAGTGCGGGCCAAAGGTTTAAGCACTGGACAGCAGCCCGTGTCGGGGATGGAGGGCACTAGGCCCGGGTTCGTTACCAGTGGAGAAGGGGGGGGTTTCGGCCAAAAAAGGGGTGAAAGTGTTAGGAAAACGGGTTTTTAAAAGGGGGGTAGTCAACAACGCTGCCCGAAAAAGGGGGATTTGACGGGGCAAATCAGCCCGTACTCTAATCGATGGAAATGTGGGGGATTTTTCCCATTGTTTAAATAGAAGAAACTTTCCCCCTTACTTTTTTCCAGGCGATTTGGGTCTGCTTTGGGAGGGAGAAACCCTTAAATGTTTTGATCATTTGGAAATATTCAGGTCAAGGGTCCGGGGATCCTGATTTTTGATTTGCAACGGGGGCAGCAGTTCAACACGGAGCAAGAAGGAGGAAAAGGTTTTTTAAAAACCTTTAGTTTTTCCCAAAGGAATTCGGGCATAGATGTGCCCCTGATGATTTTAAGGGAGCGCAGGAACAAACCCTTCGCTGTGAATTCTTGGGATTTGGGCAAAGGTGGGGGAAAAACAGGGGGTTTAGAGGGGGTTTAGACAAATTTTTTGTGAAAAGGCGGGTTTTTGTACCGAGTTTTTCCCCAAAGGGGGAAAGAGGGGAAAGGTACCCCCCTCATTTAGAGGTACCAGCATGTTACTGCCCCTGTCATTTTCATGGGTCCGAGTCGCTCAGGGGGAGTCATCTCGGGCCCCGGGAAAACGGCTGACCGAGTCTTTGAAAGATTTTCATAGGGGAAACAGCAATCATTGATAGGTAAAGGGGAAACCCGCAAAAAAGGGGAGATTTTTTTACCTAAGTTTTTCCCGAAGGGGGCCAAAAGGGGTGTGTCCTGAAAGAAGGGAGACAGTAGGAGTTCCTAGGTTTTTTTGTCGGAGGGGGACACAAAAACGCCAGAAAGGGAAAGGGGGAGAAGATGATGGAATTCAGAGAGACCAAAGGGCCAAAACAGAAGTCAGGAGGCTGCTAGGTTTTATTGGGTTCTATAGGGAGTTTTTTTCCAAATTTTGCAGCAATCACGATCCTCTCCCGTATTTGGGCAAGGAGGGGAAAAGGGTGTGGGGCGAAAAGGTCAGACCCCTGCCAAACAAGCACGGGAGACGTGTTGGAGAGACTAGGGTTTCCCGTCCCATTTTTGAAGCTACCAGTTTTTCCAAACCCTTTTTGTTGCGGACAGATTCATCAGGTGGGGGGATGGTGCAGTATTGTTGCAGGGCATGAAGGAGGTCGATTCCCCGTGAGAAAAGCTAGGTGGGGGAAATTGACAAAGTGTGAGGAAAAGGGGACGAACTGAAGAAGGGGTGTTTTTTGTTTGTGGGCCCTGCAGAAGTTCCCCAAATTTTTGTAGGGAAAGAGTTCGTGAACGAGAAAGGAAAATCAACCACCAAAATTTTCCCGCAGGGGGCCCCAGTTGAAAAACGCAGAGTTCTGGGGTTTGGGGAATGGCACTGCAGCCCTAAGGAACCCAGTGGTACATTCCCGGTCGACAAAAATGTCGGAGCTGACTATTTAAACCCTGTGGGCTCAACTGAACTCAGAGGAAAATCAGTCATATCCGGGTGCTTTGTTTAAAATATTTTTTGATTTACAGTTATGTTGATTGGATATGGGGGTTTATTCCCCGTGGGTAGGGTTTATATTTTTTTTTTTTGTGAGGGCTTTTTCATATTTTCTTTGTGAGACCCTTTTTCATGTGGATGTGTTATGCTTGGAGCATACAGTGGTTGTGTAGTGATGCATTATTTGCAAAAATGAGGATGGAGATTCCCCCATGAAGTGTCATGGATCCCCGATTAATTTTAAATTTTGCTTTTAAAGAATTGGAAAAAGGGGAGTGGCAAAAACCGGGAGTGGGGGAAATTTCATAAAAGGGGCAAGAGGTCGGTTTTAAAAAAAAAAAATTGAAATAACGCCCAAAAGCGCAAGGGCAATGATAACTCATTGGAGTGGATTTCCCCCTAATTGTTTTTTTTATAACTTATAAACCGTTGGGTTTTAAAGTATTTTCCCAAAATTTGGGGCGTTTTAGCTTTTGTCAGCCCAAAATTGGTTGTTGTCCTTTTTGTACCTTTTTTTGAGACAATGGGAGCATGGTCTTTTTCAAGGGGGGAAAATTTTCCGGGCAAAAAAAGAAAAAAAAACCCAACTTGGGGGGGGAAAAAACCCAACTTTGGGGGAAAAAACCTAACCTGGGGTGTCGCCCGCCAATTTGTTCGGACCAAGTCCAAAATCAAAAATTCTAGGCGTCAGAAAAAACGGGGCCCCTAGGGGCCGGGGCCGGCCCAAATTTAAACTTTGTGGGGGAAAGGGGTTTTGCCCAGACGGTCCGACCCCCCCAGTTGACTAAGCAGCTTTCCCCACGCCTCGATGTCTAGCGAGACGAGTCGCAGAGCCGAGCTCAAGCTCATTAGCCACTTTGTGGAACCAACTCAAATTTTTACTTTGGACGTCGTGGGGCCTACCCAACTCAGTGGCCAAATTTTAATTTACCATTTCCACCACTTAAGCCCCACCGCGGGCCCGGGGAAGTAGGGGAAAAAGGGGGAAAGGTTTGTGTGTGGGGGGGGGGTGAAATCTAGCTAATCAATTAAATGACCAAAATTACCACCACAAAAAGAGTAAGGCTGTTAGCCCGGGGCTGCATGATTTGAACGTCCAAAGGAATTAGAGGGGGGGACAACTTCGGGGATAAGGGGTTTTAAAAAACTGACCCAAATTTCTGGCCCTTGGACACGGGTTTTTGGGATAAAGGAAAGGTGAATGGGGAAAAAAAAGGGGGAAAAAAAAACAACAGAGAGAGAAGGGGGGAGAAGTCTGGGGGATAGGGGTCTGGGCCCAAGGAAGAAAGGGGTGAGAACGAACAGAGGGCAGAGGAATTTAGGAGGTTTTAAGGGGTATCCCCCTTTCACGAGGGAAAAGGGAGAGGATGAAGAGAGGAGAGAAAAGAGGGGAAGAACGAAAGAGAGAGAAAAGGGAAAAGAGAGGTTTTGATGGAGCTCTGCAGGAGGGGAAGGGCAAAAGAGAGAGAGGGGATGAGGGAGAGGGGGGAGAAACCAAAATTTTAGGGGATTTGCAAGAGATAGTCTGCCGAGGAAGGACTGAGGAGAGATGTTTGGGGAGAGAGGAAAAAAAGTTTTCTAATTTTTTGAAGAAGAAAAAAAAGAAAAGAAAAAAAGAAAAGAAAAGCAACCATGTCCATTTGATAAGAGCAGACTAGAAGAGAGAGAGAGAGAGAGAGTGCAATGCGTTAATGCAGGAAGAAAGAAAGGAGAACAGATCGATGTTGATAGTCACTGTTCTACCTTAACCGGGGGTTCGACCTCATACCTGGCAGCGTCACTTCGCCAAGCAGAACCACAGACCAACGCCAACAGTCTCACCTGACCAGGCGCCATCAGACCAACACCAGTGCCGGCAGTTGTGTCGTGTTGTGAAAGTGACAGTGAAAAGAAAAAGAAAAGAAAAGAAAAGACAGTGATTCGTGAATAGTTAAGATCACCTGGCCAGGTAAAGTAGAAATCTGTTTATACCCGGGTTAGTTAATGATGTTTTAGATAAATGATTTTGTGAAGCTTCAGGAAAGAGAGAATGTTTTATTTTGTTTGATTCTATATGCATTGATGTTCTTTCTATGATCATGTATAGTAAAGTTATAGACTTTACTAGTGGTTTGATGTGACGAATGCATGATATATGAATGAGATTGTAAGCAAGCTGTGAGTGTGTTTGGGCTGTGCGCTAGTCCTTCCTCCACTGACATTACACCGAGGTTGACAGACAGACAGAGAAAAAAAAAAACAACAAGAAAGGAAGAGTGGAGCAGGGTGTGGGTGGTGTCGGGTGAAAAACAGACAGACCGACCCATAGACAGACAGGAAGAGAAACAGCCAGCCAGACACAGACGGAGGAAAGGGAGATCTTATAACACCTTCATGTAAACTTGATAATCATCTGCCTGCTGACAAAGGCATTGAAAATCTACACCGGAAAAAGACGCCGCGGCTTTTCAGGTCTGCAAAACAATCCTGTGCAGGCGTTCCTGAAAGCGGCAACTGCAAGGCGAACATACAAGAACTGTCGCCTCCGCTCCGGCTCAAACCCCGTCAAAAAGTATCCTGTAAGGTAAACGTGCTATGTCTTTCATCCACTCCAGCTTACAATATACCGTCAGACAACAGCCTGCCGGACGAACATTTACCCGTCAGACAACAGCCTGCCGGCGAACATTTATCCGTCAGACAACAGTATGCGGGTGAACATTTACCCGTCAGACAACAGTATGCGGGGTGAACATTTACCCGTTAGACAACAGTATAGGGGGCGAACGTTTACCCGTCAGACAACAGCCTGCCTGGCGAACATTTACCCGTCAGACAACAGTATGCGGGGTGAACATTTACCCATCAGACAACAGTATGCGGGGTGAACATTTACCCGTTAGACAACAGTATAGGGGGCGAACGTTTACCCGTCAGACAACAGCCTGCCGAGCGAACATTTATCCGTCAGACAACAGTATAGGGGCGAACATTTACCCGTCAGACAACAGCCTGCCGAGCGAACATTTATCCGTCAGACAACAGTATGCGGGTGAACATTTACCCGTCAGACAACAGCCTGCCTGGCGAACATTTACCCGTTAGACAACAGTATAGGGGGCGAACGTTTATCCGTCAGACAACAGTATAGGGGGCGAACGTTTACCCGTCAGACAACAGTATAGGGGCGAACGTTTACCCGTCAGACAACAGTATAGGGGGCGAACATTTACCCGTCAGACAACAGTATAGGGGGCGAACATTTACCCGTCAGACAACAGTATAGGGGCGAACATTTACCCGTCAGACAACAGCCTGCAGGGCGAACGTTTACCGTATGTCACCGACTCTGGCTAAACTCCCGTCATAAGACAGCCTGTAAAGGGAACATTTGCCGTACGTCATCCACTCAAGCTGAAATTCCATTAAAGGACAGCCTGTGAGGTGAATATTTACTGTAGGTGACACACTAGGTAAAATCCCATGAAAAGAAGCCTGTGAGGCGAACATACAACCTGTATCACCCACTCCGACTACAACCCTGTCAAAAATGCGCCTGTAAGGCGAACATACCGCTTCTGTCATTTACTCTAGATAAAATCCTGTAATAAGCCACACACATACACACACGTGTGTGTGTGTGTGTGTGCGTGTGTGTGTGCGCGCGCGCGCGCGTCTGAGCGCGAGCATGCATGCTTATGACTGTGTGTATATCAACACAGGTGCAGCCAGCTGTATGCTCTCTCGCCCATACGTGCACACTCTCAACAGAACGTGGAACACCAAACAATCCTCATCTGACTAACTGTTTGCATACATCTCCCATCGCTTTGAGCAGAATTTGGGAATGTACAGCACACGCTATTAACAGAACACGCAAAAAGAAAAAAAAAAAAAAACATACGTAAAGTGATCTGCCCGGCTACTTCATACATCATCGTCCCGCTTATTCCTTGGCGGATCTGGTTACCAATACCCAACACCATTTTACACCAGCCCCACCCCCCTCCCCTACCACCCGCCTCTTCCCCCTTCGCCTGCCCATCCTTCCCAACTACCCTGTCCTCTCGTTCGTCCCTGCTCCTTGAGTCCACCCCATTTTCCCACCCCTTCTCCCCATCCCTCCAACTCCCTCCTTTTTTCCAACCCCTGTGCCACCACCCGTCTCCCCTCCGGCTAGGAAAGGGTGACACCCGATGCAGACAGTTCTTTTGAGCAGAGGCCGTCACTGTTGTCTGCGGCCAGTCATTTGTGTAGGTGATGAGTTGCTTGACAGGTGAGCCTGCCGCGAACTTTGATGTGCCATTGACACTGTAAAGATAGCAGACCTGTCTAACTGACTGTCTATCTGTCTGTCCACCTGCCTCTTTGTCTGTCTTTCTGCCAAGCTAACACACACACACACACACACACACACACACACACACACACACACACACACACACATAGAGAAGTTCCATTTGTGAATGCATGTGCTCACATGTGCAGATGCGTATTAGCACATAACACACCACACACACACACACACACACACACACACCCCACACACACACACACACACACACAGAGTGTGTGAGTGTGTGAGAGAGAGAGAGACAACCAGAGACAGACAGAAGAGAGAGAGAGAGAGAGAGAGAGAGAGAGAGAGAGAGAGGGGGGTGGGGGGAGCTAGCTCTGTTGTGAAATGCATGTGGTATTATGTGCAGGCCTGTGTCAGAACATAAAACAGAATTTTCCCCTCTCAACATTTATCACACAGCACCAAGCACAAACAAAATTAATGCCAACGTCAGCTGCATTATGAAGGTACGCCGCCAAAGACATGACAACTTACAATGACTGCTGACATATTTCACACGGTCGTTGGTGCCAGTCATTCCTTTCGTCTTGTGGGGGGATCTGGTTTCCGTATCGCCCCTCTCTCCAGGGCCAGCAACACAGATCCTCTCTCTCATTGGAGAACACATGAGTAGACACAATCGTAATGTGAGTTGGTGGGCAAAGGTACTTTTCTTTTTTATTGCTGGCTGGGGTTTTTTACTTATCATTTGTATACAAAATGAATTCTGGTAAATGATTCGTTGATTAGACAGATATATAGTTCAGAAGAGAGAGAGAGTTCAGAAGAGAGAGAGAGAGAGAGAGAGAGAGAGAGAGAGAGAGTGAGAGAGAGAGATTATGAGAGAGATTATGCAGGAAAGGTACACTATTTTGGAGTGGTTTAAATGCTAGCCATCTTAGTATAGTGATTAGCCTGATGGGTCATTGGCCAGGTTATGAGTTCGAGTCCTATCTGAGGCATCTAAACACTTGTGTGGGATTTTTTTTTTGTAGACTTAGTCGACGCCTACTTACACATGCTGAGTCTGACTGTGTGTATGTCCATGTGAACGTGAGCGTGCGAGCTATTAAGAGTACTACAAAACAGATACAGTCTTTTTATGCTTCCTCTCGTATACACACGCACTAACGTGAAACAGTCCATAACAGGCTGATTGCATACAACACGCACACAGCTTTGAGGAGGCCTTGGTAGTGTAACAGCGCACACTATTTAACAGCACAATTAAAAGGAAAAGCCCTGACGTAAAGTGATCTGCACAACTATTTCATCCATCATCGTCCCCTTTATTCCTTCTGCCGATCTGGTTACCGACACCCGACACCCTTTTACAACCCTACCCCCTTGCCGCTGTCCACCCCACCCCTACCA
The DNA here is from genome assembly GCA_018398815.1 of Conus ventricosus. Lineage (NCBI taxonomy): Eukaryota > Metazoa > Mollusca > Gastropoda > Neogastropoda > Conidae > Conus > Conus ventricosus. The sequence goes on from CM031596.1 coordinate 107,347,023, forward strand.
CCCTGTCGCCTGGAGCCTCCTCGCTCACTCCAACCTGTATCCCTCCTCCCCTCTTCCAATTCCCTCCCTCTTTCAGCCCCAGCCCCACCACCTATCTACCCTCCTGTTGAGAATGGTGAAACCCAATGCAGACAGTGCGTTTGAATAGAGGACGTCGCTGTTGTTTGCAGCCAGTCATTTGTGGAAATGAGGAGTCGGTTGAAAGGCGCGCTTTCTGCAAAGTGTAGGTCTTAGGCTCAAAAAGTTTGATGTGCAATTCACGATGTCAATATGACAGCGCTAGCTGTCTGTGTGTCTGTCCGCGTGTCTGTCTAGATATGCTTATGTATGTATCGATCGCTATCTGTCTGTCTATCTCTCCATCTATTCAGCTTTTCATAAGCTTGCTAGCAAGCTAGCTAGTTAGACAAAGAGAGAGAGAGAGAGAGAGAGAGAGAGAGAGAGAGAGAGAGACAGACAGACAGACAGACAGACAGATGGCAAACAGACACAGAGGGAAAAAAGAGACAGAATCAGAGAGAACGAGAGAGAGAATGAGGGTGAGCGACTGACAGTGTGTGTGTGTGTGTGTGTGTGTGTGTGTGTGTTTAGGAGAAAAAGAAAGAAACTGACAGGCAATGACAGAGAAATACTGTGCTCTACTCACATAGCGCACACTCCATTTTCAGGTTGATTTAGTTAACGATGCCAGATATCGATGAGGCATATGCGTATGTCAGGAGAGAGAGAGAGAGAGAGACAGAGACAGAGACAGACAGACAGAGAGAGAGAGACACAGAGATGGAGAGAGACAGAGAAGAGAGAGAGAGAGAGAGGAGAGAGAGAGAGAGAGAGAGAGAGAGAGAGAGAGAGAGAGAGGGGGAGAGAGAAAAGCTTCTCTCCACATACATGTGTGCATCTATGTATGTCAGTGCATGAAACAGAAGCTGTCCCTCTAAGTGTTTGTCACATTCTACTAGCACAACGCTGAATGAATAAAAAAAATAAATAAAACCCAGCCAACACCAAACATTACAGACAGAGGACACGCAACCGAAGACCTGACAACTGACAATGTCCCGCTGACACCTTTCACACGGTCGTTCTTTTCAAACGCGGAAAGATCTGGTTTCCGCTCCACCCCTCTCTCTCCAGGGCCAGCACCACAGATCTTCTCAGTGGATTAGACATGAGCAGACACAATCACAGTGTGAATCGGCAGACAAATGTGCTTTTCGTTTTACGGCTTGAAGACGTTTTGCTTCCTCATTTTAAAAAAACAAAAAACAAAACATTCTGGTAAACGATTACTTGATTAGACAGGCACGTAAGAGAGAGAGAGAGAGAGAGAGAGAGAGAGAGAGAGAGAGAGAGAGAGAGAGAGAGAGAGAGAGAGAGAGTGTAGAAGGCTGCAGTACAAGATACCACGGTGAAGTGTTTAGGCTCATGGGTTATTGGATGGGCGGTTATAAGTTTAAACGCTAAGGCAAACATAGGTTTATGGGATTACTCAGGCCTGGTCGATGCCTTCCCACAGATGCTGAGCACAGGGTATGGGGTCAAATGGGAAGACTGGAACCACCGAGTATTATCCGTTTACTGAATGTGTCTTCGACTAACATAGCAGATACCTGTATCTCTCGGGCCTGGTTGAAGTCAGCAAGATGGGAAACAAACTGGACTGATCTGCCTCAGCCAGGGTTAGGAACCGACTGGTATGCCTCAGCCAGGGTTAGGAACCGACTGATAATTATGCCTCAGCCAGGGTTATGAACCGACTGATATGCCTCAGCCAGGGTTAAGAACCGACTGATATACCTCAGCCAGGGTTAGGAACCGACTGGTATGCCTCAGCCAGGGTTAGGAACCGACTGATAATTATGCCTCAGCCAGGGTTATAAACCGACTGATATGCCTCAGCCAGGGTTAAGAACCGACTGATATGCCTCAGCCAGGGTTAGGAACCGACTGATATGCCTCAGCCAGGGTTATGAGCCGACTGATATGCCTCAGCTAGGGTTATGAATCGACTGATCTGCCTCAGCCAGGGTTAGGAACCGACTGATATGCCTCAGCCAGGGTTAGGAACCGACTGATAATTATGCCTCAGCCAGGGTTATAAACCGACTGATATGCCTCAGCCAGGGTTAAGAACCGACTGATATGCCTCAGCCAGGGTTAGGAACCGACTGATAATTATGCCTCAGCCAGGGTTATGAACCGACTGATATGCCTCAGCTTGGGTTAGGAACCGACTGATATGCCTCAGCCAGGGTTAAGAACCGACTGATATGCCTCAGCCAGGGTTAGGAACCGACTGATAATTATGCCTCAGCCAGGTTATGAACCGACTGATATGCCTCAGCTTGGGTTAGGAACCGACTGATATGCCTCAGCTTGGGTTAGGAACCGACTGATATGCCTCAGCCAGGGTTAGGAACCAACTGATAATTATGCCTCAGCCAGGGTTAGGAACCGACTGATATGCCTCAGCCAGGGTTAGGAACTGACTGATATGCCTCAGCCAGGGTTAGGAACCGACTGATATGCCTCAGCCTGGGTTATGAACCGTACGCATATAACTGTGGATTAGCAAGCAAGAAAATGTCTGGCCTTGATGAATAAAGTTGCCACCACAAACGAAAAAAAAAAAAGTAAAACGACTGATAATCAGATACTTAATGAATAAAATGTTAACAAGTAAAACATTGTAAAAGGGCATGTTAAAGAAGATCAAGAGAATAAATCTGCTTACAGTCGGTAATGATCCAAAGATCACCATTCTGTGCAGTTTTGAAAAAAAAAGAAGTTGAACACTCTTCATTTATACCCTACTTTGTTATGCACAGAGAAACGAAGGACACACACACACACACACACAACACACACACACACACACACACACACACACACACACACACACATAGGCAAAACTAACAGAGGGACACAGAAAAACAACAACAACAAAAAACAGAAAATGGATACAGTGAACAAAAACAGCAGTCGAGGGTGATGAAAAGGGCCCACTACTAACAGTCGAGCCTCCACTGTAAAGCATACAACGAAATGCAAATGGAGCTCCACAGCGAAAGAAAGCTGCTTCAAACATTGGATACGTTTCGCAAAGAGGGAACACCACGATCACCATGGCAGCTGGGTGGGGGGTGGGGGGGGGGGTATCAGCGAGGGGGTGGGGGTGAGGGGGGATTTCAAATCACCAGGGGACCTGACTTTTCTTTCGTTTATGCTGTGCATAAATTATGGCAGGAATGTGTGCTGCTCTGGTGATGAATGAAACCGATGTCTCCATTGATGCGTCACTGTTAAGTCGTCTAACAGCAAGGGTGCTTCCCAAAAGTGTGCAGGTGAAACTGTCAAAGTACAGACTGTGTTTTCATATCCATCACTGCACATTTTCTGTGTAATTTATGCTAATTAAAGCACAGAAAATGGAGTAGGTCATAGCAAGCCTTTCTGTCTGTAAACCTTGTACACTGTCTCTACGTTTAAAAAAGAAAAGAAAAGAGGATGGCATCTCTCTCTCTCTCTCTCTCTCTCTCTCTCTCTCTCTCTCTCTCTCTCTCTATAATATATATATATACTTACATATATATATAAGAATAAAGTTATGTATTTATATATACATATATGGCATATCTATCTATCTATCTATCTATGTATATATGTATATATATATATATATATATATATATATATATATATATATGAATAAAGTTATGTATTTATAATATATATATATATATATATATATATATAATATATATATATATATATATATTATATATATATAAAAAATCAGAGTTAAAAAGCCGCTCAGAACGTAAAAAGTGCTCAACCATGTAGGGAGCAACATACCAGTTTAAAATAAGATTTTAAAATGAAGAGAATAAAACCTACAAGCTTGTTTCAAGCTAAAAACGCTCTCCTCAGGGTATACTACAATCTGGGCACGCCACCGGTGTTATATATTGTGGTGTGTGGGCGTGTGAGTTCTGTGCGTGCGGCACGTGGCCTGCCGGTTTTTTCTTTTTTGGGGCGCGTTCAGGGGGGCGTGTCATGGAGTGGTGCATTGACAAAGATTTCCATTTATGCCTGCAATTGTTTATCATTTCTACTTTAGAGTTTAGGGATGCTAGGTGGGGTTTACATAATATCAGCCACTTTTCTGTAGTACATAAGTTGCATTTTTTAGAAATGTTGTTGTATGGTGTTGCTCTTTTTATAATTTTCCATATGTTGTAATCTATTTTCTTATTTTTCAGCTTCCAAATATATTTACTTAATTCTGTTTGGTTTTTATATTTTTCATTTTTGAAAGACTGTTTGTGGTTTGCATATCTGGTTTTAAAGTGGTTTGCCGTGATTCCTATGTATGTTTCTTTATCACTGTCTGTTGTTACCGTAGCTTGGTACACAATATTGTTGTAGAGACATTTATTATTCAAAGGGCACTGGTCTTTTTTTGTGCAATTACAAGATATCCTTTCATCACCCTCTTTGGTTGTGTTGTTTTTGGTTTTATTGGAAGAATCAATTATATTTTTAAGGTTGGGCATACACGAGTATGATAGCTTGACGGTATTTTTGTTGAATATTTTAGATAGTACATGTTCTTTTGGGAATGATGTTTTAAGGATTCTGAGGAATTCTTTTCCTACGCTAGTTTTTGTTCTTCCATCATATGGAGGGTTATACCATATAATTTTTCTTTTCCTGTTTTTCCTGTTGCTGTTCATGTTGTTATCTGGGCTGTATTGTAATTTGTAGTTGTAGCCACTTTTTTTCAGCGCCTCTTGATATTCAGCTGCTGCACTGTTAAATTCTTTCTCATTGCATGACAGTTTAGATAATCTTTTGTTTATACCATTAGGTATGGTTTTTAAGATGGAGGGTGGGTGGTTACTATTGATGTCTACGTAGACAGGTGTGTCATTAGGTTTTTTATATGGTTTGTATGTATGATCCTTAAGGTCTAATGTTATGTCTAAATAATTTACTGTTTTTTTGTTGGCTTCTACTGTGATTTTATATAATAAAACCAAAAACAACACAACCAAAGAGGGTGATGAAAGGATATCTTGTAATTGCACAAAAAAAGACCAGTGCCCTTTGAATAATAAATGTCTCTACAACAATATTGTGTACCAAGCTACGGTAACAACAGACAGTGATAAAGAAACATACATAGGAATCACGGCAAACCACTTTAAAACCAGATATGCAAACCACAAACAGTCTTTCAAAAATGAAAAATATAAAAACCAAACAGAATTAAGTAAATATATTTGGAAGCTGAAAAATAAGAAAATAGATTACAACATATCATGGAAAATTATAAAAAGAGCAACACCATACAACAACATTTCTAAAAAATGCAACTTATGTACTACAGAAAAGTGGCTGATATTATGTAAACCCCACCTAGCATCCCTAAACTCTAAAGTAAAAATGATAAACAATTGCAGGCATAAATGGAAATCTTTGTCAATGCACCACTCCATGACACGCCCCCCCTGAACGCGCCCCAAAAAAGAAAAAACCGGCAGGCCACGTGCCGCACGCACAGAACTCACACGCCCACACACCACAATATATAACACCGGTGGCGTGCCCAGATTGTAGTATACCCTGAGGAGAGCGTTTTTAGCTTGAAACAAGCTTGTAGGTTTTATTCTCTTCATTTTAAAATCTTATATATATATATAACACGGTATTCATCCCCTCCAGTTTTTCAATAGTCAAAAAGCAGTCTAAGACGCAAACACACAACATCAGTCATCCACCCCAGCTAAAAACGTTCATCACAACCATACGTCTGTCATTTTATTTAGCTTCATTCCCATCACAAAACACCTTGGAAAGCAACGATACAACGTCTGTCATGCACTCCATCGACATTTCCACCACAAAAGAATCTGTAAGACAAACATACAACGTCTCTCATTGTGTTTAGATTCATTCCCATCACAAAACAGCTTGTAGGGAAACTGTACAACGTCTGTCACCCGCTATAGCTACATTCCATCCAATGATAAAACAGATTGTAAGGCGAACATTTAACGTCTGTCACCCATTATAACCACATAATCGTCATATAGCAGCTTGCAAGGCATACAGGCAACGTCTATCATAAACTCCCGATATATGATCTTCATAGAACAACCAAAACCCCTCGCCATTAAACCTTTGTTTAATTCTTTCTCCGTCGTGTTTGTAGGCCATCCTCCTTTACTGCTCCTCTGGACACACACACACACACACACACACACACACACACACACACACACACACACACACACACACACACACATATATATATATATATATATATAATATATTATATATATATATATATATATATATATATTATATATATATATATTCACAACCCATGCAGTGCACACACATACACACACATATATACACACGCATACACAACACACACACACACACACACAGACACACACACGCATACACAACACACACACACACACACACACACACACACACACACACACACACACACACACACACACACACACACATACACACACACACAGACCCCCCCCCCCCACACACACACACACACACTACTCTACACACTCACAGCCACACAGAAGCTTGTTTGTTAGATCTCTTATAATACATCTAATGCTGTCAGAGAAACAACAACGGGTTGTTTTATTCACAACCCATGCAGTGCACATTCCTGCCATAACTCACGCTCATATTTGCACGTATCAAAAAAAAAAAAAAAGCATTGCCTTCTGATAAGAAACTCTCTCTAGAACGGTGCTGAAGATGGGCATCTGGTTTTCTCCTCTTGCAAACCGCATTCCAACATTTGAAGCTGCTCTCTATGCATGGCTGTTTAGCTTAGAGTGCATTTCTTTTCATCATAAATATGCTTAAGGAGGGCGGCTCCTGGACTGCTGCCTTGGTCTGTTACTCATCCACCTTTGGCAGCTGTTTTATGTATGGAAGACCTTTGTTTTCCTCTCTCCCATCTTCTATGCCAACTCAGTGGCATGGCACCCACTGTCACTCCACAGCCACAGCATTGGCAATCTACTGGGAGCAGTCAACGTTACGTCGTCATGAGGCAACCCACCAGAGGAGACACTGCGCTGCTACTGAGTTCCTTTAGTGGTGTTCAGGGGTGCCTGCTCTGATCCAACATGCGCAGGACGCGGCACATGAAGCCCCCTACTGGCCACAATAAGCCCCTACTGGCCACAATAAGCCCCCTACTGGCCACAATAAGCCCCCTACTGGCGACAATAAGCCCCCTACTGGCCACAATAAGCCCCCTACTGGCCACAATAAGCCCCCTACTGGCGACAATAAGCCCCCTACTGGCCACAATAAGCCCCCTACTGGCCACAATAAGCCCCCTACTGGCCACAATAAGCCCCCTACTGGCGACAATAAGCCCCCTACTGGCCACAATAAGCCCCCTACTGGCCACAATAAGCCCCCTACTGGCCACAATAAGCCCCCTACTGGCGACAATAAGCCCCCTACTGGCGACAATAAGCCCCCTACTGGCGACAATAAGCCCCCTACTGGCCACAATAAGCCCCCTACTGGCCACAATAAGCCCCCTACTGGCCACAATAAGCCCCCTACTGGCCACAATAAGCCCCCTACTGGCCACAATAAGCCCCCTACTGGCCACAATAATTGCTGCACGCTGCACATGAAGCCCCCTACTGGCGACAATAATTGCTGCACGCTGCACATGAAGCCCCCTACTGGCGACAATAATTGCTGCACGCTGCACATGAAGCCCCCTACTGGCGACAATAATTGCTGCACGCTGCACATGAAGCCCCCTACTGGCGACACTAATTGCTGCACGCTGCACATGAAGCCCCCTACTGGCGACAATAATTGCTGCACGCTGCACATGAAGCCCCCTACTGGCGACAATAATTGCTGCACGCTGCACATGAAGCCCCCTACTGGCGACAATAATTGCTGCACGCTGCACATGAAGCCCCCTACTGGCGACAATAATTGCTGCACGCTGCCCATGAAGCCCCCTACTGGCGACAATAATTGCTGCACGCTGCACATGAAGCCCCCTACTGGCGACAATAATTGCTGCACGCTGCACATGAAGCCCCCTACTGGCGACAATAATTGCTGAGTCGCACAATCGGCTTGAATGAGTTCTCCCTTTGGAGGGCGCCACCACGTTCATCCGACGACAGTCCCCATGAATTCGCCAGTAATGGTGACCCTGACAGAATCAAACCAAGGCCATAGACGTGGAGAAAGTATCGAAGTGAAGTTACCATGAGAGCAGGGTCTGAAGGGCCACAGATTTTGACGCCTTTTTAAAAATAAAATTAATTCTGACCGATGAAGATGAGGAGGATGAAAGATAATGCTCCGGATTTCCATTCTGGTCTGAGACCACCAGACGGGACTGTCATCTACACTTACTATTGCAAGGCCTGAAAGTTGGTCAGGAAATTTGAGCAACACTCTCAGAGATGCCTTCATCAAGTGGATGAAACCTGACGGTGTGGTTCCAGTCTTCCCAGCAGAGCCCGCAGTCAGCTCAGCTCTGGGTAGAGCTACTCAGGGCAATAAAAATATCACAAACAGATGGCCTGAGTGGAATGGAACCTACAATCTCCCAAATGGTTGCCCACGATGCTAACCAACTGGCCACGATGGCTTGTAGACCTTTTTCAGTTTTTGGTCTGTATT
>CM031596.1:107358243-107360743 GCA_018398815.1 Conus ventricosus
TTTCACTCAAGGGAGGATGACCTGCTGACCCATTTCACACGGTCGTTCTTTCACTCAAGGGAGGATCTGGGTTCCGTTCTGCCACTCTCTCCAGGGCCAGCAACTCAGTGGAAAACACAAACACTAACAATTTGAATCAATAGGCAAAGGTGCTTTTCGGTTTTTTCCCCCTATTTTTTGTGCTAAAAGTATTTTGTCTTTTTTTTAAATACAAGAGATGCTGGTAAATGAGTTTATTAGACAAACATATAGTTCTGTAGTCCAGGAGAGTAAGAGAGAGAGAGAGAGAGAGAGAGAGAGAGAGAGAGAGAGAGAGAGAGAGAGAGAGGAGAGAGAGAGAGTATGTAGGAAAGGTGCTCTATTTTGGAGTGGTTGTCGTACCAGCCACGTTGGTGATATAGTAAATCTCGAGGTTTATGGGCTGGGAGGTTTATGTGTTCAAGTGCCGTTTGAGGTATGAATTTGTGGAATTTTTCCAGCCCTTTTGGACTCCTACTCACTGCTGAATCTGGTATAAGATGAAATGTAAAATCTGGAACCACACACTCAAGTTTCTATTACTTACTGGATGCATCTACGTCCATGACAGTAGGAAGCTGTATCTCTCGGGTCTGGTTGACTCTGGCAAGACAAGAAACAAACTGAACTCTAAGTCAGGAAAGAAACAGGACAGATATACCTCAATCAGAACGATTTTAATGTAAGCATATATACTGACTTCCATAAAAAACGCGAAAGCAAATCAAGCTGAAGGTTAGGGGCGAATTTTATTGGTCACAATTGTACAGAGTGGAAGCGAGAATTCAACGTGATTTGATTCATTACAACCGGTAATGTGTGAAAATGTCATCAGCAATATGTCTTTGTGTGGAAAATCCAAGGTCACGTGACAAACCAGCTTGAAGTCCTAATACCGTGTGTGGCCACCATTTGTATGGACAACTGCTTGACACCTGCGGCTCATTGAGTGGACCAGGTGGTTGATGCGTCCCCTTGGCACACCAGCCCACACATGGACGATGGCCTGGTGAAGTTGAGCCACTGTTGCTGGTCGTGGACGCAGGAGGTCCAACCATCTGCCAAGTTCATCCCAAAAATGTTCTATTGGGTTTAAATCGGGACTGAGGGCTGGCCAGGGCAGCACATTGACGTTGTTATGCTGAAGAAATTGCTGGGTGGCCCTGGCGGTGTGTGGTCTTGCATTGTCCTGTTGGAATGTCCAGTTTGGGTGTTGCGCCAAAAAAGGAACGACATGGGGTCTGAGCACCTGGTGGATGTAGTGCTGTGCATTGACACCCTGTCTGCAACCAGGACCAATGTTCTGAAAGATGACTGGTCCTATGGCGTGGTTAATGCCAATTGCACCCCATATCATAACGTTCGGGCCTCCCCAGGGGTTCTGCTCTACCACACAGGAGTCAGCATAGCGTTCACCAGGTCGACGCCATATTCTGACACGACCGTCAGCCATGTCAATACAAAAACGGCTCTCATCTGAGAACAGTATGTGTCCCCACTGCTGCCTGCGCCAGTTGATTCGGGCGTGTGCCCACTGCAGCCTGTCCTGCCGGTGTCTTGGTGTCAGTACCGGACCTCTGTGAGGACGCCTACATGCCAGCCCGTTCTCCTGAAGACGCCGCCGCATAGTGTTGAGGCTAATTCGTTGCTGGAGATTCTCAGGCACTTGTCGAGCAGTGTTAGTGGCTGCTTGCTGCCTGTCCCGCAGATGGGTTCGAACAAAATGGCGATCCTCTCTTGGTGTGGTGACCCGAGGACGGCCTGGCCGGGGACGATCATCAGTGGTACCAGTGACTCGCATGCGGTGCTGCAGATGATAGATGGTTGGGATGTGGACGTTAAAGATGTTGGCGACCTGCCTGGCATCCACACCAGCCTCCAGATGCCTAGGGCACGATTGCGTTCCTCTGCTCGTAGTCTTGGCATCTCTGTAGCGCTCAGACGGCAAGTCGTTACCTGAACCTTGTAGCGCGGCTTTATAAAGGCTGCATGCCTGCGTACTTGTCGCTGGTTAACTTTGCTCTGCATGGTGTGCACGTGCCTCACTTGCAGCAACCAGTTTGCCATTTTTGTTGACCCTCCAATGCCGGGAATGATGTGTTGCTCACACACTTTTTTCACTGCACGTGAGTCTTGGACCCAAACAACTTGCCACAATGGTTCAATATTGTATATTCACCCCTTTTCACCCGAAAAATAGCCTTTCAATTTTTCGCGTTTTTTTTTTATGGAAGTCAGTATAAATATAACTGTGAATCAACAAGCAAAGAAATAAGTTGACTGAGTGAAGACATAGTTGCTTATCTGATCAAGTAAGTGATACATTTAAAAGGATTAATCTGGAAATACTAAATGAATAAAATGCTGACTATTAAAACACTGAAAAAGCACACGTAAAAGAAAGTATAGAGAAGTAATCTGGTGACAGTCCACAACAATTCGAAACCTAGCATTCTGTTCGATAAGGTTCAATGCATACGCA
>CM031596.1:107365743-107368243 GCA_018398815.1 Conus ventricosus
CTGCTAGTTTTAGTTTCTGCCAGCGCTTTCCAGCATATAGCTGTGTATATAGAATAGAGGCTTGGCACGGTTTGAAAGCTGTCCAAGTTTTTTTTTTTAAAGAATCGTATATAAGTTGATCCACAACGGGAAAAAAAAAAGGCTAAGATCATTACTGTAGTGATCTGATAGGGTTTTTTTTTTGGTGCTCTTTTGATGTGGTTAGTTGTTTGAGGTTCATTTCTCTGTTCTGATAGTTTGTTTGATTATTAATTTTGTCTAATTAAAACTTTCATTCTTGTATTCAGACAGCTGACTTACTCCTTGGTTTTACAAACAATTTACATGTTACTTGACTTGACTTGACTTGGTCCCTTAGACGTCGGTCCGTAGGGGCACCCCTGAAGCAGTGACAACCATCCTTCTCCATTCCTGGATGGTTTACATGTTAACTTATGGTTAATGAATCTATATCTATAAATCATTCCAAAATAATGTGACCTGTTCTGCAGAGACAGCTCTCTCTCTCTCTCTCTCTCTCTCTCTCTCTCTCTCTCTCTCTCCTCTCTCTCTCATATGCTCTGGCTTAGTTCACCTAGTCAGCATGTTTCAGTTTTCAACTATTTTGTCATTAAAGGAAAAACGCAAAAAGAAAGAAAGAAGGAAACCAATTCAAAATTCAGAATAAACGAATGCAAAACAACAGAAATACGTACAGTGCACATCTGTGACTGTCTCTAGTCAAGAATCTTTCACTGCCAGAATTGCGTTGTTGTTATTCATCAGCAGCGGGAGAGCAAAACACAAACCAGAACAGGCATGAAAGTAACAAGATGTGTGAAGTATGTGAGCGAGTCATTTTACCTTTTAATGGTTTAATAGACGTGTTCTCCATTCTCTTCCCTCTCCACCCCCCCCCCCCCCCCCCCCCCCCCCCCCCCCCCCCCACGGTGTTGCCGTGTTCTCTGCACGGTGCTTGGTGAAGTGTGACAAACACTGAGAGGGACAGTTTTTGCTGACACGCATGAGTTCTTGCACGCCGTCTGAGGCCTGTCTCTTTCTCTCTTGTTATGATCTTCCTCAATATGTCTATATTTCTTTGATCTATTTCCTTTTTCTATAATGAGAGAACCATATCACTTTAGACTTGAAAGAACTGATAATGTGAAAAATTTCGTGAACAGATCACGCTACTGTCGTTGGCCTTTTGTCTGTTTTTTTTATTCTCCTCTCCCCGGCTACCCCCCCCCCTCTCTCTCTCTCTCTCTCTTTCTCTCTCTCTCTCTCTCTCTCTCTCTTTCTCTCTCTCCTCTCTCTCACACACACACACACACACACCACACACACAAAAACACACACACACACACCCACACACACACACACACAACACAACACACACATTACCACACACAAACAGAGACAGAAGTTAAGCATGTGAGTCTATATAACATCACAATTTTACACATTAACAGTCCTCTCGTTACTGACGAGGAAGAAAGACTGACAGTGTGTGTGTGTGTGTGTGTGTTGTGTGTGTGTGTGTGTGGTGTGTGTGTGTGTGTGTGTGTGTGTATGCGTGCGTTGGTGCGTGCGTACGGTGTGTGTGTGTGTGTTGGTGTTGTGTGTGTGTGTGTGTGTGTGTGTGTGTGTGGTGTGTGTGTGGTGTGTGTTATGTGTGTGTGTGTGTGTGTGTGTGTGTGTGTGTGTGTTGTGTGTTGGTGTGTGTGTGTGCGTGTGTGTGTATGTGTGTGTGTGCGTGTGTGTGTATGTGTGTGTGTGTGTGTGTGTGTGTGTGTGTGTGTGTGTTGTTGTGTTGTGTGTCTGTGTATGTGTGTGTGTGTGTTTTGTGTGGGGTAAACATGCAAGTATCTATAGACATTCATATGATGTACATGTGCACACATCCCAGCGTTCTCGCACATAACGTTCGTTTGTGTGCAGACGTACGTGCATGCTTCTGCAAACGCATTATAGAGAAATGACGCGTCACTACACACTGACAGCATAAAATGACCCGCTGACATGTTTCACATGGTCATTCCTTCACTCAGGGAGGATCTGATTTCTGTTCCCCCCTCTCCAGAGCCAGCAACTCGAATCTTCTTAATGGAAAATACATGACAGACAATAAAGCTGTGAATTAGAAGGCGAGGGTACTTTTCTTGCTATGTTTAGGGCTTTTTTATTCTCATTTTATACAAAACGAATTCTGAAAGGATAAGTTGATTACACAGACTATGCTCTGCAGCTCAGGAGAGAGAGAGAGAGAGAGAGAGAGAGAGAGAGAGAGAGAGAGAGAGAAGAGAGAGAGAGAGAGAGAGAGAGAGAGAGACTATATCTAGGAAAGGTACGCTATTTTGGGGTGTCTGTAGCACCAGCCACAATGGTTCAGTGGTCTCGTTGGTTGTGAGTTTGAGGGTTATGTGTCTGAGTCATGTCTGAGGCCATTGGAAACTTGCGGGATTTTTCAGCCCTGGTTGTCTACTATCTACAACTGCTGAATCTGTATGGGGTTAAATGG
>CM031596.1:107373243-107388594 GCA_018398815.1 Conus ventricosus
TTGGCATATACATCAACGATGTTCGGCTATATGCAAAGGAGGTATTATGCATTAAAGCTCGCGTTCAACGACCACCGTTTTAAGTGAACAGATGTGGCTTGTGAGCAAGCCCAATCAGTCAGCTGGACAGTTCAATCAGGGACAGAACATGCTAAAATGTTGGTGTGAAACGCATCACCTGCAATGCAGACAGTCGGTATCCCGTTCGTTACCCTGGTGTGGGCTTCGTTCGAATCATGTGTTTGACACTCTAGACCTATTTGCCTTACCCATAAACTGAGAAACGAGGACTCTGTTTGCAATGGAGAGACAGGCGTCACTTTCGCGTGTTTTTTTTTTTCTTCCTCCGGAATAGGTTTATTACAAAGACTTCAAGGTGCTGATGTAATGTCAAGAATGTACTTATATTTAAAGGTGTTCAGGATACCGCACATGTTTTCATCAGAAAAATGAGGAAAACATCTACCACCACACTCCAGCCAAGATGCTTGACAAATGCAGCTTTATTCTTAGTCGGTGAACCATTCATTGAGTTCTAGCCGTTGGATTCTTGAAACATCATACTAGAGAAGTGGTGGGGGTGGGGGGTTGGGCGTTTATGTTCCCTAAAGTCGAATTAAACAAATGCTACAAATGAAGCAGACAGCAGCGATACTGCAAAAAGAACAGCATACAAAGAAATACACCCAGCAACTTAAACAGTGACGCAGATATGATACACAATAGAAAACAGACGAGTAAATTTTCCACAAAGAGGTCTTTTTTAGACATCACAAAAGACAAAATCTGCCCCAAACGATACCCCTGTGATAGCAGTCTGCATGAGACACACAAGGAATTTGCCAGAATTCACGAACGTAGTAGTAGTAGTAGTAGTAGTAGTAGTAGTAGTATAGTAGTAGTAGTAGTAGTAATCTTATTTTTACGTTTTTTCACAAGATTTTGTGACATTTGACGTCAAGTACGTAGACCAACACACATATTGACAATTATAAACTAAAGAGACAAGATGACAAATAAAGAGGGACTTTAAACAATTCGTATCTAATTCAGATTCTTTCCGTTTAAAATCCACCGCATCCTCGATACAAGAAGACGAATGTTGTCTTTATGGCCAAAAGGTCGGAAAGGAAATCCTTGTGATCATGGTCAGCCTTTATGTTCTTCCCCTCGCACCAGAATTAGTAACTTCGTCCAATTGGTAGGGAGAGCCAGCGAAATATTCATTCTCTTCATCGTGCAGGTGCTCTCCTGTAACACGCTGTCGGCGTACACCAATAGGTGTTTATTTGTATTCATGGATCAGCACTCTCAACAAACATGTGTAAGCTGGAGAGACACACATTGCGCTACTTCCTACCTCTCTCTTCAACTCCACACTGCACATACATTCACACACACATCCAAATTCTCCTCTCCCATGTCTCTTAATGTGCCCTCTCTCTCTCTCTCTCTCTCTCTCTCTCTCTCTCTCTCTCTCTCTCTGTATGTATGTGTGTATGTATGTGTGTGTGTGTGTGTGTGTGTGTGTGTGTGTGTGTGTGTGTGTGTGTGTGTGTGTGTGTGTGTGTGTGTGTGCCTCTCTCTCTCTCTCCGGAAAAAAATGCATGGATCACCGGTTCATTAACTGCCGGCGCCATAAACGTAACCTCCCAGAGAATGATGTGTAAATGATATCAGCACATCAAATTACATTAAAGAAAAAAAAAGTGTGTCCTTTCTTACTGTTGAATACCCCTGTTAAGCTGTGCAGCCGGTGATCTCGGGTGCAGAGTCACTGGGACAGTACGTCTGGCACACCTCGTTCATGATCACAAAAAATATGTCTGCATAACACGCGCATGTATGCTTGCGTGCATAAGCACATACCTGTGCACATGCCTGCATGTGCTTACACACCGTATGACACGCAAGCTCGTGCACGTAAAGGCGTCACATACATACACATGCACATGCACGCGCGAGCGCACGCACACGCACAAAAACAAGCACGCACGCACGGACGCACGTACACACACACACGCGCGCGCGCACACACACACACACACACACACACACACACACACACACACACACACACACACACACACACACACACACACACGCACGCGCGTACACTCATACACACAGTTTATCTCTAGCTAATGATTGTGCTGTTAGATAGATAGATAGATAGATAGATAGATAGATCTGTAAACAGCCGATTAAAACTTGCTCACGATTTGCAATAAGAGCCGTCTGAATCTATGTTATTTACCGCTCAGTTCACTATAACTGGACCGGAACGGGGAGAGAGAGAGAGAGAGGGAGGGAGGGAGGGAGCGGAAAAGACAACGTGATAGAGAACATTTACGGTCACCAAATTCTGAAGGAAAGTGTGCTGTTGCCTTGTTTATACAGTCTAAATCTCTACAACCGAATGTTCTCTTCTTAAAAAGCGTCCGCATTTTTGTGTGTTCATCTTTTAAAATGTAATACAGCACCAAATCAAAGCCAGCTC
The DNA here is from genome assembly GCA_018398815.1 of Conus ventricosus. Classification (NCBI taxonomy): domain Eukaryota; kingdom Metazoa; phylum Mollusca; class Gastropoda; order Neogastropoda; family Conidae; genus Conus; species Conus ventricosus. The sequence goes on from CM031596.1 coordinate 107,375,744, forward strand.
GATACGTTCTTTCGTTCTTTCTTTCTCTTTCTTTCTTTCTCTCTTTCTTCCCTTTCCTTCCTTTCGTTCTTTCTTTCTTTCCGATCTTCAATACCACTTTAGCGGCGTTATTTCAATGCCGCACGTTCCGGTTTCTCGGTCCCAGGCCACAAACTGGTTTGTCCTGTCTCAGCCTACACCGCCTGTCCGCAGGGAGCTGTCACTATCAAGTCGTCATGAGGCCACCCACCTGAGGAGACGCTGCACTGCTGCACATTTACCTTGGTGATGTTCAGTAGTGTCTGATCCAACAAACGTAGCTTAAAAAAAAATAAGTACTGTATCCGCCAAACATGAACAAACGAATCACCACAAGACAAAACACCACGCGTTTCGACCTCTTAGGCCTTCTTCAGGCAAGATAAACAATACTCAGGACAGCGAAAATGAACAACGAGCAATCATGTATTGCATTGAATTCGGCGCAAGATGGGCGCTAAAGATTTGTGTGGTTGTCCGCCTGCAGTCGCCTCACTTTGCAATAAACGAAGGACCAGGACACTATTTACTAAGCCCCGTACTGACGAACATAATTGCTTAGTCGTTGAACCGGCGTGAGTGAGCCCTCCCCTCCAGGAGGGCGACACTACGTTTGTCTAATGACTGTGCCCATCAACTTACCAGTACCGACGACTTCGACACGTCGTCACCAAGAGCCTAGACGTGGAGAGGAGATCGAAATTCACGTCACCGAGGGAGCAGGACATGAAGGATCACAGGATTTGAGACATTTTATTTGTTGTTTAGGGAGGATTAAGATGACGAGGGTGATGTTGATGAGTTCCATCAGGACAGATATTTTACATGACAGGTCGGTACTCAGCGCTTTTGAAAACAATATATCCCGGAATCAGCCAGCCCCGAGAGATACACATACATGCAGTGTTGGTCAGGAAATGTGAGCTACGCTCTCAGAGACCATCTATTGAATGGATGAAACTCGACTGTGTGATTCTTCTCTCCCCTTTTAAGCCTTTAGCACGCTCAACTTAGACATTTTCTCATTTGCCACGTGTGTAGCAATTGAAAAAATACATATAAGGCATTAATGGGGAGAAACGTTTGATAAAAAAAGGAAGGGAGATAAAATCTGAACTAAATCCTGAAAACACAAAGCAGCAGCTGAGTCCTCTTCTTATTCTCCCCCTTCTCCTTGTTGTTGCTGTTTTTGTTGTTGTTGTTGTTGTTGTTTTCTTCTTCTTCTCTTCTTCTTCTTCTTCTTCTTCTTCTTCAGCTTCTCTCCTCCTCCTCCTCCTCCTCCTCCTCCTCCTCCTCCTCGTTCTTCTTCTTCGACTTCAGCTTCCTCTTCCTCCTCCTCCTCCTCCTTCTTCTTCTTCTTCTTCTTCAACTTCCGCCCCCTTCTCCTCCTCCTCCTCCTCCTCCTCCTCCTCCTCCTCCTCGTTCTTCTTCTTCTTCTTCAACTTCAGCTTCCTCTTCCTCCTCCTCCTCCTCCTTCTTCTTCAACTTCCTCCTCTTCCTTCTCCTCCTCTTCCTCCACCACCTCCTCCTCCTCCTCGTTCTCCTTCTTCTTCTTCTTCTCACCGTGTGGAGGAGGGCGAGAGGGGAGAGAGAGAGAGAGAGAGAGGGGGGGGGGGAGGGAGCACAATTTGGGCGCCTCAGAACATTGAAGGTGGGACAGGCCCGTGAAATATGGGCTGGGGTCTGCGGGTCAGTATCACACGAGTATTCATTCGTAAGGGAGACCTTGATTCTGGAAAGGAGCTGTCACGTTGATGGCGGAGGACTAGGGAGGGGGACAAGGCCAGAGCTTTGACCCTCCGTTGCTTGAGCGACAACAACAAATGCACGACCGCGCCAAACCCAACGGCAATAGAAGGCAACATTCCGAAGCCGGAATGTGATTTTGCGAAGTGGTTAAATCCTATTCATGATCGCCGCCACCGTTCTTGGTGGGAAGTTTCATATCAGAAAGGGATCGGGTGTGTTTGTATGTGTGTGTGTGTGTTTAGATAAGAATGGGTGCCGTTTGATTTCTCATGTTTTTGCTTCTTCTTTCTTTATTTTGTTTTTCTCACATAGAAAATTTCAATGATTCATCTTTCGAATAGATGTTAACTGGATGGGTAAGGGTAACGGAGAGAGAGAGAGAGAGAGAGAGAGAGAGAGAGAGAGAGGAGAGAGAGAGAGAGAGAGAGAGAAGAAGAGAGAGAGAGAGAGAGAGAGAGAGAGAGAGAGCGTTTTCGTGTTCCAGATTCTTAACGAAATGTATTGTTAAAAATGTTATAAAGTGAGTGAAACATAATCATGACCACCGACACATCTTTTTCTCCTGGTTTTAATCATGAGCGTGGATCCCCTTTTTATGGTGTAAACGAATGTACAAAATCTATTTTTAATGTAGGCTATGTCGCCCAGTTTCTTCTTCTTCCTCTTCTTTTTCTTTTTGCTTCCTTTTTTTCTTCTGTGTTTCTTTTTCGTCCCCCGGTTTTCTTCCTCTTCGTGTTCGTCTTCTTCTTCTTCTTCTTCTTCTTCTTCTTCTTCTTCTTCTTCTCCTCCTTCTTCTTCCTCTTCTTCTTCTTCTTCTTCTTCTTCTTCTTCTTCTTCTTCTTCTTCTTTTCTTCTTCTTCTTCTTCTGCTTCTTCTTCTTTTCTTCTTCTTCTTCTTCTTCTTCTTCTTCTTCTTCTTCTTCTTCTTCTCTTCTTCTTCTTCTCCTTCTGCTTCTTCTTCTCTTCTTCTTCTTTCTTCTTCTTCTTCTTCTTCTTCTTCTTTCAGGCTATCTCGTTATGCAAAAAAGATTCAGTCTGTGAATGAAAATAGACAGACGACCCGTCGTTCGCTGAATCCGTCTGTCGACAGTTCTTCTCTTTCAAAACTATGCAAACTGAGATGGCACAGATTGCCGTTCTTGACATTGCAATGGAGGTCTTTTATTCATGTCTTTTATAGTCACGTTGAATGCGGAGGCCAGACGTATGGACACCTTTGCACTATCACAGACTTTGTGTTAAAAATAAACCAAGGGGAGGGGGCGAGGAGAAGGGAGGGAAGAGGGTGGGGTAAGGGTGGGAGGAGCGAAGGGTGGAAGAGGTTAGACGGGAGAGGGGTGAGGTGTGGAGGGGTAAAGGGTGTTTAGAAGGGTAGGAGTGAGGGAGGGGAAAAAAAGCAAATTACGATCCAGACCATTCAGAGAGAAACAGGAAGCATATATGTCAATAGCGGCTTGATACTGTCTGTCTGTCTGTCTGCCTGCCTCCTTCTGTCCCTATCTGTCTGTCTGCCTGTCTGTTTTCTCTCTCTCTCTCTCTCTCTCTCTCTCTCTCTCTCTCTCTCTCTCTCTCTCTCTCTCTCTCTTAACGATCTTGTGTATGGAGAGACTAACAGATATCCCATATCTTTGCACTTCACTGTTAAATGTATCAAGTACTGGCTCAAATTAACTCAGATGGCTGAACATAGATTACCCCATAAAGCTTATAAAACACTGATAGAACTAGATAATAGAGGCAAGATGAACTGGGTGTCACGTGTTAAAAGCGAAATTATATGAACATGGTTTCGGGTACGTATGGCTTAACCAAGGGGTCGGAGATATGAACAGTTTTCTTCGTACCTTTAAAGAAAGACTAATTGACTGTAGGTGACCAGACTGGAATTTTCATGTTCAGAATAGTGACAGGTTTAGTTTCTATAGAACATTTATTGATGTGCATTCTCTGCCAACGTATATGTCAATGACCATGGACAGGCACTTGAAGTTTGTGATGACAAGATTTAGAGTTGGTGTTTCTGATAGTCTTGTTCATCACTACCGTTAACGACAAATAAATGCCTCTGTTCTGCTGTGTCCATTATGTCGACAGTCAAGAGAAGATGAAGTGCATTTTGCATTAACTTGTCCAGAGTTACAAGATATAAGAGAAAAGTTTACTCCCCAAAAATTGTATACATGACCTTGCTTATTCAAGCTTATTTTGTTAATGTCATCTGCAAATGAAAACACTGTAAAGCAGTTCGCAGCATTTTTATTCAAAGCTTTCACACGGCGAAGCACCTTTTGCATTGTAATCATTATTAATAGTTTCGTTAAGCGACATTGTTATGTTTCATGTATATCCCCCCCTTCTGAGGGGCCAAGGTCTGTAAGAATGAAACATCTGTATCTGAATCTCTCTCTTAACGCAAGCAGTACAGACAACGGATAAAACACACACACACACACACACACACACACACACACACACACACACACACACACACACACACACACACACACACGCAAACAGAAAATTTTCAGGAGTTTCCGTGAGTACAAAGAAGACAATTTCAGTGCTGGTGAGGATGGAAATCCTTGTCTGGACACGTTGTCGAATTGTGACAGAAAACAAAAGTTTGGGCCATAACTTACATAATGATTATTGCATATTTCATATCAAACGCTCCATTACTGCCGTATGGCTCCCATGCTGTGAAGAATTTTGTTTATTCTCGTCATGGTCATGATTGAGTTAATCGATTTCCATTCCCGCCCCTCTGCCCCTATTCCCCATTGTGAATAGGCTATATGCATTTCAGTCTTGAGTCTTGACGCTTCTGACTCTTAATATCTGTCTGTCTGTCTGTCTGTCTGTCTGTCTGTCTGTCTGTCTCTCTCTCTCTCTCTCTCTCTCTCTCTCTCTCTCTCTCTCTCTCTCTTCATCACTTAGCTTTTTCACGATAAATGTATTCGAAAAGAGCTTTATGTGTATTTCACACAGTCACACTGCTTATGGTATGCAGAACTTGATTCTTTCATTATTTATATACTTAAGAAATTCGACCCCCTTTAGACGGGGAAATAGCCTCCTTAATTCTCTCTCTCTCTCTCTCTCTCTCTCCTCTCTCTCTCTCTCTCTCTCTCTCCTCTCTCTCTCTCTCATGTTTCTGGGAACTCGTTCATCTGGAAACCAGAAACCTGTCGTTTAAACAATGGAGGTACTTTACCAACTTCCCTAATGTCTTATCATGAAATGTTTAGTTACAGAACACACACACACACACACACACCACACACACACACACACACAGGCGCGCGCGCACACACACACACACACACACACACCACACACACACACACACACACACACACACACACACACACACACACTCGCACACACGCACATACACACACACACACACACACACACACACACACACACACACACACACACACACACACACACACACACACACACACGCGCACACACGCACAAGCACACACACTCACCCAAACACATACACACACATGCACACCACACCACATTCACCCAAACACAGAGGAGAAAGAGAGAGAGAGAGAGAGAGAGAGAGAGAGAGAGAGAGAGAGGAGAGAGAGAGAGAGAGAGACAGACAGACAGAGAGAGAGAGAGAGAGAGAGAGAAGAGAGAGAGAGAGAGAGAGAGAGAGAGAGAGAGAGAGAGAGAGAGAGAGAGACAGAGAGAGAGAGAGAGACGCGCGCTCTTCAAAATGCTACCACCCAGTCTGAGGGCTGGCTCAGATTTGTTCTGATACGCGTCCCCAGTGTGTTATTCAGACAGCTATGCATTTGTTATTGTTGATGTTGTCGTTTGTTATTTTACATTGCACAGTTCCTTGAATCCGTTTAAATCTGGATGTGTGTGTTTTACGTAGGGACTTCTTTATCATTGTCAACCTCGGGTGATGTCAGTGGAGGAAGGACTAGCGCACAGCCCAAACACACTCACAGCTTGCTTACAATCTCATTCATATATCATGCATTTGTCACATCAAACCACTAGTAAAGTCTATAACTTTACTACACATGATCATAGAACGAAACATCAATGCATATGGAATCAAACAAAATAAAACATTCTCTCGTTCCTGAACTTCACAAATCATTTATCTAAAACATCATTAACTAACCCGGGTATAAACAGATTTCTACTTTACCTGGCCAGGTGATCTTAACTATTCACGAATCACTGTCTTTTCTTTTCCTTTTTTTTCTTTTCACTGTCACTTTCACAACACGACACAACTGCTGGCATTGGTCAGGCTGGACCGCTGGCGTTGGTCAGGTTGGACTGCCGATGAAAGTGGCGCTGCCAAGTATGAGGTCGAACCCCCGGTTCAGATGGAACAGTGACTATCAACATCGATCTGTTCTCCTTTCTTTCTTCCTGCATTAACGCATTGCACTCTTTCTCTCCCTTCTAGTCTGCCCTATCAAATGGACATGGTTGCTTTTCTTTTCCTTTTCTTTTCTTTCTTTTTCTCTTCATTAGTTAGCAACTCTCTCTCTCCACATCTCTCTTTAGTCCTTCCTCTGCAGACTATCTCGTGCTAATGCCTCAACTTGGTTCTCTTCTCTCCTCCTCTCATCTCTCTCTCTGCCCCTCTCTCCTGCAGAGCTTCCACTCAGAACCCCTCTCTCTCTCTCTCCCCTGTTCGTTCTCCCCATTCTCTCACTCACGCATTACTTTATCACCTAACTCCGTGTCCAAGGGCCCAGTACCATTGGTCAGTATTTTTACCACCTCGTACCGAAGTTATCTCCCTCTAATTCCATTGGATATTCAAATCATGACAGTCACGCCTACACGCCTTACTCTCTGTGGTGGTCAACTGGTCATTTAATTGATTAGCTTGATTTCACCCCCACCACCTACTACCTTCTCCCTCTCCCTTTCCGGCGACGTCGTAAATTGGCTAGATCAGTCTGACCCAGACGTTGCAATAGGTCTGGCCAATCTATTGAGATTTTGGTCAGCCACTCCGACTGTCTACGGGAAGATTAGGATTAGCCTCTCGCTGTGCTCAAATTGGCCGGATGAGTCTGATCCGGGCGTAGGGACTCGTTTGACCAGACATCGAGGCGTCGGTCAGCTACTTAGTCCGTCCGGCTGGACAGACCGTCTCTGTGGAACTCTCCGCTATGCTTAATTGGCTGGACCCGCCATATGGGGCTGTCTGCCGGCGCCCAGAATATTTGGGGTTAGAGCTTATGTCCAAACAACCTAGCTGGCGACGGACCACGACGTTGGTTGTGTTTATTTTTTGACCGTGACAATCATCATCGTCGTCATCTTTCATCATCATCATCACCATCATCATCATCATCATCATCATTGTGACGGGACTCCGACGCTCCCCCTCGTTATTAAAATATGATTTTCATATTCAGGGATGCAGGGGGTTATAGACAGAAGTATTTACGCTTTCACAACCAAAATGCGCTCTCGCATAGGCACACGCACTCTGCCCACTCACATCGGGCCCGCATAAAGGTGACGGGAAACCAATAACATTTCATTGAAAATAATCAACTTTTATTCAACTTGACTCCGAGCCCCCACCGTCACTACACAACACAACTATCTGTATCATACAACAATGTAAAACAATACAGACAATTTCATAAATCGCATCCCCTGTTCTTCAGTTATTCTTACTTAGCCAGGAAAGACAATATTCCACTATTCTGTTTGCACACTTATAACCTTAAGAGCAAATAAACGTCCATAACTTGCCAGCATTCCTTGGTTGATCGTCATTTCTCTCATCCACTGTACGACCACGAGCTGAAGCTGCCACACTGTTGTGTCCTCCCGATTGGCCAAATCCCAGTTGGGGGACACTGGCAACGTAGCTTGAGTCGCACCCTCACACCAAGTCTCCCGGACTCCACCGTACTTCGCCCTCTCCACGGAAAGGGCTCCTGTCGGCCTCTCCCACAGGTCTCCTCTGGCTGCAAACACCCCACCGTTGTCTGGCAGCTCCCTGTCTAGGCCCCAACAGGCTGACACGTCTTGCTGTCGACCGTCCCCACACGGAGACAATTCTTCTCGTCGTCGGCTCCGAGGCTACAGCAACCTCCACTGTCTTACGTCCCCACCCAGGGGACAACGAGGCGACAGCTAACCTCTACTTCACGCTGTATTTTCTTGAGCCCTCAGCAAGACGGGCGAGTTCACTTTCCCTTAAGTGATCCCACACTTCCGGTTTTCCAAGCACCTTATATTCGTTCTCAAAAAGAGAGAACCCGAGTTTAACTGGCTCAACCAATGGAATCACTGGCACACACACATCACACGATCTCTCTCTCTCCCTCCATCTTTCTCTCTCTTAACGACACACACACACACACACACACACACACACACACACACACACACACACACGCACGCACGCACGCACGCACGCACGCACGCACGCACACACACACACACACACACACACACACACACATCGTTCATCATTTGTGATTTTGATTTTTTCAGCGCAGGTTACGCCTTATTTTGTCTGGACTGATAAACTGTTCTGCCATGTTGTCCAGGGAAATTCTATGAACTCTGCTATAAAGTCATGCATGATGAGCAATCGTTTATGCGTTTTCTGGGGTCATGGACCAATGTGAAGTTTTGTCTTGGATCAAGTTGATCCGCTTCAGTGCCAAGGAAATGCGTCCTGGGGTTGAAGTGTTCAGTGGTATGGTGAGTGCCAGTTGTGGTACTTTGTCAGCCTTACTGATCATCCTTCTGACAGTCTCAGGTTGTACAACGGCCTGTGTCATTCAGCTGACTGGATGTTCTTTATATCTACAGCTTTGTCAATTTGCCTTTGGGGTTCCACTTCAGTCGGAGTTTGGACTTGAAGGAATGAAGATCCCGCTGTAAGTTGTGACAGTGGCGTTTTGGAATTAGTTTGGTTAGTGCTGCAGCTTGTTACCTGTTGTTGCCTTAAAAAAAAGTGTTTCTATCTTGTTGGAAGACTGAATCTTTCCTGTGGAAACTTGGCTTTGATATTCCGAATGGTCCAGGTAGTGTTTGGAGGTTTGATGCTTGTGGTAGCAAACAGCTTCTGTAGATTCGTGATCGCCCGTAACCATCGTTCGATTCTCCTTTGTAATGACAGTGTCTAAGAAGGCATGGTTTTACCCCCACTGGTTGCTTTCTTTGATAGCAGCAGAAACATCTCCATTAGGTGCCGTTTTGTTTGTTTGTTTGTTTGTTTGTTTGGGGGGAAAGGGTGGGGGGTTGAGGAACACATTTCAACTGTTCTCTCGGACAGGACGAAGAAGGTTCAGAAATGCTGCATCGGTGGCAAAAAAACCCACACAAAACAAACAAACACAAAAACCCAAAACAGACAGCGAAAAAGTGGAGTGTTTTCTGCCTTATTAATCATGTGTTTCTTACAACATTTTCAAAGTTTTTAAAGTTGCGACGCTGACCGTGACACAGTCCGAGCTGTTTAAAACAAAGAGGATTTATTCTACATGATGATCTGCCAGTTTCGGACTGGATACTTTCAAACGTACTTGGCTTTTTAGGCGATAGAAGTGAGATTGCACGTCGCTATTGCGATGTCAAGGGCCCTCTCTCTCTGGGGGGTTTCACTTATCTCTCCGTATTGTGCAGAACGGTGCAGTGTGCCAAGCAGTGCGCTCACAGTGCAGTTGGCACTTCACGTCGTATTCTGTTGGCAACGCCCAAGACATGGCTTTTGGAAGCTGCTGGTCTCTTCATATATTGACCTCTACGGTCGAGTTACATCGACCCGCAACAAGCTTTCTTTCAACACTCGGCAGATTTCTGCTGTAGCATTATTCAGCTCCCACAAACTGCGCGCACACCACATCTGTGGGGGGGGTTTGTGGTTGGGACGGGATAGTGTGTTTTCGTATGTGTGCGTGTGCGCGTGCGCGCGCGGCGGTGCGGGGTGCGTGAGTTTGTGTGTGTGTTTGTAAGAGTGTGTGTATTTGCTTTCTTTTTTTTTCTCACTTAGTGGTGTTCACAGAGAGGGAGGGAGAGTGAAGGGGGCTGTAGAAATTTGCCTTTCCTACCCCCAAACCCCCCCCCCCCCCCCCCCCCCCCCCTTCATCTTCTTCCGGGGATCCTAACCCCCTTCCCTTGTTCCACCATTCGCCACTGCAGACACACACACACACACACACACACACAACACACACCCCACACACCCACACACACACACACACACAGGTAAACAATACCCCTGTCAACAGCGAGAACCCAGCAAAAATAAACATAGGTAAACAATACTTTTGTCATTAGCAAAAACAACCCAGCGAAGGTTTGTTCACACACACACACACACACACCACACACACACACACACACACACACACCCCAACACACACACACCCCGGGTGTGGGGAATGTTGAAGGTGAAAGGCGTGTGAAAATGAATAGCGTAAAGACTATTCCATTTGACAACACTATGGGACGGTTGGGAACTTTTAAAAATGTGACTTACGCATAAAAACATTTGTGTTCCCTGGTGTATCTACCTTCGTCTTTGGCTGAAAACTCGTCAGTACCCCTGGCCTTGGCACTGGGAAAGGGGCCAGCCTAGGGTTTTAATTTTTGTGTATGTATATATATTCAGAATGATCTCTCTCATTCTTCTCTCTTCTCTCTTCTCTCTCCCTCTCTCTCTCTCTCTCTCTCTCTCTCTCCTCTCTCATACGATGTCTCTGTCTGTCTGTCTGTCTGTCTCTCTATCTATCTCTCATTCCCTCGCACTCTCCCTCGCTCATTTTCTCCTCCCCCCCCCCCCCCCCTCTCTCTCTCTCTCTCTCTCTCTTTTCTCTCTCTCTCTCTCTCCCCTCTCACACACACACATTTTCCTTCCCTCTCTTCCTCCCCCCCTCCTCTCTTCCCTGTCCCTCTCTGTTCTGGTTGTCTCTCTGTCTCTGTCTCTCTCGCTGTGTGTGTGTGTGTGTGTGTGTGTGTGTGTGTGTGTGTGTGTGTGTGTGTGTGTGTGGTGTGTGTGTGTGTGTGTGTGTGTGTGATAATTTATATAAATGTACTATATGTATAGACAGAGAGACAGACAGACGGGCAGACAGACAGACAGAGTACCTGAGCGCATTTTTTGTGTGGGGTGTGTGTGTGTGTTGTGTGTGTGTGTGTGTGGGGTGTGTGTGTGTGGTGTGTGTGTTGTGTGTGTTGTGTTGGTGGGATGTGTGTGTGATATTTAGTAATGTACATTATGTTTTAACAGAGAGACAGACGACAGACGGCGGACAGACAGACAGACAGCAGAGTACTGAGCGTATTTTGCTCAGTTTGTAAGCAACGACATGATGACAGGTGGACTTTACGATGTGATACGCACATGTGAATTATGTTCTGTTAGATCTAGTCGTTTTGTCTTTCCGCATTCTGAGCGTCTAATTGGGGAAACAAACACAATTTTATCTTGTTTTGTCAAACCAAAGACCTGTGCCTGAACAGTAGTTTTCATACTAACCGTTTTCAGGTTTTGTCTGCCTGTCTCTGATTCTGTCGGCTTCTCCCCACCTTCTCCCAGCCCAACCTAATCTAATCTCTCTCTTCTCCTCTCCTTCTCTCTCTTCTCTCATCTCTCATTTTTTCTCTCTCTCTCTCTCTCTGTCCTTGCTGACTGTCCTTTTCTGTGTTCTGTCTTGCTGACGTCTGTCTTGTTTGTTTTTTCTGTAAGTCTGTCTTCTTTTTTCTCTCTGTCTGTCTGTCTCTTTTTTTCTGGGCTGTCTGTCTGTCTCTTTTCTCTCTTTTTCTCTCTCTCTCTCTCTCTCTCTCTCTCTCTCTCTCTCTTTTCTCTCCTTCCCTCTCTCTCTCTCTCTCTCTCGTGCACGAAACAACGGTAAAATGTTCATCTTTGAATGGATGTTGATATAAACACTTAAGTTTATTAGGACAGCATATAAGTTTTGTAAGATGCAAAATTGCACAGCATCATCATTGTTTCAACCAGCACACCCAGATGAAAGTGGCCTGTGCGCCCTGTGAACATTGAAAATAGAGACTCTCCCCTCTCTCTCCCCCTCTCTCTCTCTCTCCCCCTCTCTCTCTCTCTCTCTCTTACACACACACACATGATCTGTTTCTGTGTTTGTCTGTCTGTCTGTCTGTCTGTCTTCTCTCTCTCTCTCTCTCTCTCTCCCCTCTCTCTCTTCTCTCTCTCTCTCCCCCTCTCTCTCTCTCTTCTCTCTCCTCTCTAAACCCGCGTGGAGCGACGGAAGCCATGGTGAAACGCCGAAAGTGATGATCTATAAAGCTACAGGTAATAGGGGGCCAAAACCAACATCTCAAGCACCCCTTGACATACCGACAGAGATTTGCGTTGAAAAAGGGAGGAAAAAGAAAAGAGAAGAAAAGAACAAAAGAAAAACAAATCCCGGGCCCCACATCTTTAAGATATTTGTACCCTCAAGGAGACTGTTAGTGCAGAGTAACTATGGAAGTTATTTGCTCGTGATACCATATTGTACTTCGCTTTTTGGTCTAGTAGGGAGGGGGGAGGGGAGAGAGAGAGGAAGGGGGAGGAGAGAGAGAGAGAGAGAAAGGAGAGAGAGAGAGAGATAGAGAGAGAGAGAGAGAGAGAGAGAGGAGAGAGGGATGGAAAACGAGTGAGTGGGGCTGGGGCAGAGAGGAAAGATTGAATTAGGGATTTCGCAGTTGGGGCGAAATCTCTTAACATGGCTTTTTCCCCCCTGAGAGAGATAGCGAAAGCAGGAGAGAGAGGGGAGAGAGAGGAGAGGAGAGAGAGAGAGGAGAGAGAGAGAGGGGAGAGGAAAGAAGAAGAACGGGTGGCGGACGGACGGAGATAGTAATGCTATGGAGATAGGTTGCCTCATTAGCGACAGGAATGAAAATAAAGATGGCTGGCGGCTTGCTGAGGGGGGGGGGGTTGGGGGTGGGGGTTTTTTTTCAGGTCTCGGCTGACTGCTGGCTATTTCACGTTTTTTTTTTGAATGAGCACGTGCAGGGTGGAACTGGATCACAGTGGGAGAGCTGTGTCAAATAATGTAAATCTTTATTCCCGCCTTAGGGTTTGAGGGAGGGGCC
>CM031596.1:107389594-107397094 GCA_018398815.1 Conus ventricosus
TCATCCCTCTCTCGTTTGCTGCTTGTCGTCCTCTTACTGTGGTGTGTGTGTTGTGTGTGTTGGGGTGGTGTGGGTGAAGAGAGAAGAGGAGAGAGAGAGAGAGAGTCGTCTCTCTCTTTCTCTGTCTGTCTGTCTGCCTGTCCGTCTGTCTTTCTCTCTCTCACTTTGTCTCTCTCCCTCTCTCTCTCTCACTTTATCTCTCTCCCTCTCCTCCCCCTCCCTCTGTGTTCTCTCTCTCTTTCTAACTCACTCACTTTCTCTCTCTCCCTCTCCCCTCCCCCCTCTGTGTTCTCTCTCTCTCTCTCTCTCTCTCGCTCTCATTTTATCTCCTTTCCTCTACCCTCCCCCTCTGTGCTCTCTCTCTCCCCTCTCTCTCTCTCTCTCTCTCTCTCTCTCTCTCTCCTCTCTCTCATCTCTCTCTCTCTCTCTCTCTCTCTCTCTCTCTCTCAGTCTGGCTTTCACCGTCATCACTCCTGTCATCCTGGCCTTAACTCGACTTTGTAATACGGGCTTACATGCAGTTAATCACAGCAAAATCATCGAATCATTTTCCTCGATTTAAAAGGAAAAAAAATCTGATTTCGTAGACCACTGCGCATTTTATGAGAAAAAAAAATACCCTCAAGCATATATATTCAAATCTCCCAGTAGTCTTTTAGCCACATCACGAGAACAGAACACCCCGTGTCTATTTGAATGGTGGATACTCGTCTGTAGGAATCATTGGTTCTGACGTACAAAGCTCTTTTTGGACCTTTTCTGAGTTGCATGTTCTCTGCTTCTAAGCATATCACATAATAATGCTGTCTGTGGTCTTGTCATTGGTGATAGTTCTCCTCAGTGTCGTTCTCGTCAGTGTTGTGACAGACATCATGTAGAATCATCAGTGCAGCAGGGAACAGGCGACGTCTCAGGATGGTATTATCAAAATCACGTGGCCCTCAATCCCTAAAAAGTATGGTTTCAACATCAAGACAAAAACGCGAATGAACACCAGTCACTTTAAGCCCTAGAATAAAGCAAAGCTCAGTTGAGCAAGTCAATGAACATTGTGCTTTAAGAACTAGAACGGCAATCATACTTCAACTTTTATTTGCAAACAATTCTGTTTTAACTAAATAAACTTAACGTTAGTTAATATTAAGATTTCATTTCCTTTTTTTAAGTTCACTGCCTTTCTCAAATCACCGCTGAATCTTCAGTTTACAGTTTGGGCCAGTGTAAATCAGATTGAAAGAATTGACACTTTGCATAGAAGGTCAGTTACTGTCTATCAACCACAGCAAAAAAGATCAACAAAATCACAGATTACCTGTGCAGAAGCAACTAGCTTTCATGGAAAAGTAGGCTCGGTCAAAAATCGTCGCTCTCCAACCCCCTCTCCCTCTCTCCCTCCCTCCCTCTGACAGCAGTTGTGCTTTCTAACCCTTCCTCACACCCACCCCTCACCCCTTCATCTCTCCCCCCCCCCCCCCCCCCCCCCCCCCCCCCATCAACACTTATTTTAACCTTCACCTCCAGACGTTTGTCTCAAGGCTTCACCACAGTGGACGAGGGTCGCGAAGAGCGACAAGGCCAAAAGACATGACACAAGTCACCTTGGGAGGGGAGAGGGGGGATGGAAGGGGGAGGCGGGGAGTCGGACGAGTGTAAGTGGTGGTGGAAGGGGGTGGGAGGTGGGGGATTGACACAGCGCCCCAGACCCGTGGACAGGCCCCGAACAAAAGATTGTCTGTTCCCCCACCCACCACCACCACCACCACCACCACGCCTCGCATGCCTCCATTCTCCCCTAACCCTTGCTTTGATCGTGAGATTAACGTCCTATTGGCCTGAGGCCCTTAAGGACAAGGTTCATGCAGACAAAGGTCTGCATATTTGTGGCAACTGTTGTCGCCTGGCAGTAGTGGGTAGTTTCAGTGAGGGTCGTCGCATTTGTCTCCCAGAGCTCGCGTTCCTCTTGAACATTGGCTCAATTCTGGTCATTATCTTCTTGAAAGTTGGTTCAAGTTTGGTGGAGTTGGTCTTGAACGTTGGTTCAGTTCCAGGATCTTGGTCGACCGACGGTAGGCGTCGGTGTGTGTTGCCTGCTGTCCCCCAAACATCAGGCTGTCTTCAGGACCACCGGCGGCCTTCTTCATGCTCGGGTGGCGATGGTCCTGTGCCGCGTGAGGCCGCCTCAAGGAGGGAGCAGGACGAAAGTCGCTGGAGCGCTGCACGAGTCCCTAAAACTTGGCGGGCACTCGCTGACTGCGGCCGAGAGGGCAATTTTTCAGCCCAACCCCGTAAGGAGTGCCCCCATGTCTGTCACCCCTTAAAACAGCACGGTATTCCAGGCCACGGTAGTCGCAGTCAGGCAGCGCTCCTTCGTCAATCGCCCCACACCTCCAGGAGCCGTCCCCCGGCGACACAGGCTAGACCCGTCCTCACCCACATGGCTGGAAGGTTGTCTGTGCCGCCCAATGACGCTGACCTCTCACGTCAGCATCCTTCAAAGGAGAGCTGCCACCTCTCCCCTGGTGTCGACTGCTATGCCACACTCGCAGTGGCCCCTAACCCCCACGACACCCCCCCTCCCCCCCCCTCCCCCCCGCCACTCCCCCCCCCCCCCCCCCCTCCTTAGTTTTCCTTTCCTCCATCAACGACCGTCGTTGGACATCACCCTCTTCCCCCCTTTCAACCCACTCCCTTCACACACACACACACACACACACACACACACACACACACACACACACACACACACACACACACACACATCATCTGTGATCATCTGTGCCCCACAAAACCTCTGGTTTTCATATGGCAATAAAATATGTTCTTGTTCTTGTTCTTCACACACACACACACACACACACACACACACACACACACACATAGTCTCTTGCATAGGGTCACAGGATGATACCAGACGCTCTTTGCAATCTTTGTGCTTCTACCCTCCTTTCACCCTCTTCCCATCCCCTACTCCTTCTCTTCCCTTCCCCCTTCCCCCCCCCCCCCCCCCCCCCCTTCCTCTTAAGGAGAAGACGGGTTCAGTGGTTTTCTTTGTGAGCCCAATGGGCCGTCTGCGTCTTGTCTTCTCCCTCTCTCGCTGTCTGTCTGTCTCTGTCTGTCTGTCTCTCTCTGTCTGTCTGTCTCTCACTCCTCTCTCTCTCTCTCTCTCTCTCTCTCTCTCTCTCACTCTCTCTCTCTCTCTCTCTCTCTCTCTCTCTCTCTCTCTCTTCTCTCTATCTGTCTCTCACTCTCTCTGTCTCTCTCTCTCTCTCCTCTCTCTCTCCTCTCTCTCTCTCTCTCTCTCTCTCTTCTCTTCTCTTTTTTTCTCATCCTCCTCCTTCTCCTGCTCCTCCCTGCTCGCTCTCTCTTCTTCCTTTTCCTACTGCTCCTCCCTTATCTCTCTCTCCCTCCCCTGCTTTTAGTATATTGGGAACGATGCATGTCAAGTCGATTTTGACATGCAAACATAACACATAGCTTCTGGCGGCCGGCTGGTCCATATAAAACACGAAATAAAATCTCTTTTTCTCTCTCTACTGTCTGTCTGTCTGCGTGTCTGTCTGTCTGTCTGTCTCTCTCTCTCTCTCTCTCTTCTCTCTCTCTCTCTCTCTCTCTCTCTCTCTCTCTCTCTCTCTCTCTCTCTCTCTCTCCGCCCTCTCTGTCTCTTCATTCCATCTCTCTTATCTCTTCTACCTCCCCACCCCCCAAACCCCGCTTCTCTGTGTCTTTCTGTCTCGAACATGTTCTTCATGCGAACACACACACACACACACACACACACACACACACACACACACACACACACACACACACACACATTCTTCTTCGTTCGAATACACACACACACACACACACACACACACACACACACACACACACACACACACACACACATACATCCGTACGTCCCCCTACCCCACCCTACCCCCACCACCACATATATATACACACACGCAGGCGCGCACGAATGTGTTAAGTACTATTACCCCAAGACTAAACACAGCAATAAAAGCGACAGATTGAGGGCAGCACAGACATGACACAGACGACAGGGGAATGTTCTGTCTCATGTGTGGGCTCTTCATTCTAGTGCTGCTTCTGATAGACAGTATGCCAAACCGACCGACCACGTTCTACTGTGTTTTGTAGAGGGCCGCTCAGATGGTTAGCATTCCTGTCGACGTGCTGTGTCTTTGTGTTCTCCTCTCCCCCCCCCCCCCCCCCCCCCACCCTCCTCTTTTCTCTCTCTTTCCCTCCCTCTCTCTCTCTCTCTGTCTCCTAGCGCCACACACTCACACTCACACACACACACACACACACACACACACACACACACACACACACACACACACACCGTTCATCATTGTGATTTTGATTTTTCAGCGCAGGTTATGCCTTTTTTCGTCTGGACTGATAAACTGTTCTGCCATGTTGTCCAGGGAAATTCTGTGAACTCTGCTATGAAGTCATGCATGATGAGGCAATCGTTGATGCGTTTCTGGGTCATGGACCAATGTGAGGTATGTCTTGGATCAAGTTGATCCGCTTCAGTGCCAAGGAAATGCGTCCTGGGGTTGAAGTTTTCAGTGGTATGGTGAGTCCCAGTTGTAGTTGTAGTTGTAGTACAGCCTTACTGATCATCCTTCTGACAGTCTCAGGCTGTACAACGGCCTGTGTCGTTCAGCTGACTGGATGTTCTTTAGATCTACGGCTTTGTCGAGTGCCTTTTGTTCCACTGTCAGTCGAGTATTGAACTTGAAGGAATCAAGATCACCGCTGTAAGTTGTGACAGTGGCGTGGCGAGGATGGTGCTGTAGCTTGCTACCTGTTGTTGCCTTAAAAAGAAGTGTGTCTGTCTCTGGTGGAAGACTGAATCTTCCTGTGGAAACTGTGCTTTGATATGCTGAATGGTCCAGTCCATGCTTTGATATGCTGAATGGTCCAGTCCATGCTTTGATATGCTGAAAGGTCCAGTCCATGCTTTGGTATTCTGAATGGTCCAGTCTATGCTTTGATATGCTGAATGGTCCAGTCCATGCTTTGGTATTCCGAATGGTCCAGTCTATGCTTTGATATGCTGAATGGTCCAGTCTATGCTTTGATATGCTGAATGGTCCAGTCCATGCTTTGATATGCTGAATGGTCCAGTCCATGCTTTGATATGCTGAATGGTCCAGTCCATGCTTTGATATTCTGAATGGTCCAGTCCATGCTTTGATATTCTGAATGGTCCAGTCTATGCTTTGATATTCTGAATGGTCCAGTCTATGCTTTGATATTCTGAATGGTCCAGTCTATGCTTTGATATGCTGAATGGTCCAGTCTATGCTTTGATATGCTGAATGGTCCAGTCTATGCTTTGGTATGCTGAATGGTCCAGTCTATGCTTTGATATGCTGAATGGTCCAGTCTATGCTTTGATATGCTGAATGGTCCAGTCTATGCTTTGATATGCTGAATGGTCCAGTCTATGCTTTGATATGCTGAATGGTCCAGTCCATGCTTTGATATGCTGAATGGTCCAGTCCATGCTTTGATATGCTGAATGGTCCAGTCTATGCTTTGATATGCTGAATGGTCCAGTCTATGCTTTGATATTCTGAATGGTCCAGTCCATGCTTTGATATGCTGAATGGTCCAGTCCATGCTTTGATATGCTGAATGGTCCAGTCCATGCTTTGATATTCTGAATGGTCCAGTCCATGCTTTGATATGCTGAATGGTCCAGTCCATGCTTTGATATGCAGAATGGTCCAGTCCATCCTTTGATATTCTGAATGGTCCAGTCCATGCTTTGATATTCTGAATGGTCCAGTCTATGCTTTGATATTCTGAATGGTCCAGTCTATGCTTTGATATTCTGAATGGTCCAGTCTATGCTTTGATATGCTGAATGGTCCAGTCTATGCTTTGATATGCTGAATGGTCCAGTAAATGCTTTGGTATGCTGAATGGTCCAGTCTATGCTTTGATATGCTGAATGGTCCAGTCTATGCTTTGATATGCTGAATGGTCCAGTCTATGCTTTGATATGCTGAATGGTCCAGTCTATGCTTTGATATGCTGAATGGTCCAGCCCATGCTTTGATATGCTGAATGGTCCAGTCCATGCTTTGATATGCTGAATGGTCCAGTCTATGCTTTGATATGCTGAATGGTCCAGTCTATGCTTTGATATTCTGAATGGTCCAGTCTATGCTTTAATATGCTGAATGGTCCAGTCTATGCTTTGATATGCTGAATGGTCCAGTCTATGCTTTGATATGCTGAATGGTCCAGTCCATGCTTTGATATGCTGAATGGTCCAGTCTAGTGTTTGGAGGTTTTGATGCTTGTGGTAGCAAACAGCTTCTGTAGATTCGTGATCGTCGTAACCATCGTCGATTCTCCTTTGTAATGACAGTGTCTAAGAAGGCATGGCTTACCACACTGTAATGACAGTGTCTAAGAAGGCATGGCTTACCACACTGTAATGACAGTGTCTAAGAAGGCATGGCTCACCACACTGTAATGACAGTGTCTAAGAAGGCATGGCTTACCACACTGTAATGACAGTGTCTAAGAAGGCATGGCTTACCACACTGTAATGACAGTGTCTAAGAAGGCATGGCTTACCACACTGTAATGACAGTGTCTAAGAAGGCATGGCTCACCACACTGTAATGACAGTGTCTAAGAAGGCATGGCTTACCACACTGTAATGACAGTGTCTAAGAAGGCATGGCTCACCACACTGTAATGACAGTGTCTAAGAAGGCATGGCTCACCACACTGTAATGACAGTGTCTAAGAAGGCATGGCTCACCACACTGTAATGACAGTGTCTAAGAAGGCATGGCTCACCACACTGTAATGACAGTGTCTAAGAAGGCATGGCTTACCACACTGTAATGACAGTGTCTAAGAAGGCATGGCTCACCTCACTGGTTGCTTTCTTTGATAGCAGCGAAACATCTCCATAAGGTGCAGCGTTTTGTTTGTTTGTTTGTTTGTTTGGGGGGGGAAGGGTGGTGGTTGAGGAACACATTTCAACTGTTCTCGGACAGGACGAAGAAGGTTCAGAAATGCTGCATCGGTGGCACAAAAAACCCACACAAAACAAACAAACAATCAAAAAACAACAGACAGCGAAAAAGTGAAGTGTTTCTGCCTTATTAATCATGTGTTTCTTACAACATTTTCAAAGTTGTAAAGCTTGCGAAGCGCTGACCGTGACACAGTCCGAGCTGTTAAAACAAAGAGGATTTATTCTACATGATGATCTGCCAGTTTCGGCCTGGATACTTTCAAAACGTACTTGGCGTTTGGGCGATAGATTGAGGAGTTGCAACGTCGCTATTGCGATGTCAAGGGCCTCTCTCTCGAGGTTTCACTTATCTCTCCGTATTGTGCAGAACGATGCAGTGTGCCAAGCAATGCGCTCACAGTGCAGTTGGCACTTCACGTCGTATTCTGTTGGCAACGCCCAAGACATGCTTTTTGGAAGCTGATGGTCTCTTCATA
>CM031596.1:107402094-107416759 GCA_018398815.1 Conus ventricosus
ACAGTAGCAGTTGTCCTTATCACTAGGAGAAGATGAGGTTAAGACCAGTGGGTGGAGAAGACTTGCCAAGTGACGTATAGTTATGGCGGCGGGGGCAAGAGGGTAGGTGGGGGGGGGGGGGGGGGGGGGGGGGGGGGGCGGGGGGGGAATAGGGGGGGGGGGAGAACAGTCAGGTGACGGTAATGATATTAGACAGGCTAGAAAAAAACGACAGTACCACAGAGTAGTAGCATGTTCTTTGTCTAGCAATGTTGCTGCTGCTGGCTCTCGCTCTCTCTCTCTCTCTCTCTCTCTCTTCTCTCTCTCTGTCGTGAGAGAAATGTCTGGGGGGTCAGACGGCAGCGGCGTTTCAGGTGGATTGCATCATCAGCGAATCGAATGAAGTGGAAGGCAGGCTGCCTTGTTATGAGGGGGGGTTTGTGGTTTTGCCATTACATCACAGCGTGTCGACATTCTTCTTTCCCACGTTAGCAGAGAGGGCAGAATGGGAACAGTGAGAGAGCTGTGACAAAATGCCTTCCTTCGTTTTGTAATAGTTTGAGGCTGTTCACCTTTTGTTTGGGGAAGCGGGGGTTGGGGATTGAAGGCGGCAGTAATGTTTAGGCAGTGGAAAATCTTGACAGTCAGTAATATTGGGACACAGGACAATTACGACTTGCAGTAAAGTTGAAAGAAGGGACATTCATGACATACAGTAATGTTAGAAAAGCGCACAGTTAAGACACGCTGTTGTGTTTGGTCAGCGGAAAATCGTGACATGCAGTTGAATTGGAAGAGGGGACAATTGTTACATGCAGTAATGTCGAAAGACATTATAGTAGTGTTGGACCAAGATAAAATCATGACGTGCAGTTGAATTGGAAGAGGGAATAATTGTTACATGCAGTAATGTCGAAAGACATTATAGCGGTGTTGGAGCAAGATAAAATCATGACGTGCAGTTGAATTGGAAGAGGGAATAATTGTTACATGCAGTAATGTCGAAAGACATTATAGCGGTGTTGGAGCAAGATAAAATCATGACGTGCAGTTGAATTGGAAGAGGGAAATAATTGTTACATGCAGTAATGTCGAAAGACATTATAGTAGTGTTGGAGCAAGGGACAATCATGACGTGCAGTTGAATTGGAAGAGGGAATAATTGTTACATGCAGTAATGTCGAAAGACATTATAGTAGTGTTGGACCAAGATAAAATCATGACGTGCAGTTGAATTGGAAGAGGGGACAATTGTTACATGCAGTAATGTCGAAAGACATAGTGGTGTTGGAGCAAGGGACAATCATGACGTGCAGTAACGTTGGGACAGGAGACAACCATGCCATGCAGCTGAGTTGTGTTAGGAAAGAGGACTATCATGACGTGCAGTAATGTTAGGGCAGGGGAAAATAATGACATGCAGTAATGATTGGGCGAGGGACTGTCACGACATGCAGTAATGTTGGGACAGGACATGTAGTAATAGGGGAATGGGGACTCTCCAGACAGACAGTAATTTTCGGTCAGGGGAAAATAATGACATGCAGTAATGATTGGGCGAGGGACTATCACGACATGCAGTAATGTTGGGACAGGACATGTAGTAATAGGGGAATGGGGACTCTCCAGACAGACAGTAATTTTCGGTCAGGGGAAAATAATGACATGCAGTAATGATTGGGCGAGGGACTATCACAACATGCAGTAATATTGGGGCAAGGGAGAATAATGACTTGCAGTAATGTTGGGGCGAGGGAAGATAATGACTTGCAGTAATGTTGGGGGACAGTTATGCATTGCAGTTGTATTGGGGTGTTTAGGTGTGTGTGTGTGGGGGGGGGGGGGGGGGGATACACGACAATCGTAACGGACTACAATGTTGGAGCACGGGACAATATAGGCAGTTGCGTTTGGGCGGGGTAATATATTAACGTGTTATTCTGAGGCAGCGGAAAATCATGACTTCTTGTAAAATTTGTGAACTGCTAAAAATCTTGAAATGATTGAACTCGGAATATGTAGTAACATTATGACGTGGGATTTTTTTTTCACTTATGATAGAGGCATGGGGAAATTCATGACCTGCTGTACTGTTGTGTGTAGGGGACAATGCGAATTACGATAGAGGAGAGATAGAGAGAGGGGGGGGGGGGGGGGGGGGTCATGAACACGGGCATGATGGGTCGGGGGGGGGGGGGGGGGGGGTGAATGGCAGTAATTATACGATATGTTTAAAAGAATCGTGATTTGCAGTCGACCTCTGTCCATACACCATGACTTCGACGTTCTGATTGCCACAAGGCCGAAAAGGAGGTTTATGGCCAGGCGTTCACACCCTCACCTGGTAAGGAAGTGAGCAGTGATTTGTTGGGCGGGAACAGAACGGTCTGTGTGAAGGCCACAGAAGCGGATTTATCGTTCGCACGCGCGCGTTATCATGGGCAATGTGCCAGTGGGAATGAGATAGGCCTTTCATTCTCCGGATGAGGAATGGGTCTGGCAGTTCTTTCAGTCGGGTGCCATCAGTCAAGCGAACTACATAAAACACCAAAGTGCTCGAATGTGGGAACCAGGCTGGGGAGACAAATGTGGTGTGTATGAATAAAAGCAGTCGTAGGTGTGTAGAGCGTGTGCTCGCGCAGGCCAATGTAGAGTTTTGTCACGCAGAACGCGCGCTTTCTCTCACACACACACACACACACACACACCACACACACTCTCTCTTCTCTCCTCTCTCTCTCTCTCTCTCTCTCTCTCTCTCTCTCTCTCTCTCTCTGTGTGTGTGTGTGTGTGTGTGTGTGTGTGTCTCTGTCTCCCTCCCCTTTCACACACACACACACACACACAGACCACACTCACACACACACACCACACTCACACACACACGCGCGCGCACGCACGCACACGCACACACACACACACACACACACACACACACACACACACACACACACACAACACAACACAACACAACACAACACAACACAACACAACACAACACAACACAACACAACACAACACAACACAACACAACACAACACACACACACACATACACACACACGCACACACGCACATACCACACCACACACACACACACACACACACACACACACACGCACGCACGCACGCACGCACACACACACACGGTCTGCCTCACGTCTATATAAGCTAGTTCGAACACTGAAGTGAACAGAAAATGAAGACAAAGTAGTATGAGTGAAGGTTCTAAATGATGCAAGACCAACCTGATCGGTTAAAGTTCTTTACAAAACATTTGGAGCTTCGCTCTTCCTCACGGCTGTTGGTGGGTCCTGTGCCGCCTCTCAGCCGTAAAACAGAATGGTGTTGATTTTTACATCTCTTCTTTCACCCGACAGAGAAAGGGAGGTTGTGTAAAACGGGATGTTTGTCGGAATGGATTCGTTTTTTAGCGAACGGGCTTCTTTGATAGTGATCTGTGCTAGTCCACAAGTCGGCTACTGTTCTGGAAAGGACACCCACGACCTATTTGAGAAGTAGGGAGGTGATATTCAGCTTCGTAGGTTCCATACGGGCCTCCTTCAGTCTGGACATACTACAGATATATATGTTACTCTATCAGTGAGATCAGTCAATGAGACACGTTGTTTTCGCTGTCGTCCGTCCCTCCCTCCCTACCAGGTCAGTGTTTTAACGTTGCATGCAGCTGGGTTTCGTTGAACAGCATCGTACTGTCAACCTTGCATTTAGTTGTTTTTTTTTAAGTTTGTGTCTCTTTCTTGTACACGCTCCCTCGGAGAGGAGATCTAGGGTGGATTCTTTAAGGTGAGGTTACTGGGGCGTATTAGCTCGGTTTATGTTGCATTATTTTTTTTAATACTAAGAGTGAAGTGTCGGTTTCTTCGTGAGGTAAGCGATGCTCATTTTGATCATGTTTTGCCGCCCTGAGGTCGTGTCGGTCCAGGCCTCCCTTCATCTTCTCCCTGCTCCGCCGTATGGACGAGGACGATACCTGAAACATCTGTCTTGGCGTTTGCAGAGCATACTACATTACCGAGATACGACACTGCCTCTTACAGCCTACAAGTCCGTTCAGTCGATTATCTCCCTTAGTCGGCGCGGGCTGCAGGCTCGCGGCTGCTATGTGAAAACTTTTGCCGTGATGAAAACAACGACGCCCGTCGGGCCGCATTTGTTGTCATAACTTTAACCTTGAACTGCTTCAGCAGTTTGTGACGACAGATTCAAATGCCTCTACACATTTTTTGGCCCTCCTGTGTTTGGGGTGCGTGTGCAGTAGGTGCGTGTGTGCACTGCATGTGTGCATGCATACGCATGTATTTTTATGTAGTATAGTGTTAGTGTGTGTGTGTGTGTGTGTGTGTGTGTGGTGTGTGTGTGCATGACTGTGGTAAGAGGGTGAAGGTGGGGTGGGGAGAAGAGAGGGGGAGAGAGTTTGTGGCTTGTTCTAAATTTAAAAAAAAGACCATTTATTTGTCTCCAAATCAAACTTTAATTGTGTTGTGTCCGTTTATAACAACGTCCAACAATGGCATAATGAAAGGGGTGGAGGTGGGGGTGGGGAGGGGGTAATGCAGTCCGTCTCATCCCACAAAACATAGAAAAAAAGGTTCTGCCATTCAATACAAGATGGTTTTAAACAAAACTGGTTGCATTTTCCAAAAACAGTCTGAAAAAAAATTTGAAAAAAATGTCTTCTTTAAAATACGAGCAAAGAAGAAGCACACAATTTCAAATACACACTTCAACCTCAAAATAGACATTGCGACGAGATAGGCCTAGACATAAAAACGGTCCAATTGATACATGTAGGTTTACACACGAGTATGCTGGGGGTGAGGGGGGTTAGTAATGGTTTTTTTGTCTCTCTCTCTCTCTCTCTTCTCTCTCTCTCTCTCTCTCTCCTTTTCTCTCTCTCTCTCTCTCACACCACACACACACACACACCCCACACAACACACACACACACACACACACCCACCCCCTGACTGAAACCAATTTATTGTCAGATTAACTCAAGGTTGTACACACACAAGCCATGCAACTGCACGCAGAGAGAGAGAGAAGAGAGAAGAGAGACCAGAGAGAGAGACAGAGAGAGATTCGGTGAGAAACACGTGTGTCGGCACTGTCATTATCAACTTTAAACATCACTGGCCATGTGAGGGCAGGGTATGCGTGGTCTGGTTTTTCCCCCCGCTGCCTAGTTGTTTAGCTAACGGGACTGTAAATAAGCCAGTAGGCTTAATGATTTCTAGAAGAAAAAGGTATGCGCATTGCTCTTTCTTACATATATATATAAAAAACTGTTAAAAATCTGCATGTGGCTTCATAGTCATACTATAAACTTGATCTGGGACTAGACTCAAGTTGCACCAGATGCATAGTCCCACCGATAGGGTATGCTTACGTGGTTTACTCTTGCCAATAATTTAATAAAATGCAAAAAAGTTTGTAAAATGCCTTTCTTCATCCTTTGGAAAACGAAAAAATCCCACCCTTCACAATCGATTTTGTTGCGAGCGTTTGAACAACCGATAGCGCTGCAGGCTTCGCCTCCTTGCTTCTTGCGCGTCGCTATGTTGGAGCTGAGTTTACCCCGTGCTGACTAAGGGCCGTAACCTAGTCCGCGGTCTTACGGAAAACCCCCAAGTGTCGTATCTCGGTAATGTTTTATGCTCTGGCGTTTGTGAGGGGCCAATGTACATAACGATGGTCTGCTTGAATATGGGATCCAGACTTCTCTTTGTCCTGTCTGCAGATCGGCAGCATTTTGTCCTTTCAGTTGTCTTGTCTTTGTTAAAGATGTTCAACCGTATTTGCCGGCCCGTTTTTAACGATACATGAGTTGATGTCAGTGGCGGGTATTGGTGGACTTGACTTCATGAATTGGGTCGAAGTGGGCCTCTGTTGAACAGTTTAATAAAGCAAGTCCTCAGTTTTCACATTCTCCTCCACTTTGAATAGAAACTTTTGCTGAGAGCTGGCTACACTGAGCCAACAACAACGAACCATCAAATCCAGTCTACTCGGTTTTTACCTTAAAGCTCTGATTCATCTGTGCTCGGGCATTTTCGTGAATGCTTTCCTAATACAAAGTATATGGTGAAAACAAAAGGGAAAAGGGGACGGCGGGATGATTTTGTTGGTGGGGAAAAGGGTCAGGGAGGAGGGGGGTGGATGGGATGAAGACCATGCATGTCTTGGGTACTTGATGACACATTCATCCCCCACGAAGATCAGAAAAGGGATTGATGGCCTCATGGACGGATTTTGTCTGACTCACGTCCAGCAAGCGACAGCTTCGGTGCCTGTGGGGTACCTCTCCGAATGTGGACAGACAGGAGTAAAGCCCTGTGCTGGGGGAGATGCCCCGGCCCCACACAGACCAAGGTCTGGGGACAACTTGTCTCTGCCTCAGGCTAACAGAACGTTTTTATCTCACCGTTCACCAGTGTCCAGCAGTTTTTCTCCCGCCTAGGACGAACTATCTTTTCTCCCGCGGCCTTCCGCCGGTGCACGGGCGCGGGATCAAGACAATGAAATCCCACCGGGGGGTTAAGGGTGTACATTACTGGATTAGTGCCCTATTGGAAATGGAAAGCGGCTCGGAAACAGCGCGGATGACCGTCCAGCCCGCGGCACAGCGCGGGTGCTCCACCGGCTTCCTGACGGACGGTTTAAATACGTGTGGGCAGCCGTGGGAGACGGGGGCCGACGTCCGGCGTTAATCAGGCGAGGCTAAAAGGGCCCGGTAAATATACGGCCCTGGCCCGCCACGCCGTGTCCGCTGAGGACACCGGGGCCCCCGGCACATCAGCACGCTTCAGGGACCACCACGGGCCCAAAGGGGTCCCCAACCCGGGGGGAAAGGACGTGAGCCTGGGAAGATGGGGCGCGGGGGGGGGTTTGGGGGGGGGGGAGGGGGCAGGGTAATTGTGACGGGGGAGTTAACGGGGAAACATCTTAGTGTGGATGGCCACCCCCCACCTCCCACCCCCAGTGTTCTCTTATGTAACATTTGACCACTCATGTTTGCAACCGCTCGAGCATTTTTCCCCCTCCCAGCCAGGCTGAGTCACTGGGTTTGTTTAGAGTAGACTGGTTGCTTCTCTGGCCTTGGACAGCGCCAAGACTGACCGCATCCCAGTGATGATGATGATGATGATGATGATAGTGGTGGTAGTAGTAGTAGTAGTAGTAGCAACAGCAATAGCAGCAGCAGTAGTAGTGCTCCATTGTAGAGAGGAAGAAGTAGCAGAAGAAAGAAATGCATTTGTACAGAATCAAGTCGTATCGCAAATTATTCCTTGCGTTTTCATGCATTGTTTATTCTTTCATTCATTCTAAAGTACCAATCAACTTGCTTAACAGTTTGTGCGTACGCATGAATAAGGGGCAATGTTGTTGAAAATGTTTGCTTTGAAGGGTGGATATTTTCTTTCATTTTTTGTTTGTTTGTTTTTCTCTCTATTGCTTTGAACGCAGGCCAGACGGGCAGGCTGGACAAAATCAGAGGTTGCGAGTTCCAGAAAGAGCGGAAAAGCTTGAGGAATGCTCACCGATTTGTTACACGTCATTGGTTTATACTGAAAGGAGAGAGAGAGAGGGAGGGGGGGGGGGGGGGGGGGGGGGGGGGACAACTGTACTGCAACCAGGTTGAGCATTCAAGTCCAAATCAACCCGCTCTGTTAGGAATCCGTTCAGTTGATTAAGGATGAAGCCCCGTGAGGCATGTAAACAAGACGTTCATGGGCACTTGACGGCCGAGGTAAAGAGGACCCGTCAGGGACAGAGCTGACGAGGCGTGGAGCGACGTTTGTCGACCCATCACAGGGGATGGACAAGCTCGGACCCGAAGCAGCGACGAGGGCAGGAGATTGATGGTGTGCGGAGAGCGGACGTCCATCAACCATTCATGAAGCTCTGTTGTCCAGCCGACTGCGGAGACCCTGTCGGGCACAGGCCCTGCAATGGTTGTAGCGTCTTGACAGGAAACGGACAGGCATTTTTTGTTTCTGTAGGCATGTAGTGGGTTTTGTAGTTTGGGGTTAGGTATGCAATGCATTAAACGCTGTTCACCTTTGATGTAATGAACCACAGTGTGTGCTACATTGTGATGTCAACTCAAGACAGTACGATGGGGTACGATTTCAATGCGGTATAGTGCTACACGATCATTCCATACTAGCCGTCTATGAAAATTTACGCGCGCGTATTATTTCCGTTTAGGGAGTGGGCACGATGAGGACATAACACACCCACGTGTTGTTCGTTTATCAAAAACATGTTTTACATCAGCTGATGTTGCGTGTAAAAGAAACGGAACCTGGGTTCACAGAGATGTGGCAATGAACATGCTTCCCTTATCATACAGTGTATGTCAGCTGGTTGGGTGGGTGGGAGGGGGGTGGGGGTGGGGGAGGGAGGAGCTGAGGGATCGTAAAGCATACTGCAGTGGAACAGATGACAGCCTCTATTAGTTTTAGGAGGAAACTCGACGTTCAACCCAGCATGATTTGCTCCAGAGGTTTGTGCTTCAGTTCACTCGGGGCCTGGTGTTAGCGGGCTAGCTCGTGTGTGTGTGTGTGTGTGTGGGGGGGGGGGGAGAGAGAGAGAGAGAGAGAGAGAGAGAGAGAGAGAGGTCGCTGAGGAGAGTAGTCAGCAGGAAAATTGAGCGAAGCAGTCTGTCTTTGTTACAGCTAATGAGTCGGACGGATGATGCGCTCCCATGCTGCCGTTAATCAGAGCCGTT
This sequence comes from Conus ventricosus, assembly GCA_018398815.1. Taxonomy (NCBI): domain Eukaryota; kingdom Metazoa; phylum Mollusca; class Gastropoda; order Neogastropoda; family Conidae; genus Conus; species Conus ventricosus. Next base: position 107,410,831 of record CM031596.1, read on the forward strand.
CTTGCCTGTGCTTACGCCACAGGACAGGTCTGTCATTAGTCGGCCAAAGTGGCCATGTTTTCATCTGGTGGTTGGTTTGTCTTGTCTGTGGCAGGAGGTAGCACTCGCTACTGAGAGTGTTTTAACGACACTTTGTCTGAACACACAGTATGGCTTATCGACGAATCGTTAGATTTTAAGGTGGATTCGCTGATCTGACTGCAGATCCAGGATCGTTCAGCAAGATTAAAAGTCTAAGGGGAATCATTCTTTCGTCCGTTCCGGCAATTACTACCCCAACTGTGGATCCAGGATCTGCGGATAGTAATGATGATGCAGATGGCGTACGAAGTGATAGACATTCAGCAAATATTCAAACTTCCCATGATACAAACGTTGATATTTCGTTGTTGTTGTTGCTTTGTCTGTCCTGGTAAGGCAAAGCACACGGGGAGTTTGAACTTAAGTCCTTACCAAGAACTACCTCCCATGGCGGCAAATGATATTTTCACCCATGAACCGCCTCACAGAGCAGATCCAAGATTCGTTCGACCTTGGTGAAGGTCTGTGCTCCCCGCGTTCCGTTCTTTTGTTCATGTTCACGGTTCGAGAAGGCTCAGGAATACTTACATAACTTCTTTTCCTCCTCCTCCTCCTCCGCCTCCTTCTCCCCCTCCATGTTCTAGCGTCTCCTCCATCACTTCCAACCACCCCTCCACCCCCTCCCTTCTCCTTCCTAGTTTTTTCCCTGTTGTGGCCACACGCCACAATTAGGATTGTGCACTAAACACTATGTAATCCATGTAAGCGTTTTGAGGCCTATCATGAGTTTGAGTCAGCATTTAATATTAAACTGATGATTGATCAAAAGAACAACTCCCCACCCATTCTTTCCATTGTTTTGAGGGATCTTCACCATGAAATCACATACGATCTTCAAATGCATGATTTCCATGTTGTTGACGGCACATGTCAGGCCTTTGCACTCACCCGTGACCCTATTTGCACTCACCCGTGACCCTATCTTTGCGCCAGCTTGAAGACCAGAAATAGTCCCATTCCTTTGATTTTAATCTGTCTGCTTGGAACCACCTGGCTTGTGCCATGATGGCCGTATTGAAAGTAAATGAGGAGAATCAGTTTTCAGACATAATGAAAATTCTCGAAACAGTCTCATTGCGCCAGTCTATAAATACTCGACACCTTCAGCAAGGCTTTGGTGCATTACTTTTTGGTGTGCAGCCTGTTCTTGCCAGGCCCGTCTTCTTCACCGTCAAGTACGTAGGGTACCTTTTCAGCGGGCTCTCAGCTCAAGCACCACCACTGCCACTATTGACGGTGTTGTTGTTGTTTTTTTTTCCGTCCTTTTTCTCCTTCAGCCTGTTTATCTTCCTATTCTCCCACCTTTCGTTTGTTTCGTGATTACTCCTCTTTCCCTACCTCCTCCTCCTCCTTTTGTTTTCTTTTTATTTTTATTTTTTAATTTTTTATTTTTTTTTATTCTCTACCTCCTTACTCATCCTATACATAAGCTCGGTTTTTGTTTTCTTTCTTTCTTTTTGTTTTGTTTTGTTTTGTTTTGTTTTGTTTTGTTTTGTTTTGTTTTTGCTTTTCCTCTTTCGTTTCTTTTCTTTTTTGTTTTTGTTTTGTTTTGTTTCGTTTCCATTCCCCCTACTACTCCTGTTTACCACCCCCCCCCCCTTCCCTTTTTTTTTTTTCTTTCTCTCGTCTTCTCTGCGACATCATTATTTTTTGTCATACGTAAGCTGAACATTTACGTTAGAGCTTTTATTGCTGTTGTTGTTCGGGGAAATAGGCGGGGCGGTCGGATGGGGGGGGGGGGGGGGGGGGGGGGGGGGGGGGGGGGTCGAGACTGGCAACATTTACGGGATAATGGGACATACAGGACAATATCGACACTCTTCGTTTTTCCCCACACCCCGTGCCACGTCAGACTTTCAGGTCTTGTTTTAAAAACTCTGATCCTGTCGGTGCCCTCTTCCTTTCAGCTGGGCTGCAGGCCTGGGTCTGATGTCGTTGTTTTCACCCCCGTGTATCGAGGGAAAAAAATAGACCTTGGGACTTAAAATGAATTATAGCTTGATAACCTGTTGGGGCTCGCTGGATGCTAGGGTTTTGGTGGGTGGGGATGGGAAAAAGCAGTGGGCTGACTGAATTTGTTCTTTGAAAGGGATCACCAGGGCGATAGTCGGCTGTCAGGCGAGATCGGCGTATGCGAGCGGAAAATGACATCCCATACAAAGAATCCGCACCGCTAATAGACGTGCGGTTTTTTGTTTTGTTTTTTTATTTATTTATTTATTTTCTGTTGACGTTCCTGTCGCCCTCGACACAACTCCAAAAGCTTGGCGGGGGTCGGGGGCGATGGACCACGGGTATTCTTAGATGGCAGTGCAATGGAGCCGTCACGGGTTCGATCAAAGATAGACGGTGCAGTTCGTGTGTTTGTGTGTAGTGAGGGTGGGGGTGGGGTGGGGAGGAGATTGGGTGGAGAAGGGGGGACGGGGCGAAGGACAGTCTTTGATTAGCTTATCTGTTATTGTTAGATCGAGGGGACTACAGACTTTTCGTTTCTTCGGCGTCGTAAGTCTGTTAATGTTGCAGACGGTTATATTATCGTGTGTTTTGGAGATTCGTAACGTATCAACACACACACACACAAAAAAGCAAGACGTTTCAGTCGTACAGCTTCAGTATCACTTCAGGTACTTATCCTGGATTAGGGGAGAGAGGGCGCACGCGCACTTTTATACAGCTCTCTCTCTCTCTCTCTCTCTCTCTCTTTCTCTCTTTCCCTCCCTCTCTCCACCTTTGAGTATGTGTATGTATGTATGTGTTCCCCCCCCCCTCTCTCTCTCTCTCCCCCCCCCACCCCCCACCCCCAGCACCCTCCAGTCCTCTCTACCTTGCCTTCCTCCGCCCCCAAATGCGGCAGTCAACGGCTGTGTAGCAGCACAGAAGGGGCTGTGTGTGTGGTCGGTGGAATGGGCAATAATGTTGTAAAAATTGAAACTGAAAACAGCCACGACCCCACACAGACTGTGGGCGGAAACAACTCGTCCTTGATAAAAACCTTCAGGTTAACAGGACTTGATCTCATTATTCACACGAAGCCAGTCTGTAATGGATGGTTGTATGTAAACAACACATCAACAATACCCCCCTCCTCCACCACCACCCCTCCCCCCCCCCCCAAAAAAAAGGCCTTTAGCAACAAAACAACTGTTATCCACAACATAGCCAAGGAGCCGACGAGGGTGAGATCAAACACGGGCACGGTGTGGGTTGCAAATGTGTTTGCAGTTGGAGGGGAAGGGGAGAACAGGCAGAGGTGAGAAGTTGAAGGAGTGGGGGGTTTGTTGCGTGATGGATGGGGTCTTCAAGGCGGTGGCCTGTTGTGATGCTAGGCTGGAAATCAAACCTTTCGGTTGTTGTTGTTGTTTTCTCCGTTGGAGTCTGTTGATGCAGATGGACATGTCACCGAGCGAGGGAGGTCGAGAGGCTGGAGGGGGGGGGGGGGGGGGGGGGTGCACTCGCTTGAACATGCATATACTTGTTGTCATATAGTTTAAGTCATGCAGTCTCTATGTCTGTTTTTGTCGCTGCAGTGTCTGTCTGTGTCTGTCTGTCTGTCTGTCTGCCTCTCTCTCTCTCTCTCTCTCTCTCTCTCTCTCTCTCTCTCTCTCTCTCTCCCTCTCCCTTGCTTGACTGAACTGTTAATTCGGGCGGTGAATATGAAAGGTTAGACAGATCGAGAAGCTTAGTTACGCTTCACTTGAAGCGTCCATTTAAACGGCACGGAAATGCGAGGTCAGAATTAATAAATATTATAGTCAACAGGCCAGTAGGTGCAAGGAACTACGTGGGAAAAACGCACGCCATCGACGCTGGCATATGGCCCCTCTTGGGATCAGTTTCATCCTCATCTCTCTGTGTCCACTGTGCCAGGACAAACAAACAGAGGAACAAGTATGGAGCTCATGCAGAGCAAGCTACCCAAGGAAGACAGACGTGATATGAAGGCACAAACCAAGAGCTCGAAGCAAGAGATCGCAATACCATTGGTACTGCCAGAAGAAGAAGAAGAAAAAAAAAACACGGCACCATTAAGAGCCAGCAACAACGTTCTGCACGGCAGGAGGCGGGAACATCATTAGTCTGGAGCAGCTGTGGCCTCTGAAGCATGGAAGCTGGATCTGCGGAGCGCACAGCAGGCCTACCAGAATGGGGGGGAACACACACACACATACACACACACACACACACACACACACACACACAAACACAACACACACACACACACACACACACACACACACACACACACGTACATACACACACACTCACGTACCCACACACACACACACACACACACACACACACACACACACACACACACACACACAGAACATCACAATGGCATAGGACAGGACAGGATATAGTACTCAGCTCACGTTCGTCGAAACAAAGGATTCTGGCAATTCATTGTGCCATATGAAAGCCGAGGGGAGGGGGGGGGGGGGGGGGGGGAAGCAAACATCAACATGTAACAAGACGTAAGAACTACGCAAGTCTAGCCAGTGTTTGGGGGAAATCTAGCTACCAAGTAAAGTCTTCACCATGGAGGGTGGGGCAAGAGGATTTATAGATACATAAGCATAATTATGATCTTATGAAACCGTTCTCAAGCTCTGGAAAGAAGAGGACCAGAGCCCTAGAGACCAAAGCAGCTGAGAAGAGTTCCAACTGGATCTAGTCGAGGAGGAATTAAAGCAAACTTCATAGGGCTTGATTATGTTTCAGCTACAAGGTGAGTTGACGTTCAGGCGCCCAACCATCGTTGAATTAGGTTCGAATCCAGACGAAAGGAGAGGCGATAGCGAAGTGGCATTCAGGAGCCATGACGTGGATGCGTACTGACTCCCTCAGAGTGTAAAGCTGAAGGATGAAGGTCTTGCATGGGAAGGGTTTCTCTTCCGAAGATCTGCTCTCTCTAGAATTGTTTTCTTACATAGTCAATGAATGTTGAACACACTGCAATCGTTTGCTTCTCACCCTCCGCCCCTCACTGTCTCCGCCAACCCCCAACACACACACACACACACACACACACACACACACACAACACGTACACACACGCGCGCGCGTGCGCACGCACGCACAGTCCTCCCGTCTGGCTTCCCCTTGGAATTGAACCACCAGTCGTTGTAGTTCATCAGTGTGATGTGCCTGCTTTGCTGAACAAACACTGCAGGCGACGGTCAAGCGTTATCCCGAGCCTCTGAAGGCAGGCCGGAGTGGTTTCCTCAGAAGGCTGGGTTCGTGTTTTGATTTACCTCCTCCGTTGGTGACACGGTTGACCACAACCGTTAGTGATACGGCTTTGTCAGAAAGCCCATTGTTGAGGACCTGGCTGGACCTCCCTTCAGTTTATAAAGCTTTTGGGAGCTGGCTTCCTTTGATGTTTCCTGTTGGCCGTCTGGGCTCGTTTGTTTGATGGGGTAGTACGTTTGTAAACGTGCTCAATGAATTCTTAACCCCTATTGGGAACCTCGGATCTAGGAGAACGTTGAGGGGAGCTCGCGTTATTCAAGATCCTTTCCGCCTCGCTGGCTTTGCGCTAAGGTTCGGAGCAGCCATCGAACGCCTCTGCTGCTTTGATATGTGCTTTCTATTGTTACCTCAGTCAAGAAGTTAAAGAATTTGCCGTAATGCTAAAGCTGAATAGGAGGGAGAAAAAGAGGAAAATGGAGACAATCTGTTTACGAGATGACGTAGGGTTATGTAACTTTTGGGGGGGGGGGGGGGGGGCTCTTTTCTTTGGAATTGTTTGTTTTGTTTTCTTTCGAATTTTACTTTTTGTGATCTTTTCTCTAGACGTTCCTAGCTGCTGCAGTTCGGTTTATTTGCTGTTTCCCGGGTTTCTGTG
>CM031596.1:107421875-107426875 GCA_018398815.1 Conus ventricosus
ATTTGTTGGTTTGAGAACTGGCTAGTTACCTCTTCTTTCTTCTCATTTCACTGGCAATTCGTGGGATATATATTTACAGTGGTTTGCCGTTAAATACGAAACCATTACGTTCTTTTTTTTTCTACATTTGGATGAGCTTCATATTGATGGCCACTCCCTCTCCCCTTCCTAGTTACATCCCCTCCCCCGACTCTGTGTTTGTCTCTCTGTCTTTCTATCTCCCTGTGTTTGCTGTCTGTCTGTCAGTCTCTCTCTCTTTCTCACTCGCCCCCCCCCCCCCCCCCCCCCCCCCCCCCCGTCATCCCCACACTCTCTGTCTCCCCTATCTCTGTCACTCTGTCTCTTTTTCTCCATTTAGGTGAAACAGAGAGATAACGAACGATTTTTAAGTAAGGGAAAAAGTGCCAACAAGTTGTTTTTTTTCCACATACTGTCAGTAATGCGAATATGAAGAAAATACGAGAGAGAGAGAAGAGAGAAGAGGGGGGGGGGGGAGAGAGAGAGAGGAGAGAGAGAGAGATGCCTACATTTAACTCACTCCGTCGCAGAGCGTGTCGGAGTAGTTTTGTTGCGTTATCGTCAGCGTTGCGTGAAGTCAGGTTTCGTGCGGTGAGGAGCGGGGGTAGGGGGGGGGGGGTTGGGGGGTGGGGGGGGTTGGGGGGTGTGGGAGGGGGGGGGGTGGGGGGGTGGGGGGGGGGGGGGGGGGGGGGGGGGGGGGGTGGGGGGGGGGGGGAGAGAGAGAGAGAGAGATGAGAGAGAGAGAGATGCCTAAATTTAACTCACTCCGTCGCAGACTGTCAGATTTGTAGCGGCATGTCAAAGACAATATTCATACGTTAGCCCGGTTGTCGGTTCCACGCCGTGTTGACTTGGAAGTTTTCAGGCTTCTCTGTGCTGAGAAGAAGACATACTATGACAGCTCATTATTCAGGAAGTGATGAATTGGTGCGCCAAGTGCTGTCTTTAGGGTGCTTCAGAATGGAAACACTTCCTGGCCACTACGGCTAATTAACATTTGCCCACAGCCCTGTCGCTCTCTCTGCCGCCATACTTGGCCTATACTTCACTGGCCTCCTTTTAACCCTCGCTTGCTGAAATTTTTGCGAAAGAACGTCTGTCGCGTCCATACTGGCTGGGCCCACTGCCGAAACGTGTAGAACCTGTTTTGATTGGTACAGAGAGAGAGAGAGAGAGGGGAGGGGGGGGGGGGGGGGATTGCGTCATTAAATTAAACTAAAGACAGCGCATCTGATAATTCTCATCCCCGTTTAGGACTGCCTATTCCGATAGCACGTAGTTAGATGTTCGACGCAAGCCAACTTGAATTTGTTACTTGTTCCTTCTCTTCACCTTCGGCGTGTTTGGAAGTTGGTGAAGTAGATCTAGTCCTTTTCATGCAGTAGACTTACTGTTTTCTTTCCTTCGTTTTTGAAAACGCACGCTTCATCCGTGTTGGGTAATGGTTGTGTGCGGACACATTTTTCGTGGTGTTTGTTTAGTTCGGCGCTTTAACCCGTCAGAAATGTTGTGTAATGGGACACATTTCCAGTTGATCCACTTGGATTGTGTCTAATACAACCGTCTGCCTGTTGTTTGTTTACTTGTGTTCTCCGTTCCACCCACGCCTCTGGTTGTACCGACTTCACTTCGCCCAACCCCCCCACGCCCCACCCAACCCCGGCCCCCTCTCCTCGTCCCATCCGTCTCTGATTTAAAAAGTGGATCACACAGGCGTCACACATGCACTCACACACGCACGCACACACGCGCTCAACCCTTCACCGCACGCGCGCGCGCGCGCGCGCCGCACACAAACACACACACACACACACACACACACACACACACACACACACACACACACACACATGCTGCGGTGAGGACGGAAAGGGGGGGGGGGGAGAAAGGAGATACTACCCAACCCCCCTCACCCGCCTCTCGGCTCCCCATACACAGGCGTCACACATACACACACTCACACACCCCACGCACACACGCGCTCAACCCTTCACCGCACGCGCGCGCGCACGCACGCACACACACTTATATACACACATGCACATATACATGTACACATACACACAACATGCATTCACTCTCACACCCATGCTCGAACACACAAACACACAAACACACACACACACACACACACACACACACACACACACACACACCACACACACACACACTTTTAGGCTACGTCAACGTGCCCAGAGGGAGATTTTTTTTTTTTTTTGAAGGGGGGGGAGAAAGATGTAGGGGATGGAACAGAGTCAGGGAATGGAGTTGAGGGGAGGGGAAGGGGGGGGGGGGGGGGGCTGGGAGTAAGTGGATTGGGCACAACGTAAGCTTTGTCGAGCAGGACTTCGTGTCGAGCGGCTCTCGTGTGTGAGTGGGTGGGGGTAGTTTTTTAATACTTTTTTTTCACCGTTGTCTAAGAGCTAGCATCCTTCTCTTGGCACTCAGACTCAACAAGGGCCCCTCTTGTGCTGCTGACCTGGCACGTAGGCTGCAGAAGTGAGGGGGATGTGGTGGGGGAGGGAGGGAGTGGGGAGGTAACCGCCTGATAACGGTCGCGTGCAGAGGACGACACATTGTGTTTCGTGGAGATCTATCCCCAGGCCAGCGCAAGGTCGCACTCCTTCTCATACAAGGAGAAAATTGCATTCCCGTTTCCTCCCCTCTCCGTCTTTTCCCTGCCAGCCTTACTCTCCCTGCCACCCCCCACCCCCCCCCCTCGCCTCCACCCCCCCCCCCCCCCCCCAAAAAAAAACAAAAAAAAAACCCGACAAAAAAGCAAAAACACAAAACCGATGTGAGCTTTTCATCGTGACGGTCATCGTCGTCGTCATGATCATCGTCATCATCCTCATCACCACTACCACCTCCACCACCACCCCCATCATCATCATCATCATCATCATCATCATCATCATCATCGTCCAGCTTATTTGGGCTACAGCTGAAATGTGAATTCTTGAATCCATCAGGTTATTTTCATCATCATTATTTTTCACTTTTATTTATTCATTTATTTATTTGTTTATTTATTTTTCGTAAGATTTCATCTGGTCGTGTGCCGAAAACGCAGAGAAAAAGGCTGTATCGGTGTGCAGGATAAAATAACGTTCCACATCATGACCATCCTCACGTGGAACTTCTTTCTTCTCCCCTTCCTCCGCCCACCCCACTGCAACCCTCTCCCCACCTCTCCCCCTCGCAAGTCCGCCCACCCCACTGCAACCCTCTCCCCACCTCTCCCCCTCGCAAGTCCGCCCACCCCACTGCAACCCTCTCCCCACCTCTCCCCCTCGCAAGTCCGCCCACCCCACTGCAACCCTCTCCCCACCTCTCCCCCTCGCAAGTCCGCCCACCCCACTGCAACCCTCTCCCCCTCGCAAGTCCGCCCACCCCACTGCAACCCTCTCCCCACCTCTCCCCCTCGCAAGTCCGCCCACCCCACTGCAACCCTCTCCCCACCTCTCCCCCCTCGCAAGTCCGCCCACCCCACTGCAACCCTCTCCCCACCTCTCCCCCTCGCAAGTCCGCCCACCCCACTGCAACCCTCTCCCCACCTCTCCCCCTCGCAAGTCCGCCCCACCCACTGCAACCCTCTCCCCACCCTCCCCCACATTTGCCCTCCCTCCAAACTGACTCTGGCATCAAAGGGGTGGGGTGGGAGTCAAAAGGAAGGGAGGTGAAGAGGGGAGGGGTAAGGATGTGGGGATGGAGAGGTAGGCAGGGCGTATGATTTCAACAGTCAGGGTAGTGTTTACATGTCACGCAGACGGTCGACGTAACGATCTCCAAGGGAGAGGGTGGAAAGAAGGGGCGGGGGTGGGTGGGGGGGGGGGGGGGGACCTTCAGACTTTGGAGGTCGTATGTTCGCTGCGGTGAGGACGGGAAGGGGGAGGGGAGAAAGGAAATACCACCCAACCCCCCACACCCGCCCCTCGGCTCCCCATACAAATCTGTAAAAAAAAAAAAAAAAAAAATTAAAAAAAAAAAATCCGCGCCGTTTCGCTTGCGGTTTGGAATAGTGTGGAACAGTGATGCTCCGTATCCTGGGAATCCTTTTCACAGATGGAACTCCGTTCACTTTTGTACGTTTGGCCTCGGGTCACATGGGATGACTGAAATGTCGGCCGAGTTGAACAATGCTGCTTCCTCTTCCTCTTCTTCTTATTCTTCTTCTTCTCTCAGTGTCTGTCTCTGTCTCTCTCTCCGGTTCTTGTCTCTGTCTATATATGTATGTTTCTCTGTCTCTGCCTGCCTGCTTACAACGCCTGTCTGTCTGTGTCCTTGTCTCTTTCTCTCTCTCTGTCTCTGTCTCTGTCACACACACACACACACACCACACACACACACACACACACACACACACACACACACACACACACTCGCTTACTTTCCAAGACATGTCTGAATCGTTCACGTTTCGCCCATTGTGTAATATCTCTCCTGCGCTTAATTGGAATCGGGGCGGCGGCTAATCGACGTACATTAGATTTGTTTTTAGTGGCACTCCAGTAGGATTATCTGGTTTTCAGCGCAGTGTTAAAGGCGTTATCTGACTATTGTGACTGTTGATATACATACGGATCGAGCGAACCCTTTCCTCACCGGCGACTGGTTTCCTTTGTACCACGCTATTAGATTACAGACCGTCCCCTTTCGGGCCTGTTGACCAAAGCGTGCTCCATGAATGTAAACAGGGGCACACAGACGAGACAGAGAGAGAGAGAGAGAGAGAGAGAGAGAGAGAGAGAGAGGGGGGGGGGGCAGCGTGAAGAAAGAAGAGAGGTGGTGTGTTGTTGCAGAGAAAAAAGATCGAGGGAGTGAACTAACGAACGAATTTTGTTTGAAAAAAATAGTTGAAAAAGTATAAAATATCTGCTACATCCACCGTGTTGTTGACTTTGTTTGGAAGTTACGTTGATCTGATAATGTTTATGTATAAACTGTATCTATTTATTTATTCGTTACAAGTGCTTCTTCTT
>CM031596.1:107431875-107441875 GCA_018398815.1 Conus ventricosus
ACGATGTGGAGAGCTACCTCCCATTATATCTTTGTGGTGTGCGTGTGTGTGTGTGTGGGGGGGGGGGGGGGGGGGGGGGGGTCGGACGGGGACTGCGTGGTGCCAGTGTCACTGGGCCAGACTGCCTGCTTCCATCTGTGTAAACTCCGCCCCAAGGAAACAGGACACCGTACCCGTTTGCCGTGTGAAGGAAGTGATGGAACTTGCATCGGCGTCAGGTTTAGGTCTTTTTTTTTTTTTTAACCCCTTAGGGGAAGACTGGAAACAACATCTCACTGACTCTCCACAGTTTCACACCCTTCAGTTCTCACGGATCCCGGACTGCTTTCCTACCTCATTCTGCCCACCCCTTCCTCTCTTACTCCCGCTTCCTCTGAACAAAAAAATGGCGCAGAGGACTACCACTGTCTTTTCGTATTGGTCCTTGCCGTTTTGAAATTTTAAGTTTTAAGTAGGGGAAGTATCAGTTTGACGTGTTGTTTGTTTGTTTGTTTGTTTCTTTTAGACACACGTCATTGTGATCATGGAAGGATGGGAACACGAAGGAGGAAGGGTGAGAGAGAGAGAGAGAGGAGAGAGAGAGAGAGAGAGAGAGAGAGAGAGAGAGAGAGAGAGAGAGTCAAACATGGTAATGTGTTTCTTCTATATTAGTCTGTTAGAAAACAAACAAGCAAACAAAAAACCCTTGAACAACCGGCTTTTACTTCCCGTACTGTACAAATGTGCTGTATGTCGCCTACTGCCAAACGGCAGTTGTGCATAGCAGAGGCGTGGAATCGCTTGAATGTGTACCCCCAAACCATCCTCAGTGGTACGAATCCGTATTGAATTTGCCACAAGGGATACTGCCTACCGAAACGGGTGCCAACGGAAAGCAGACTGACTTGTCAGAAGGGAAACAAATCAATCCGATGTGTGTGTGTGTGTGTGTGTGTGTGTGTGTGTGTGTGTGTGTGTGTGTGTGTGTGTGTGTGTGTTGAGATTTTAGAACCGGAAAACCAACTCTTTTCTCTCTCTCTCTCTCTCTCTCTCTCTCTCTCTCTCTCTCTCTCCTCTCTCTCTCTCTCTCTCTCTCTCTCTCTCGTGTTTCCAGGAAACTAGATCTTTAGTTACGCTGTTTTGACGATCTCGGAGCATTTTTTTCTCTCTTATCTGCGCGATCTTTTAAAGCTTGTAAAGATCTATAATAATTGAACTATGCGAACCGGCGATCGGTGAGGAAAACGAACTTCTCGACATGGGGTGTTTCTTGCTAAAGGAAGTAACCATCCAAAATCGCTCCTGTGATCGAAACGTATTTGTGATTGGTCCAGTCGGTCTTTGGTCAAGTAGCTCAAAGTTGCACAAGCGCAATGTTCTTGTAAATTTGCACTCATTCACGTTTCCTTGTAGATAAACGAGCGGCCATAAATAAATGAAATTTAATGAGAAAGACACGACTTAAATCGCTTTCGCGTAGTTTGATAGGCCTCGGGGTCTGTGCCAGTCGAACAGAGGCGAGGATTATTTGGTAGGAAATGAGAATGGGTACGTTCTCCCCTTCAGAAGGATTAAAAGGAAGAGTAGAGTTTATCGTCATGACAAGGTCTTGGCTCGTTGAATTCAGTCGTGATTCAAACCAGGAATAGTCGAAATACACGATCACTTAGTCCGACTTAGACGTGATTGACAGTATACTTTTGGCAAATGAAACAAACTGCAGCGTTACCGGAACCAGACGAAAAAGCAGAAGAGCACACAAAACAAAGTGTGAAGAAACGCAGTTTTAATGAACGACACAAAAACAGGACAAGAAATTTTCGGCAATATGCCTTCCTCAGCGACAAAAAAATAAATAAAATAAAAACAGTACAGACATTAAAATGCGCAATATCCCCTTGTGAAGCCAAAGTGATGAATGAAGTGTACTTTTGTATCAGTCATTTAGTTTCAAGACTGCTTGGGGTTTTAGTTGTGGCATTGTAACTCGTATTCCGTTTTTCAATTTACTTTCTTCCAGCCTTGGTGTGTCTTCAGAGACCGGCTTGGCTGTAGAAGTTATATGGCTTGAAAGTCTGCGATCAAGCTACGCGAAGTTATAGCTGTTTTGATTAAGAACAACTACACCCAGGTTTTCTATTAGTTTTCAGACTTTTTGATGGCTGATAACTGTTGCTGCACTTGACGCTGAAGACATATGGTTTCTTCCTGCCCCAGACCAGGTTCTGATTAGGGATGTTAACACACACACACACACACACACACACACACACACACACACACACACATACACACACACACACACAACACACCACACACACACCACACACACACACACACACACACTTGCACTGGAACTAGAGGTTGCGGAAGCAAGTTCTTTTTCTGCATGAGCCTGGGATTTTCAAAACAAACAAACATCACCACTAACGAGAGAGAGAGAGAGAGAGAGAGAGAGAGAAGAGAGAGAGGAGAGAGGAGAGGAGGGAAGAAAAGGAGAGAGGGGAGAGAGATTTAGCGGTTGGGATTAATAGCAAAGAGGTTCAAAGCTCGCGCGCGCCTCCCAACCCCCCTCCTCACACGCACACGTACACACACACACACCACACACACACACACACACACACACACACACACACACACACACACACACACACATACACACTCACACACACACAAACACACACACCACACACACACACACACACACAGAGGCGCGCACACGTACGCATTACTTGGAGAAGGCTAATATTAGCCACATATTTTTGATACGTGTGTTATTTGTGAAGAAAGGGAACTATGAGTGGTCAGCCAGCGAGCGCGGAATTTCATCTTCTCATGTTTGTTTAGTTGCAAATGAAGTGTTCCATAATTCCAGCACGTTTATGTGTGTGATGGAGTGCAAGCATTGTTCCAGATCTTAATCACGTACACCCCGCTGAAACAAAACTGCAACTTCTTACATTGGCATTCTGTCACTGGCGTTCCACCTTAAAGTTGTAAGTTGAATCGGCGTTGTTTCATGATGAAAAAAAAGCTCATAATCGTACTTCAAGATAGAAGAAGAGAGCCTTTGCCCTTAGTAAGTAATTCAGCGACGCAAGGTCGGCGTACAATTCAGTTAGTTCTAGGAGAAAGTTTACGAGTAGTGATAAGTTTTGCGGCTCCCTTCCTCCAGTGCACACGCACGCACACGCTCTCTCTCTCTCTCTCTCTCTCTCTCTCTCTCTCTCTCCCTCTCCCTCTCTCTCTCTCTCCTCTCTCTCTCTCTCTCTCTCCGTCAAAGGAGAGAGAGGAGAGAGAGAGAGAGAGCGGGAGAGAGAGAGAGAGAGAGAAGAGAGAAGGGCACTTGGGACGAGGTTTGATGTAATCAAATTCTCACTTCAAGATGTTGTGGCGTAATTTGTTTTCATTATCTGTTTCTCACGCCCCCTCATACCCTCGTTCTCTGTCACTCTCTCTTCTCTCTCTCTCTCTCTCTCTCTCTTCTCTCTCTCCTCTCTCCTCTCTCTCTCTCTCTCTCTCTCTTTCTCTCACACACACACACACACACACACACACAACACACACACACACACACACACACACATGTATAATATTGTCTGTGTGTGTGTGTGTGTGTGTGTGTGTGTGTACCATCCTCTCTTTTTCTCCCCCTCCCTCACTCTCTCTCTCTCTCTCTCTCTTCTCTCTCTCTCTCTCTCTCTCTCTCTCTCTCTCTCACTGACTATGACATCTCCTCCCCCAACCCCCCCCCCCCCCCCCCCTTCCCGATCATCCGCACTCTTCCCAGCACATTCCGCCAGCTAAGAAACGTTAGCCGAGTGATTTATATTTCCAAGCCATGGATAAGTCGGTGCAGCAGCCTTCCGTGTAGTGCCAATGTAAATCTGCAGCTCTGGTGGTGATGGGTTGCGCCAGATACAAACAAACAACGGTTGATAGCGCGGCCACCACGGCTCCAGGGGGAGTCTGCACACCTGCTGCATCGCCGTCCTCACTTGCTTTCTTGCTGCACTGCACGCTGCTGCCGCTACGTTTGCAGATTGTAACTTTACTGTAAACCGGTGCAAGACGAAACTTTTCACCCCTGAGGTCGGGAGACATGTTGTTGACCGATAACGGTCTTAGAAACCGTGTCAGCTTCACACAAGGAGATAGTGACTACTATCATCGTGTCACTTCTTTTGTTCGTGGGAAGTTGTCAGGCACCAATTTAGCCACGGTCGTCTGTCGGTTCGACCAAAGATAGTTCGCCCTACGGACGTAGGGCGTACAGTCTTTGGTTCGACATGAATTCCGGACATGTTTATTCCAAGCGAAATGAAAAGATAACGATGACGAAATGTTTGTCCCCTCCCCTCCCCTCCCACTTAAAAATACCAGGGACGTTTATGTTATTCAGAGGGAAGCGAGTGTCGGAGCCTTTCAGATGACTAACCAGGAGTGTCTGTCCAGCAACCTGTCACTATCCGTGAGTCTCTGACTGTCCAGCAGTCTCTGTCTGTCCAGCAACCTGTCACTATCCGTGAGTCTCTGACTGTCCAGCAGTCTCTGTCTGTCCAGCAACCTGTCACTATCCGTGAGTCTCTGACTGTCCAGCAGTCTCTGTCTGTCCAGCAACCTGTCACTATCCGTGAGTCTCTGACTGTCCAGCAGTCTCTGTCTGTCCAGCAACCTGTCACTATCCGTGAGTCTCTGACTGTCCAGCAGTCTCTGTCTGTCCAGCAACCTGTCACTATCCGTGAGTCTCTGACTGTCCAGCAGTCTCTGTCTGTCCAGCAACCTGTCACTATCCGTGAGTCTCTGACTGTCCAGTAGTCTCTGTCTGTCCAGCAACCTGTCACTATCCGTGAGTCTCTGACTGTCCAGCAGTCTCTGTCTGTCCAGCAACCTGTCACTATCCGTGAGTCTCTGACTGTCCAGCAGTCTCTGACTGTCCAGCAATCTCTGCCTGTCCATGGGTCTCTGACTCCCCAGGGGCCTCTGAATACCCGTGGGTCTGTGACTATCCTGGAGTATCTGACTATTAATGGATCTCTGACTTCCCAAAAGTCTCTTTCTATCCACGAGTCTGACTATTCAGGAATCGCTGACAATCCAGGAGTCTGACTATTCAGGAATCTCTGACCATCCAAAAGTCTGACTGTTCAGGAATCTCTGACTGTCCAGGAGTCTGACTATTCGGGAATCTCTGACTATCCAGAAGTCTGACTATTCAGGAATCTCTGACTATCCAGAAGTCTGACTATTCAGGAATCTCTGACCATCCAAAAATCTGACTGTTCAGGAATCTCTGATTATCCAGAAGTCTGACTATTCAGGAATCTCTGATTATCCAGAAGTCTGACTATTCAGGAATCTCTGATTATCCAGAAGTCTGACTATTCAGGAATCTCTGATTATCCAGAAGTCTGACTATTCAGGAATCTCTGACTATCCAGAAGTCTGACTATTCAGGAATCTCTGACTATCCAGGACTCTGACTATTCGGGAATCTCTGACTATCCAGAAGTCTGACTATTCAGGAATCTCTGACTATCCAGAAGTCTGACTATTCAAGAATCTCTGACTATCCAGAAGTCTGACTATTCAGGAATCTCTGACTATCCAGGACTCTGACTATTCAGGAATCTCTGATTATCCAGAAGTCTGACTATTCAGGAATCTCTGATTATCCAGAAGTCTGACTATTCAGTAATCTCTGACTATCCAGGAGTCTGACTATTCAGGAATCTCTGATTATCCAGGAGTCTGACTATTCGGGAATCTCTGACTATCCAGAAGTCTGACTATTCAGGAATCTCTGACTATCCAGAAGTCTGACTATTCAGGAATCTCTGACTATCCAGAAGTCTGACTATTCAGGAATCTCTGACTATCCAGGACTCTGACTATTCAGGAATCTCTGATTATCCAGAAGTCTGACTATTCAGGAATCTCTCTGATTATCCAGAAGTCTGACTATTCAGGAATCTCTGACTATCCAGGAGTCTGACTATTCAGGAATCTCTGATTATCCAGGAGTCTGACTATTCAGGAATCGCTGACTGTCCACGAGTCTGACCATTAAGAAAATTCCGACAATCCAGGAGTCTGACAATCCAGGAGTCTGACAATCCAGGAGTCTGTGTCTAGGAATCACTGACCACAGGAATCTCACACTGTCCAGGAATCTATGTCCAGAGGCCTGAATGCACAAGCATCTATGTACGACCTCCGATCACACGGGCTGAGTGGATATGGAGGACATTTTCCGAAGTAACTGTTTTCTATGCACAGTTGTGGC
This sequence comes from Conus ventricosus, assembly GCA_018398815.1. Taxonomy (NCBI): domain Eukaryota; kingdom Metazoa; phylum Mollusca; class Gastropoda; order Neogastropoda; family Conidae; genus Conus; species Conus ventricosus. The sequence goes on from CM031596.1 coordinate 107,438,144, forward strand.
TCATCACTGGTCCCGGAGCTCACTAGGGCTGGTGGAGTCACTGCAGTGATAGAAGCAGCACAGGTTTACTTCAGACCACCCGGTCCACTGAGCAATGATTTTACTTTAGGCTTCATCTCTGTCCTTACGTGATACATTTCTACCCAGCTGATCTGTCATGTGCATGCTTTTCGTTTGAGATGGAGGGGATGCAGGTGGGAAGAGGATGAAAGCAGGTAAGAGGGTGAACTAAGGAGGAGGAGGAGGGGGAACGGAAGGATGGTGGTGGTTTTCTTGCCAAGTGAATTTTCAAAAAAAAAAAGAAAAGAAAAAGAAAGAAACCTCTCGCACGAACGGTTTTCCGATGTACACAGGCACTCGGGGAATAAGTTTCTCTTGTTACACCGGTGAATGAGGTCTAGTGATTAACGACGCTAGCAGTGCTTACCCAGTGTCCCACCCCGCACATACCCTCTCCCCTCACTTGTATCACGTGCATTTTTATGGGAGGATGTTGGCCTCGTAAGCCCACAATACGGGTGATCTGCATGAAAACAGTGACCCTATCTGTTTTCCTGGAAAATCATTTATTATCACGGTTTTCTTGAAAAGTAATGACTTGTTTTCTTCGAGAAGCCAGTAAGAATAACCGATTTGGATATTGGCACTGTTCTCTTAGAGGAAAGTAACTTTTTTTTCGTTGCGAGTGTTTCTTTTTTTTAAATGACTGCTTTTGAGAGTTGACTTCAACGAAGTGACAGCCCTGATATGACCCTTTGCGGTCGGCTGGGCTATAAGCAACATTCTCTCTCTCTCTCTCTCTCTCTCTCTCTCTCTCTCTCTCTCTCTCTCTCACACACACACACACACACACTCTCTCTCTCTCTCTCTCTCTCTCTCCTCTCTCTCTCTCTCTCTCTCTCTCTCTCTCTCTTTCTCCCCCACCCCCCATCTCCCGTGTTAAAAGCAGTAATGACTGATATCCCCATTAGCATTGTTCTCCAGAAGATGATTACTATTTTATACAGGAAAACAAAAAACAAAAACAGAAACAAACAAGCAAAAGGAGAGCAGTTGTTTACGGCTTCTGAAGCCGGCATAGTCCCATACAATTCTGTTCCCCCCTCGCACCTGCGCTGGGTCTTCGAGCTGTTCCCTGACGCAACAAGCAGCGGGTACTGATGGTGTTGAGATCTGCCCGCGGAGTGTGGTGTCGGCAGATGGAACCACGGCGGTGTGTGTCATTGTGCGGCTCCTTTGTCTGCGAATCTGCTTGGCCACGCGGCCTGTATCATTGGACGGATCACGGCAGTTTGCTTACCTGTCTTGGATGACTTGATAAAACATATCACATACGCGCACGTGCGCACAGGCAGATAAGACATATAGACACGTTCGCGGCACGGACACACTTATGCACACAAGCGCTCACACGCATACACACACACACACACACACGCGCGCGCGCGTGCGTGCGTGCGCGCGTTCACACACACACACACACACACACACACACACACACACACACACACACACACACACACACACACCACACACTCATGCAGTTCTCTGACAAGTTAGCCGAGAGTGATCAAACAGACCTTAGCAGAGTCACAAGGAATGCAGAAACCAGCAGGTAGCTACAATCAGACTGAGGTGTTCAGCCACTAGTGCCTATGTGATTGAGAGAAAAGCATTCAAGCGACACTACAGTGGCCTGTTTTCTGTTGTATTAACTTCCTCCACACCCCCTCCAATCTTTCTTGTCTCTGTCTCTCTGTTTCTTTGTCTCTGTCTCTCTGTTTCTCTGTCTCTGTCTGTCTGTGTCTGTCTCTCTGTTTCGGCCTCTCTTTGTCTGTCTCTCCCTCCCCCCCCCCCCCCTCTCTCTCTCTCTCTGTCTGTCTGCCAGTGTGTGTGTGTGTGTGTGTGTGTGTGTGTGTGCGCGCGCGCGCAAGTGCATCCGCACGGACATACAAGTAATCTAGGAAGCAGGCGCGCGCGCGCGCGCGCGCACGCACGCACGCACGCACGCACGCACGCACACGCACACACGCACACACACACACACACACACACACACGTTGCATCTCCTCCTTCTCATTTCTTTGTCTAATATCACTTAAAGTGAACAGACGTTAAGTTGAAGAACTAACTAACTAACGTTGCTTTTCGTGTTGCGATCAGAACCTTTTTTTCAAACAGATTTTACCTTTAATATCAGTCAGCCAATAATGGCAATAGACGTACCTTTTTGAGCTTACCAGACTACGTAGATGTCAAAGTGCAACTTGAGTTTGATCAATGACGTTTGGGAAAAACCCTTCAACGATCTTCCGTTCCATGGCCTTTGTATCGTGACCCATATGGACTGCTTCTTTCAAACCCGACCTACTCTTTCTCTTTTTTCTTTATTTCTTTTTTCTTTCTTTTTTTTTTTAAAGTAGGTTGCAAATCTCTTCACCAGTGTGCAAATTACGTTGCAAGCAGATTTGAATCGAAATGCACCTGTACCTTGTAGTCGAAATTAAAGCCCTATGGCTGTGTGGAATAAACTTGCGATTATTTTGATGCGAAGGAGACGGGTATAAACTTTCGTTGTGTATAGACACGGTCCGGGGCAGGGTAAACTGTGGACAGGTGTGGAGGCTTTAGTTTGAAGAGCTGTTTCGACAATAGCGGTCTCGGTAGGATGACGATCAACAATCCTCGTCCTTTGGATTGGCGAGGGGATATAGGCTTTGAAGACGTGGTGGACTGAAAAGAAAATGCTAATGTGTGTTCTTGAAAAAAAAAAAAGTGTCTAGTATCCTGTCGAAAACTTTCGGAGTGGCGTGTGTGTGCTAGAGAAAGAGTCGAGAGAGAAGGGGGGGGGGGGGGGGGGGGGGGGGGAGAGGTCAGTCCCCTTTTTTTTTTGTATCCGTACGACTGGATCTAGGTCGAAATTTGTGTATAACATGAACTAGTCTACATTAATCCATCATTTGCTCTGAGGTTAATGGAGGTCGTCCTTTGCTTGCTCCGTTTCTGTCTGAAGATGCGTCGTAAGAACATGCCACCACCTTGTCTCTGTCTCTGTATGTCCATCTGGCCATTCTCTCCCCCTCCCCCTCCTCTCTCTCTCTCCCTTTCGTCATGCTGTGTGTGTGTGTGTGTGTGTGTGTGTGTGTGTGTGTGTGTGTAGGTGCACGCGCACGCGAGAGCATGTATGTGTGTGTGTATGTGCGTGTGTGTGTGTGTGTGCATGTATGTGTGTGTGTGTGTGTGTGTGTGTGTGTGTGCGCGCGCGCGCGCGCGCGCGCGTGTGTGTGTGTGTGTGTGTGCTGGGTTTTACTGTGTATTTCTGTGTGCCTGAGCGCAATTGTCTGCACGCGGTGACCGCGCGTTCTGAATGTCTCCCTCCGAGGCATGAAATAGATCCGATATAAATCCAACTCCCTCTCTTTCTGCGACGGCGCTGACCTTTGTTTTCTTATGTGTCCTCACCCCCATCCCCCCCCGTCTCCCGTCCCTTTTACGCTTGCATGCACACACACACACACACAGAGGGAGAGAGGGAGAGAGCATGACACAAAGACTCAAACACACACACATTATACAATTACACACACGCGCGCGCATGCACTTGCACGCACTCACACACACACACACACACACACACACACACACACTGTGACACCTCATTGCTCAGGACCGGCCTCCTCCCTACGCAGTGCTCCGAGTTTCTGCCTGCCATCCCATCCCCCCCCCCCCCCC
>CM031596.1:107446875-107452019 GCA_018398815.1 Conus ventricosus
AGAGGAAATTACTGGCACATAATTCCTAGAGAGCAGGAATGGCTGTTTGCACTGGAAGGAACATCCCTCGCCCCCCTCCCACGGGGGCACACGTGTTGGTTCGGCCGCTTTACTTTTTCCCGCTTTGCACTGCACGTGCTGTCCTCCCAGTACGATTTCACCCCTCTTGTTTTGTTCTTCATGACTTGTTCAGTCAGTACGTTTTCCTTTGTATTGTGCGTGTCGCTCGCTCTGTACTGCGTTTTTCCTGCTCTGTATTACACATGTCATTCAGTCAGTCAAGGTGGCTTGTGACAATGATATGACAACAAAAAAAAAGGGGGGGGGGGGGGGGGCAACAAAGGCAGAGAAAAAGACACACGGAAAAGTAGAACAGGTAGAAAAGGGTAGAAGAAAAACAGGAAAATGTGGGGAAACGTAGGAAATGGAAATACAAATAGAGGCAAGGTGAGGAAAAGTTGTAAAAGTAACAAAGGGGATGAAAGTATGAAAATGCAGGGGAAAGTAGAAGAAACGAAAGGAAAGATGGAAAAGTAGGATAACGTAGAAGAGAAAGTAGAAACACGTACGAAAAGTAGAGAAGGGAAAAGTAGCACGAGCTGAACGCGCCCGACAGGTGATTCAGAACAGCTTGTGCCAGGCGGCCTTTTTTGTTTAGGGCTAGCACCTCGTGCAGACGGGCATGCAGTTCACGACTTGAAGAACTCACCTGGCGAACTGCTGCCATACCACTATTCCCCAAACTCCATGCCCTCGCACACCTCATCGTCGTTAGTCCAGGGATGTGCCCTCGCCTCGCCTCGGTCTGTTCCTCATTTCTTTCCCCCCGTCTCTGGATCTGTCTGTCTGTCTATGTCCACGCATACCCATCTTACACAGCTTGATAAATTGCAGTCAGCATTCCTTCAGTCATTCAACTCGGTTCTCTGAGCTCGAGGTGTCGGTCGTGGTTTTTCTTACCAGCGTAAGACGGCAAGAGAGTGAAGGTTGTATGATTGGTTTGGGAATATAACCCCACGCAATCTCGTTTGATAGCAGGCCAGGTATAGTCAGACGAGGAGCAGAACAGAGGCGTCGGTAGTCTCTGTGGTTATTCTTGGGCTCCAGAAAAAAAAAGACTATACAAACAGAACACCGGGACAGTTAAAAGCAACTGTCTTGAGCGTTGAGACAGACGCGCCATCTGTTGTACACTGCCTTCTCCCTTCCCCGGCCGCTCCCTTCCTGTTTATCCTTCTCCCGTCTCCTTTTCATTTTCTGCTCAAAACGACTTTGTACCTTCGCGTATAGTCACTTTGGCTAGAGATCACTGTTAATGCTATCACATAACAATAATGCAGCAGAATGCCTTGTGTAATAAGTGAAAGCGTGAGATGTAGCACTGCACAGGTTTATATTTCCTCGAATTCAATCTTTGGGACCTGAAATCATTGAAATATGAGCCCCTAGTCTGAACTGAAATTAAAAACTTTATTACAACGGAGAGTTTTCCGATCGATCCTTCGCGGTTGTTGCTGAGTATATGTAACAAAATGATCGTGAAATCTGGCCCTAATACCTTCCGTCTTCTTAGTCAAAAGCCATCCCAATGCGTTAACGTTCCTCCAGAGAGGAAGATCATGAGGCCCAGCAAATGACTCCTGTTTCGTTCTGTGGAGAGCTCGTTGAGCTTGCTGTTGGATCCCAGTTACTTTTAGATGAGAAACTCTTCCATACAAACAGAAAGGAAATCTCCAAAATTGGGTAGATTCTACAGCCAATGAGAAAAAAAAACTATCTCCAAAAGCACAGATTAGCACTGAGGGGAACATTAAAACTTTGCATAAAACCGGTAGACAGACATTAATTCAGAAAGCGAAAGATGGACTGGTAAAAGACAACACACAGCCTGTTAAATCAACAGCCGACGTGAAAAAAAAATCCACAGAGATTATAAGAATACATTACAAAAAAAATCTTTGCTTTGATACTGGGATCCAGTCTGCCTGTCTTCCTGTCAAAAGACTGCTGGACGCTGATCTAATTAAGCACCTGGAAGAGAAAAGGAAGAGCTGGTTATTGAAAACAATTCTACCACGATGTTTATTCGTTCTTTCCAGTGACCGCACCACACCACTTTTACCGTCTCTTTGTTTGTCAGTCTGACACGGCAGGGAGCACTTGGGGTTTCCTTCAAGGGAGTTTATGTAAAAGGCCAGTGAACGTAATGATACGCAAGACTGGTTCGGGAGTTCGTGCGCTTGGCTGCGTCTGGAGGGGGGAAATGCCTCGACAGCAAAACGTTTTGTGGCCATTGACAAGAAGGAAACGCTTTCGGGTCGGATTATGTGTCTGTCAACAGGGATTTGTATACTATATATTAAAAACGACGTACGCATGTGTGTGTGCGCGCGCGCACGTGTGTGTGTGTGTGTGTGTGTTGTGTGTGGTCCACATGAGAAAACCGCAAACAGAACGATAATACAATACTCTTTAGTCTCTTCCCCCACCACCCCCCTCTCCCCCACCCTTCTACCCTTCCTCTTTACGTTACACCGACAGGAAGTGAGATCTCAGTCATTCAACCATTTGTAGTCGTGGCGTAAAGGCGTCGGCTGTAGGACAGGGTAGGCTACATATGATTTCATTGTCGACAGCCACTTGAGTTGACTGAACCAGCGGAAAAATCCTGGGGCAAGACAAAGGGAAGAAGCTACACACACACACACACACACACACACACACTCACACTCACACACACTCATTCACACACACACACACACACACACACACACACACACACAACACACGCACGCACGCACGCTCATTCACACACACACACACACACACTCACACACACACACACACACACACACACACATTCTTTTCCCTTTTTTTTTGGCGGGGGGGGGGGGGGGGGGGGGGGGGGGGGCTTCATCTTCACCGTCAGTTCTGTTGCGACTCTCTCTTCCCAGCTTATCACAGCTCGTCCGAACACAGCCACATCAAGGCCGCCTTGTTGCAATCCCAGTGCCGGCAACGCACAGGAACTGTTCATGTCAGGTGAAATTGTCACGGTCAAATTCAACTCAACCAAATTCGTGTCAATCGCCACCACGCCAGTTTGGACTTAAGCTCATAACCCAAATATTCGGGGCGTCAGGCGGACGGCCCCATGGTTTCGGATTCAGCCAATTTGGGCACGAGTGGAGCTAATCCTCATCCTTCACGGAACGGTCCGAACCCATCCAGACGACTAAATAGCTGACCGCCGCATTCACCTGTCCCCTCAAGCCAATTAAATGGCTTTTTTTAGCTCTCCGGTGGAGACAGCACTGTTCCTGCTGTACTGACTAAGCTGTCTGGCAGAATGTCTCGATGTCTTCCAGCCCACGTCTTTGGCTCCTACCCAGACGCCTCTAGCCAATTTTAACGACGTCCGCCGGAACGAAGAGAGGGACGGTAGTGTGGGTGGGGTGAAATATAAGTCAAATCAATTAGATGACCAAGACTGACCACCACAGAGAGTAAGCGTGTCAGCATGACTGGCATGATTTGAACATCCAATCGAATAGAGGGAGCTAACGTTCGGTTGCAGAGGCGGTAAAAATACTGACCAATGGTACTTCGCCGTGTTGGAGAGATCGGAACTCGATTAAAGATGGATGGGAGATGAGAGAACGGGAGAACGAGGGGAAGGAACAACAGAGAGAAAGAGGGAAGAGAGGTTCTGAGTGGAGGCTCTGCAAGAGAGAAGGGCAATAGGGGTGGGATAAAGAGGTAGAGAGAAGAGAACCTAGTTGAGAGATTAGCAAGAGATAGTCTGCGAGGAAGGACTGAGGAGAGATGTGGAAGAAGAAAGAGAGTTCTAATCTTAATGACAGAAGAAAGAAAGAAAAAGAAAAAAGAAAAGAAAAGCAAACCAGTCCATTGATAAGAGCAACTAGAAGAGAAGAGAGAGAGAGAGAGTGCAATGCGTTAATGCAGGAAGAAAGAAAGGAGAACAGATCGATGTTGATAGTCACTGTTCTACCCTAACCGGGGGTTCGACCTCATACCTGCAGCGTCCTTCGCCAAGCAGAACCACAGACCAACGCCAACAGTCTCACCTGACCAGGCGCCATCAGACCAAACACCAGTGCCGGCAGTTGTGTCGTGTTGTGAAAGTGACAGTAAAAAGAAAAGAAAAGAAAAGAAAAGACAGTGATTCGTGAATAGTTAAGATCACCTGGCCAGGTAAAGTAGAAATCTATTTATACCCGGGTAGTTAATGATGTTTTAGATAAATATTTTGTGAAGTTCGGGAAAGAGAGAATGTTTTATTTTGGTTGATTCTAATATGCATTGATGTTCTTTCTCATGATCATGTATAGTAAAGTTATAGACTTTACTAGTGGTTTGATGTGACGAATGCATGATATAATGAATGAGATTGTAAGCAAGCTGTGAGTGTGTTTTGGGCTGTGCGCTAGTCCTTCCTCCACTGACATTACACCGAGGTGACAATTTATTGGCGAGCCTGCCAGGATATTCTGGCCCATTTATTATAATTGTTCAACTTCTCAGAGAGGAAGCTGGGTGGATTCAAGTATTGTAATCCTAAGACAAGGGGTTGTCTTACTGTATGTTCCCAAGATAGTTAAATACTAGGCTTGGCATTGCTTCCAAGATAGTTAATACTAGGCTTGGCAATTTCAGCCCCCAGAGTAACTCATTTCGCACAGATTGCCTATAATTCGCTCTCATAGTTGGGTCAGAGGCGCTGGGCGCTTATAAAAACTAACTACGTTGTCCCAAGCTAATATTACATTCATAGGATTGTGCTATTACGTCACTCGTGTCGGTAACCACCAGTTTGGCTGTCGTTGTTATAAAATCTTGTTCAAAAAAAAAAAAGAGATATAATGGCGGAAGAAAAGAACACCCCTATTGAACAACTTGTGAGCGTCGCTCGTGATTTAGGCTATTCGGGAGAAGATTGCGAGCATTCGTTGAAAAACCAACAAAAGATGGAAAGAGATGAACGCGCGGAAAGACGCCGTATCGCGGTAGAGAAAGAGGAAACAGAAAGAATGAACAGAAACAGAAAGAATAAGGAAGCGCAGGAAAAGAAGTATAAGGAACGCAGAAACAGAAATTAAGATTCAATTAGATTAGAGAAAGTG
>CM031596.1:107453019-107455519 GCA_018398815.1 Conus ventricosus
CCCTAACCGGGGTTCGACCTCAACCGGGCAGCGTCACTTCGCCAAGCAGAACCACAGACCAACGCCAACGTCTCACCTGACCAGGCGCCATCAGACCAACACCATGCCGCAGTTGTGTCGTGTTGTGAAAGTGACAGTAAAAAGAAAAGAAAAGAAAAGAAAAGACAGTGATTCGTGAATAGTTAAGATCACCTGCCAGGTAAAGTAGAAATCTATTTATACCCGGGTTAGTTAATGATGTTTTAGATAAATGATTTTGTGAAGTTCGGGGAAAGAGAGAATGTTTTATTTTGGTTGATTCTATATGCATTGATGTTCTTTCTATGATCATGTATAGTAAAGTTATAGACTTTACTAGTGGTTTGATGTGACGAATGCATGATATATGAATGAGATTGTAAGCAAGCTGTGAGTGTGTTTGGGCTGTGCGCTAGTCCTCCCTCCACTGACATTACACCGAGGTTGACAGCTATGGAGCCGATCACCAGGGGAGAGTGCCATGATATTGAGTTACATCGGGGGGATTCGGTTTCACCTGATCTGGAAGAAAAATAGGAGAGGAATTAGTATGGCACGTAAGTGACACTAGCATAAGGCCAGTACAAGCAGTGGAGGAGGGAGGACTCAGGAGGATAATCTAAAGCCTGGCACCCTGGAATTGAACTACAGTTCTCTGTAAGTGTTAGGTTTGAAAATTCCGCGAAGAATGTGCTTGTACATCTCTGTTCATGTGTTAAGGGAAAGAGGGAGAAAAAATATTAGTAATGATAAGAAGATTAGATATGTTCTGCCTTATTATGTTGTACCCCCTTTTAAAGGCAAAGTCGGTCAAATTTGCGTCGAGGATAGAGGAAGTGGTTGATGAGCAGTAGGAAACCGAAATCAGAGAGTATTAGATTTCAGCTCATAAACATGCGTTGCGGACTGGTGGAACAGCATGCCCAGCTCACATTTTACGCCCCACCGTCACTTATTCGTTTATACTAAGACAGTGAAGACAACACAGGACAGTGCACTGGGTATCGCACCGCGGAATGCCGCATGGTTCGTCGCAATGGGCAAGCCCATGCGGATTGGTTTGGATGCCAGGAAATACAACGAAGAAATTATTTTCTAGTTGTTGATGCCAGAAAATACAACAAAGAAATTATTTTCTAGTTGTTTCGTTTTTTTCAGTAGTTTTTTTTTCCCTAAGCGATCCAGTGTTGGTAACTGATCTTACCTGTCTGTCTGGGTGACCATTCAAAGGTGCTGAATTAGATCTACCCCCAAGAACGCCATTCAGACGTTCGAACCACTGGTGATCACCTTCTTGCCCTAATGATTGTTTTGAAGCTCTGTCTTCGAACTGGGATCGTCAAAAAAGGGTTGGCCATCTTGTCCCGCTGTTAAAAGTGCAAGCTGTTCATTTCTGTTATCCTTGCACTCTCGCTACAGCGTGCGGCACGTGGGTGTCCTTGACATTGTGCTTGAACCGGTGGTTTATGTCCTTGGTGCGCGTTCTGCGCTGTCAGGTACCAGCTGACAAAATACTGTCCTCTTTTAATGGCTTCTTAGCGGAAAAAGATGCGTCTTCTCTCTCTCTCTCTCTCTCCTCTCCTCTCTCTCTCTCCTCTCTCTCTCTCTCTCTCCTCCTCTCTCATCTCTTCTTCAAGATCAAACGACCTTCAAAAACTGAAACAATATTGCCATGATAAAAACATCACGTCTGAACTTTATATTCCACCAATAACAGTATTAGAAGTCTATCACTACCTAACACACCTAAAACAGTCAAGTACCTGCGGGGGGGATGGCCTTGACGGGAAAATTCTCAAACTATCAGCTCCAGCAATTACAGATACGTTGACATAACGTCTTCAATCTGTGTATCGACAAAAATCATTTTCCCAATAGTTTCAAAAAGCAAAAGTCATTCCATCTACAAAGCAGGTGACAGCTCAGATCCTGCAAACTACAGACCAATCTCGATCATTTCCACTCTTTCCAAACCTTTGGAAAAACACATAAACAAAACACACATTACACCACCTTAAATACATACCACTTGCTTCATCCAAGACAGTCCGGGTTCCGACACAACCATTCATGCCACACAGCACTAATCAACCTGGTTGATGACTGGCTAAACAGCAATCAACAACAACAAATATTGTGGTGTCCTATTTATTGATTTCAAAAAAGCATTTGATGTGATAGACCACAACCTTCTTCTAGAAAATTAAAATTGTATGGCTTATCCACAGAACTCTTACGCTTTTTCACTCATATCTCCAAATAGCAACAATGTGTGAAAATTAATACAACCTTCTCTTCATTTCAAACACTTTCCCATGGCGTCCCACAAGGCTCTATCTTGGGTCCCTTATTATTCACAATTTAACATCAATGATCTCCCTCTACATATCACATCCACCTGTGAACTTTTTGCTGATGACACAACAATCCACACAAATCATTCTGATGTTACTGTTCTTGCACAAACTTACAGAAAGTGCGA
>CM031596.1:107460519-107463067 GCA_018398815.1 Conus ventricosus
CGCTACGTTTGAAGATTGAGAGAGAGGGAGAGGGAGAAATGTAGTCTAGAGCAGATAGGCCGGTTTATTTTTGCAAACTAAACTCTGTGTTCGTTGTTTATTCGTTTGCTTGTTTGCTTGCTTGCAGGTTCAAGCAGGGCTGCGTTTCAGTGGGAACTTGTCTTAAAACACACCTCGATCCTTTTCATCTGACACAAGAAAGGAAAACGTTAGTTAGTCTCCACACCCAAATAAATGACAAGTGAATCAAGAACTAAGAAACGGTTACGAGCGCCTAGCGCGCGCTCATGCTTGTTCGAATCACGAGCGCGCATGTACGTACACACACACACACACACACACATACACACACACACACACACACACACACACACACACACACACACACACACACACACGCACACACACACGCACGGACGCACACACACACACACACACACACACACACACACACACACACACACACACACACACACACACACACGCACGCACGCACACACGCACGCACACACACACACACGCACGCACGCACGCACACGCGCGCGCACAACGCGCGCGCACACACACACACACACACACACACACACACACACACTCACACACACACACACACACACACACACACACACACACATTACACACGTAACATCGCCGACGGCTGTTTCGTTTTCCATTGTAACAAAGAGGAATCGGCAAGCGACTAGCGGTGGTGGTGGTGGATAAATCTTGCGGACTGTGAAAACAGGTGTAGTGTTTGCCTCGCGCGCCGTTTGCTCAAGATGGGGATCGGAATAGATTTAAGATCCCCCACCCCCACCCAAACTTTTCCCCACCCCCTTCCTCCAGGGTAGACTCGAGTCTGTCGGTGGTCGGTCAGACACTCCCAACAACCCTTCCTCCCCCCCCCTCCCCCCCCCCCCCCCCCCTATCCACACCCACCCCTTTCCCCCGTGCAGCAGCACAGCCGCTAGTTTTTGCTGTCGTCCACTCTGCGTCAGATTACCTTCTCCGTGATTATATGGCGCTTGTGCTTTGATCAGGGTGGACGGGAGGAGACCAGCTCTAGCCAACGATGGGCTTGCTATAATGGTTACTACTTCTTTAAGGCCTTGGGCTGCGGTAAACGGATGGAGGTGGTGGGGGGGGGGGGGATTAGTATCTGAGTAGGAGCACGTGTGTGTGTGTGTGTGTGTGTGGTGTGTGTGTGTGTGTGTGTGTGGTTCACATTTCATTCATCGCAAAACCTTCGACAGGATATGAACAACAACAAGAACAACAACAGCAAAGAAACAATAACAGTAAAAAAGATTGTTAGTGAGTAAATGGATGTATGTTTTATTCATAAAAGTTCAGAAACAAAGGCACTTATTCACCATAAACTTTTAGGAATTTATGTTATTGGTCTCTTCAGTATGAATGTAATGTGATTGTATTATGGAATGTATGGAATGTGTTATAAGTTGTTGTCAGAGTTTTTAAAGTAGATGATTCAGTGTCGCAGTAACAGAAGACAAGATTTCAGGTCATCATGTGTGGAACATTTATCCTATCAATGAAGGTTACGTTCTCCAGCTTCATTCAATTCACAAAGCCACGCTTGCACGGGAATGCTATGGTAATGTCCCTCTCTTAAACGTAAACGATATTTTGCTGTTTTGTGTCTGACAGGTTATATCGGCAAGAATTCACGTTTAAACTAAATGTTGTTCACTTTCTTTTTTTCCATAGAAAGTAAAGCCCTGAAAAAAAGTAACTTTTGCACTTTCTACTTCTAAAACGGCTGTGACAATAATTTCTGTCCCAATATTTCCATGCCTTTGAGAGACCTGATCAACGTGTGTCCGAACATGTGGGTACATGCACGTGAAATTTAGACCGACGGTACGGTGTTTTGAGAAACGGTCCCCGCACTCAGCGTCGGGTCCTCCCTCCCTCTCGCCACACCAGCACCTCTTCCCCCCCCACCCCTCCCTCCCTCCCCATATCCAGTGCCTGACCTGCTGAACAGCTGATCTCATCGCGAGGCTGTGCCCTGGTGAAGGTCAGAGGGAGGTCAGAGCTCCGTAGGGCGTACAGTCTTTGTATTGGTCAGAGGGCCAAGAGACAAATGGTCAGGAGGCCGACACACAGTGGATGGAGCACTATACAGTCTGCCTGGAATGCTGCCCCCACCATTGTCGTCCCCCTCCCCCACCCCCTAGCCCCCTTCAAGTCCGTCTCGTTTCTCACCCTTTTCCACTCCCCGTTGACTATGTTACTTTTGCTGGCTAGCCCCCTTCAAGTCCGTCTCGTTTCTCACCCTATTCCACTCCCCGTTGACTATGTTACTTTTGCTGGTGTTAGCTGCCCCCAGAGATGAGGCAGAGGGGATGAAGGGGGGCTGTGGGCGCCCTGGGGCGAGGATTCTGTCGGGGTATTTATTGTAATAACTCGGATGGTTTTTTTTGTTGTTGTTTTTTTGTTTTTTTGGGGGGGGGGTGGGGGGTTGGTCGGATGTGTGGCACTATGTAAACTGTGATGTTGTGGGTGCACACACAAACACCCCACA
>CM031596.1:107468167-107478167 GCA_018398815.1 Conus ventricosus
GGCCTGTGACTGTTGGGTGGCCGGTTTTGGGAACACTGAAACCACGATTCGGCAACTTTTCCTTTTCCCCTGAGAACTCCGTAATTTTTTTGGCTTGAAACCCTTTTGGTGAGCACTATTCTCCAGCCTTCCCCCACATGACGTGTCTCGTCTTCTCTGGATGAAATCACTTATGTCACCTGAAGGCCTTTAAGGGGCCATCTTGACCTCGCCCAAGCGTTGTCCGCTTTTTTTGTTGTCTTTCAAGGATTCCATTGCACACGAACAGTTTGGGAAATTGCACAGCCCTTTTCAAGCCCACTTCCAATTGATCCAATCAGTTTGTGTACTCCTTGGGAGAGAACCCCATTTAAACCTTTGAAGACTTTTTGACATGTCGCGGAGTTTTTGGGACATGGGACATCTCAAACCAAATTTTTCATCTCATGGGCACAGATCCATAGCGTTTGCCAATCAAGCCACACTACTCCAGGGGTCTCCGGGGCTTTTTTTATTGCGTCCCAGATCATTTTGGCGGTTTTACACAGCCACCACCCTGGGATTCACCTTTCTGGCTAAACACCAATACTTGTTTGCCATCAGGTACTTTGGCACCTTGCTGCCATGACAAGAAGAAGATTTTTCCCTTCGACGTTCAGTAGGGAATTTGGGCCCGAACGGCGATGGCCGGGGGTTTGCTCTTTTGGGGGGACACACCATCTGCCGTCATCACTGGCCCCGATTTCGGTTTCTCCAAGCCGATCGCAGCACCCCGGGCCACTCCACACCTTGGGACTTTTCTTGTAAAGCTGGTAAGGTATTCCGTTTGGCCCTGGTGATGATTTGGCTCGGGCTTTGTCGACCCCCTTCTTGATTTCCGCCAACGTTGGAGGCTTGCCATTGAACTGTTCCTCAGGTTGGTTGGCCACACCAGACCTTGAATGTCGAGTGGTGCTTTGCTCTGTGAGTCAGAGTATGTTTTCCTCAGATGCTGCTCAAGAACTCCTTTGTCCACACTTAGTGTCCCAGTTTTTGGCTGCTCAAACAGTGTTCTGGCAACTGGAAGGGTCTCTGAAGAAGCGCTCTTGGGTCTTTTCTTTTTGCTCTTCCTCTTCCTCGCAGATTCCGCTTTGCTGAGGGCGCTGTGTTTTTCTTTCAGTCTTCCCACAGTTTTTCCAAGCCTTGTGTTTCAGCTGGCAGTGCGGTCTTCATTTGCTTCTTGAGTTGTTCTTTTGGACTCTGATCTTGTCCATCTTTTCTTGGCGTCTGGATTTCTTGGAGGTGTTTTCTCTTTGGGTAGTTTTACTCCATAGGCGTCTCTACGTGTGGCATACACAATGTCCCCATATGTGGCTAGTTTGTGTTCCAGGGTGCTTTTCCCTATCAGTGCATCGAGTCTTTGGACGATTTTTGCATCCATTTTTCTCCCAATCGTCAGTTTCGTTTGCTCGTGGCAGGTTGAGTTTCAGGCGCCTGGCATCGAGGGCCTGTGCAAATTCCTCATCCGAACCAACAGCGTGGATGTCCTTGGCACTGTGGTTTAAATCCTGGCCTTGGTCTTCCGACGTCTTATCTGCTGATGCAGTGCGCTGCTGCTCATTCAGATGAGTCTTCACACATCCCATCTTTGTTCTATGGATCTTCATGCCACGGGTGGTAGCGAAACGCTTTCCACAGACACATGGATATTCCATTTGGTCCATGATCATAGTCCGTTTGGGATTTGCAGTCGTGATTGGTTGAGCACCGATGGATTCATCATTCTCTCCCCCTTTCGGTGAATCCTGGGAGCATCTTTTCCTTTTGTTCTTAGTAGCCACATGTTTAAGGCAAAGTGGGGAGCCAGCCCACAGAGCCCTTGGTTTCTGGTCTTTCCCAGTGTCCCCCGGGTGTTTTCCCGGACGTCCGCCGGCCTATTCCCGGAAGTCAATGGTTTACCCATGCATCAGTAGAAAGAAACTCGTGGAGAGCGTGGCAGCAGAGAGTCCTCAGAAGAGAAGCCCCCTTCAAGCAAGTGTTTCGGCCCTTATCTCCTGACACTCTAGGGGGTTGGGCCACACCCGGTTCATGACTCCGATGTCCCTCTGCTGCCCCTTTTTATTTTTCCCCCATCTTGGGGCGAGCCATGGCTGGGATTCGAACCCATGACCTTCTGGACATGGTTGTTTTCTACTTAATGACTCGCGCTTTAACCACTGAGCCACAGGGACACCTGATATTTGTAGGAAATTAAGCCTTATGAAGTTCACTTTTGTTCCTCCTTGACCAGATCCAGCTTGAACACCTCTCTGCCGCTTCTGCCATTGCTTTCAGGGCTCTGTTTTTTTCCTTCCCTGCAACTGAGAGCTGTTTCATGAGGCTGTATGCAGACGTTCCTACAAATCCCCTAGCTCCAATTTCTGCAGTGAGGGCTTTGACCTGATAGCCTTCTCTCCTCAGGCTGTTTGCCAGATCAGCATACTTTTCAGTCTTGTAGATTTGAGCTGCCTCCATTCTGTTCTCATATGGCACCGTGAGCTCGATCATGATCAGCTGCTTGGTTGACTTAGAGTGGACTACTATGTCTGGTCTCATGCCACTCTTGCTGATGATCTCTGGGTGACTCTTCCATTCGGGGAGGTCTGCAGTGCACTCCCAGTCATCTGCCCCATCCAGCAGACTCTGCCTGCATGTTTTCGAGTGGCACTGTTGTTCTGGCCATGATTTGCTGCCTCCTGCCGTGAAGAATGTTGCGGGTGCTTTTGGAGTCCTGATTCCCCTTTTGTGGGGTTGGTACTAGCCCAGACTACTTGTTCAATTTCTTTGAGCACTTGGTTGTGCCTCCATGTGTACCTTCCTTGAGCCAGGGCTACTTTACATGAGCTTAGAACATGCTCCACTGTTTGTTTTTCATGGCAGAGGGGGCATGCAGGATCGTCTGTTTTCCCCCACTTCACCAGGTTTGCATTTGAGGGCAGAAGGTCATATGCAGATCTGAGAATGAAGCTGATCCTGAGAGGGGCCATGTGCCAAATGTCATTCCAAGTGAGACTTCTTTGGAGTGCATTCTCCCACGTTGTCCATTGCCCTTGCTGGCTCTGCTGGACTGCTTTTTGGAGTCTTTTTTGGTCTTCTTCTTTTCTCATCTCCTGAATCATCATGTCTCTTTTGGCTTTTCCTTTGGCCTTTGACCACCATTCAGTTTTTGTATTACTATCACTGGACATTGAGTATCTTGCTGATTTTAATATTTTGGCGTTTGTTACAGCGCGTCTCTGTTTGTTTTTGCACTGATGTTTGGTGTTGTGACACATTCACACCGTGCGTAACAGGGTTGAAAAAGAAAGAAAAGGTACATGAAGAAAGAAAGGCCCGGGCATCTTCCGGGAACCATCCTTGAAACGAAAGACGAAAATAAGATGCAAGGATGACACCAGAAGTGCACGAAGCCTTTGTTTTGTTAATCATCCTTCCCACAGCAAATTAAGCATGAAGTAATGCCTGTAGATAGAGAGATGTGCAGACCACCATTTTGAACATAAAGGTATCTGGTAACCAACTCTGGTCATGGATACAGAAACCTGCGGTGGCAAAAGCCAGCTGTTTGAGTATCTGAGGATACCAACAAGCAGAGTGATATTGGAGGATTTTTGTCTGTGACCATTTTGGTCTGGATACCAAACAGGCGAGGTCCCAATGCCCTGTCGTGTCTTTGCTCACATTTCTGATGTGCGGAACGATGACATGGGCACTTTCAGTCACATTATCCTGATCCTATCCAAACACGAAGCCTAAGGGGGACAGCTAAAGCAGTACATTGTAATGTGACAGGAGATTTGACGTGATTGCTCTGGGTGATGACAATTTCTATCCGGTCGGGCGGTCCACACGATGACTGGCTGACTAATTCTATAGTAACACACTAGCGTCTAAAGGCGCGAATATCTGTTTTTTCTCCAGAAAACGGCTATGATCCTCCAGGAAAAACAGCGAAAGAGGGAACACGGCTATTATCCTTAGCGGAATAACAACTATTTTCCTACGAATCACAGATTATTTTTTCCCTGTTGTCTTGAGGTTAACTGATTTCTCTGTTTTCCACCGAGGATCAAAATTGCTTTTTTTCTTCTGATGTCTTCAGCATAGTAACTGTTATCCTTGTTTTCCTGAGTAAAGCAGGTATCATCGCGGGAAACATCGCTAACATAAAACACAGCCATAATCGCTTGTGGGAGCATATTCATATGTCCATAATGGCTGTTTTCTCAGGGAAACGGCTGTTATCTTTCAAGATAACGGGGCTAAGTTGACAACCCGACAGTCACACTAGTTTTTCACTGAACATGTTTCTGGAGGGATCATATATGTTTTTCTTATTTTTCTCGAAGAAAACATTTATCATCAGTATCATCCCTAAGTACTTACTACAACTGTTTTGACTATTATCGCGGGGAAAACAGTTATTATCCTTATGAAAACAGTTAGAATTGAAAGAAACAGTTATGATTCTCAGGATCACAACTATCTTTTCTATTCTGCCGTCCCCATTCGTGCAGTTGTGATCCGAAGGGACTACACCAATACTGTCTTCCTTTGAACATGGCTGTAACTGGGTGGAAGAGTGAACATGGCTGTAACTGGGTGGAAGAGTGAACATGGCTGTAACTGGGTGGAAGAGTGAACATGGCTGTAACTGGGTGGAAGAGTGAACATGGCTGTAACTGGGTGGAAGAGTGGAAACAGGGTTCGCACGGAGTTTCAGTGAAAACGAGGACAGGACAGCAAAGGTGAAGGACGCTCAGGAGAGCGCAGACCTGTGTCCAGGTCAAGGTCAAGCAGGTTATCAGCTCGATTTGTGACTGTGCAGCGACTGAATGGCTTCCTCTCCCCCTCTCCCCACCGCTCCCTCATTCTTAGGTCTGTTATTTGGCTCTGTGTAATGGAGCTTCATCAGTATTAACACCATGTCTTACAATTTCGTGGGACATGAAGACATGAAATACGTTTGATTTCTTTTTGTCCTCCTATGATTTCTTGCGATTTTTTTTCTTCTCGGAAATGTCCTAAGGTGTCCAATCTCACGATTAAAAAAAAATGTATGTGTATACATTAAAGTCACCTGAGGAAAACCAAAAAGGTTGTAATATTGGGAAACCATCGACGTGGTTGTTGTTTGTTTCTTTGTTTGGATGTAAACACACACACACACACACACACACACACACACACACACACACACACACACACACACACACACACACACACACATATATATATATAGGTGTGTGTGTGTGTGTGTGTGTGTGTGTGTGTGTGTGTGTGTGTGTGTGTGTGTGTGTGTGTGTGTGTGTGTGTGTGTGTGTGTGTACATATATATGTATATGTATATATATATATATATATATATATATATATATATATATATATATTCATATACATAGAGAGAGAGAGAGAGAGAGAGAGAGAGAGATAGAGAGAGAGAGAGAGAGAGAGAGAAGAGAGAGAGAGAGACAGAGACAGAGAGACAGAGAGAGAGAATAAAGAATCCTTGATCCGTCTTTTGATCCGGACCCGTAGCAAAATCTAAAGGATCTGTCCATCTTACCACTGAATGTGGTTAAAATCGGCTCTGTGATCTTGCCTGAAAGATAGACATGCAAACAAACAAGCCATCAGACCTTGGATGAAAACACAATTAAATTTGGGCAGAGCTGAACTGGAAAGCATATGGGACACGTCCAACGGGTTTCTGACTCAATTTGTGACAGCGCAGTAATCTAACAAATATCAGCCCACACCCTTCATCGTTCCTTGAGAATTTCACACACACACACACACACAACACACACACACACACACACACACACACACACACACACACACACACAAATGAAAAAGGCTCCAGCTCGCAAAGTCATAACAAAACAAAAAAACTGTTGGACCAGTCCTTCGATCAGATTCCGCATCAAACTTTCATGGAAACAGAAATAGAGTTACTGAACCGCCAAAAGAAGATACAAATAAATGACGGAGTAGTGCGTTTCGACCTAGAGGGTGTTCATCAGGCAGAACAAACAAACGTTCAAAACATGACAACCAAAGGACGAACAGTCACTTATCTCTTCGATCTGGTTGTAAACTAAAACTACGGAATGGAACAGAAGAGAAGAGAGAAGAGGTTTGGAGGGGAAAGTACAAAGTGAAATGACAACAATATTTGTATATAAAAAAAAACAATAAAAATAGTAACATAATCATACAGCAACAAATGATAATAATAATAATAATGATAATGATGATAATGTGGTGATGAGAATGTGATGATGATACTACTACTACTACAACTGCTACTACTACTACTACTACTGCTACTAACGAACAATCATTTATTTCCTCAAATTGGGCGAAAAACAGAAGGGAGAACGAAGAACGAACAACAAAGAATCACATATCTCTTCAAAGTGGGCGCAAAAGCGAAGGAGAGCGATCCATTCCAGATCTATGTTTCGCCCAATTTGAGGAGCTAATGTCTTGAGTGTTGTGTGTCTTGCCTGAGAAGAGGTCGAAACGCGTCGTGTTTTGTCTGGTCATTTGTTTGTCTCTTTCGTTCGGCAGAATAGTAGTTTTTCTTTTCATTTGCTTTTCTTCTTCTTCATTCCTTTCTTTTCGTTGTTGTTGTTATTGTTGTTCTTTTTCTACTTGTCTTACTTCCTTTCTAAAAAAATTTTCTCAACTATCGTATATTTACATCAGCGCTCACATAAACGGGGCTTTGTCCTTTCACATTCTGTGCTGTAGGTTTGACGTCACGCCTACTTCTCAAGTGTCACCAGAGCAGACGGAGGGGACACACTCACATCACACACACACACACACACACACACACACACACACACACACACACACACACACACACACACACACACACACACACACACAACACTCATATAACACACACACATACACACACGCACGCACTCATATAACACACACACACACACACACACACACACACACACACACACACACACACACACACACACACACACATACACATATAACACACACACATACTCATATAACTAACACACACACACACACACACACACACACACACACACACACACACACACACACACACACACACACACACACATATGCGCGCGCTGGTACATGGTACGCACGCACACACACACACACACACACACACACACACACACACACACACACACACACACACACACACCACACACACACACACACACACACACACACACACACACACACACACACACACATACACACACACACACACACACACACACACACACACACACACACACACACACACACACACACACACACATTGGTACGCGCACACTCATGGTCATGCCTCTACAAAGCGCGCATGGCAAGATGCCCCAGAAATGATAATAAACTGAGTCAATTTTCCAAAAAAGTCAAATTTGATAATAAAAAAATCTGTAATTTGTGATAGGTAGAACTGGATTCAATACTTAGAATCCACTTGTGAGTGCACTGATTTCTCTGACTGTGTCGTTTATGGCATAATAGAAACAGGCCTATCAGCTAAACTACAGCTCAGAATGGTTTATCCACCTACCACACATCATTAATGTCTTACAAAAAAAGGCAAACTCCATTAATTTTCATATAATTCTGACAACAAAATCTGTGCATAGCTTTAGAGAATTAATGATATTCCACATGATTTTGCGGGGTCTTAGCACTGTCAATGCCGATAGGTTAGGCTTTGAGGCAGGCTTCTGTCTGACCCTATGCGATGGACTACACTTCCTGCTCAGAATGGACCCAACATGATGGCAGGTGTTCCGTGCTGGGGCTACGATAGGAAGATCCTGGAGTGTGGCTATGTATGGACATGAGCGGCGAGAGGGGTTTTCTTTTCATTTATATTTTCTTTTAATGGTCGTCAGATGTGTTTAATCTGCTTTTTTTTTTCCACATCACTAAACAAGATTAATATGTTCACTGTCTGTGTCTGTTCTCTGTGTCTGTGCCTCTCTCTCTCTCTCTCTCTCTCTCCTCTCTCTCTCTCTCTCTCTCTCTCTCTCTCTCTCTCTCTCTCTCCTCTCTCTCTCTCTCTCTCCCATCAGCCTACTGTGTCAGAAACAGACAGATGAGACAAGAAACAGTTGATGATAAGATGGGAACGAAGAGTCAAGGCCAGTCTCCAAGACTGGCAATGTGTCTGGACTCGGAACACAGCATCCGAGAGTCAAGTCTGAAGCCAGACCATTTGATACGAAACTGATTTTTTCTTTTTTTTTCTTTGTTGTTGTTTTTGTTGTTGTTGTTGCTTTTTTGCCTAGAGGTGATACTATCAAACTGGTGCACAGCGGCAATAGCGATCTTCATAATGGAGAATGACAAAAACAGAGGTACTGTATCTCCACATGTCTTTTCTTCGTCTTTTAGCACGCCCCACCTCCCTTCTTTTTTTTTCCTTTTGGTGTTTCACTTTTCATCTTCTTGAATGCATTTTCTTTTATCACAACGGAAACGGAGAAGTTCGCAGAAACTCTCATGAGAAAAATACTTTTCGTTTCCAAGCCAGAAAATGCCAAGAGAATTCTCGTCTTTCCACGCGCAGCATATATCCGTCAGAGATTTCTCAAGTTACCTGTTTTTCATTGGGTTTTTTTTCATATCTAAGTTCCTTTCTGTGTTTGTTTGTTTGTTTTTTTTCACAGAAACTTTGCGATTGCCGGGATAAGTTTTCTTTTTTCCTTTTTCATTTGTCTTTTTGTATTGGCAAAATCCCTTATCACGTAGGCCGAGTCATGCTTCACGGTCCCGTGAAAAGGTTTGGTGGCGATTTTTTCTTTCTTTCTGCGTACGCAGGCTGATACTGATACTCCTGCGGACACTGCCTGTATAGACAGGCAGTGGAGTTTTGTGTGTATGACCGTTTTTCATCCCGCCATTAAGGCAGCCATACTCCATCTTCGGGGAAAGTGCGTGTTCCGTGTAACGTGTCATCCATACCAACGGCCAAACTGGCCTTCTCTTCCGAAAGTTGGTGATGGGATTTGACGTGTGCGCAAGATGTTGTGCGTGCGTTCACACACGGAACATCGGTTTATAGTCTCATTCGAAGGACTGTATGGGGAATGGAGTCCGAACCAATGTTAACTCCGAGGGAAAAATCCCCCTGTACCGAAATTCGAACTCGCAACCCCAGGATCACGAGTCCGGTGCTCTACCAACTGAGTTATTCCGACCCCCTGGTGGAGATAAAAGGTGCAAAGGTTACGGGTCATAGGTCATCGTGACACTGGGGCCCCGAGTGACCACACAGAAAATGGGTCGTTAGCAGCGTAGAGAGAGAGAGAGAGAGAGAGAGAGAGAGAGAGAGACGGATGGACAGACAGAGTTACTGCTATATTTAGCAGGGGTTCCATTTATTGCAAAATTTTGCGTAATTATTGCGTTTTTCTGCCTTCCTACGCATTTTTTTCGCGGCCGTGCGTTTAGCGACGCAATTTTCCCAGGACCCTGTTCTCAACCGCAAGCCTATGTCAGAGGGGCAAAACACGGCACAGACCTACAGCAGACTGCTTGACACCGCTGACAAACGAGCCTCCCCGCCCGTACTGTTGAGACGAAACGTTTGAACCTGTGCGCTCCGACCAGTCAAGTGTCGAACGGACGGAGTGCTTCACGAAACGTTTGAACCTGTGCGGTCCGACCTATATGCGAGTTTTAAACCTTTCGAGTTTGATCCCACATGCCGCTTCAAAGGACTGTACAATTGAATACGAAGCTTTTTCTCGAATATTTAGATTCTTATAATTTTTTGAGTTGACATTCCAAAGCACATCATGGCCTTGGTACGATTCAATCAAATGTTTGGTCTCCGAATCGGACAGTCTGATCGCCTTGCTGGACGACGCCATTTTTCCGTTGTCATGGGTGTTCGCTCAATGCTGAGCGTTGATTGGTTGGAGGATACTAGCTGTCCGTTTCGAATAGATCACGGTGTATCTCGAACGGTCGG
>CM031596.1:107480667-107488167 GCA_018398815.1 Conus ventricosus
ACAGTAGTCTAAAGCATCACGCTCGCGCTAATTTTTCGTCGCTCTTTAAAGTGACAGTTTCTGAATATGATTTGAAATGAATACTTCCTGCGGTGCATACTCACGCTTTTGTTATGGAAAATTACTCTTACAATGGAAATCTGTGAAATCCAGTGATCTTCCATAGGAAGCAGATTCTATCCTCACTGACTGGTAGTCCGAAGATGTGTGTTTGTGAACTGGAGGGTTGGGATGGGGAGAGGAGTAAGGAGGGACACTCAGAGAGAGAGAGAGAGAGAGATGGAGAGAGGAGAGAGGAGAGAGAGAGAGAGAGAGAGACGATCAACGATCAACGATCAACGATCAACGAAAGTTTAATGAACAAGGCCATTTGCCCATGTCATACGGGAAAAAAGGAGGCATCAGAAACAAAGGACATAGTACAATGAGCATAATTCATATGGGAAACATGAAATATGATGCAAAAACCATTAGTACATATCACTGGAAACACGGGACATAATACAGTGAGTACAGCATGCAGTATAATATCTGCATGTATTTCAAAAAAGGTGTCTCACAATACTGACCAAGAGAATGAATAGGATCGTGGTTAAAGGGAGGTGGGGAAAAAATCTGTTTTTTAAAAAGGAACTAAATAACGGGAAGTTGGGAAGAGAACACACACACACACACACACACACACACACACACACACACCACACACACACACACACACACACACAAACTAAGTGTTGATTGAATTTCTAAGTTCAAATGCTCTGGCAATGAAATTAGCAAGACCAAAAGTATGTTTGGGGCTTGCCAATAGTAATGACATTTTAAAAACCGTGGGGTTGACGAAGAATTTCTTTGGCAAAAATTGCTCTCGTAGAGCATGATATCTGGGGCATTTAAGGAGAAAATGATACTCACATTCGTTTGTGTTGGGACAAAAGGGACAAGTGTGATCTGTTTGTGCCTTTGAGAAGCGAAAACGGTGGGGTTTCAGACATGATACACCTAATCTGAATCTAATTATTGGTTTACGTAAACTTATATTTTTCATTTCAGATAGATATGGAGAAAGACTATGTGATGACTTGATAGAGGAAAAGAATTCAAATCGCTGTTTAGATTGAATTTGACTATTCCATCCTTGGCGAAAACAATCAATTAATCTTTGTTGAAATTCTTGTAAGAAAATTCTATCATTTCCGACCCCCTGACTTTCCCACACAAAGCCAAATCCATGATAGTACAATGTAAAACAAACGGAAGAAACCCAATTTATTTTTGTTTCTACAATGCAAGTTAAAGAGTGTCTGATAAGCTTTATTGGGGAGACGATCTGAGGCATTTTCAGAAGTTTAAGCCAATATTTAATACATCTAGTTCTAGTTGTTATATACTAACGGGTATCTCCCTGTTTCGCCGTATACTAAAGCACTAGGTGTTTGTATGCTGACGTTGAGAATCTTTTAATTGCAAATAAATGTACTTTGTTCTATTACGCTCGTGATCGGCTACAAGGCCCCAAAACTTCCATCCATAGTGAGCATTGGTTGTACCTGACAATCAAATAGCTTAAAAATAAACGAGGACATGGTTACCAAGTTTCCATAAGATTTTTAGTATACATAGAACACACTTTTTTGCTCGTGATGCCATGTCATCAAGCGCGTAAGAAAACGTTAACCCAGTTGAAAAAATAATACCTAAGTATTTATACTGGTTAACAACTTCTATTTTATCATAACCATAAAACCATTTTTTCACGGACTGCAAGATATCCCCCCTTCCTGAACACTACTATTTTAGATTTCTCTAGATTGACAGTAAGCCTAAGTTTACCTGCTGTGTTCTTTAAAATATTGAGCTGTTGTTGGAGTCCAGTAATTGTATACGCCAACAGAATGATATCATCAGCGAATAACATTATTAGGATTTTCTTTAAGTCAGGTGCTAATGGAATGCCATGTTTGCCCTTAGAAATTATTTCATTTGTCAGTTCATTAATAAATAGAGAAATAAAATGGGGCTGCATATATCTCCTTGTTTTAAGCCTTGTGGACAGAAAAAGGTGTCTGTAAGGTCATTTTTACAGCGTACTCTTGCTTTAACACGGAATACATACTTTTTAATGCCTTAAACATTTTCCCATTTACTCCGTTTTTTCTCAGTATCTCCCATAGTAAATGTCTGTCAACAAGATCAAATGCTTTTTTAAAATCAATGAATGCAATATACAATTTCTGGTTATTAGATAATTGTTTTTTAACTAGGGCAAATAGAGTATAGATATGGTCTATTGTGCTGTATTTCTTCCTAAAGCAGCTTGCATTTCACTAATTATATTATTATTTTCTACACACAGGGTTAGACGTTTATTTAGGACGTAACTGTATAACTTCCCACTAATGTTTAAAAGTGAAATGCCCCGATAATTGTCTGGAAGGTTAATATCACCTTTTTTAAGTATCGGTTGTATTAAAGCTTCTGACCAATCACTAGGGAACAGTCCTGAGTCAAACAGTTTGTTAAAGAATACTGTAAGAAAAGGAATAACTCGAGTATCAGCGCATTTAAAGAACTCACTACATAGTCCATCTGGTCCAGCAGCCTTATTATTCTTTAAAGCCCTCAAGGCATCCCTGACTTCACTTTCAAAATTTCTGTTTCCAGGACAGAAATATCATAATCTTGACTCTCTGTATCTGCATAATTAATGCTTTCATGAAAGTTGTCTAAATCTTGCATAGTATAATCAGAATTAAATACTTTACTAAAATGCTGAAACACTGTTCCTTGTTATGTCACTGGTAGTTGGAGCAGCTTTGGAATACATTTTTTATAGTTTGCCAAAATAGTTTTGGGTCATTTTTGTTATCCTCTAATGCTTTTATTAAACGGTTTCTATGTTCTTGTGTTTCTCATTTAATAGATGTTTATAATCTCTAAGGAGATTACAATATATCACCTGAGATCCTCTTTCATCACTACGTTGTTACACTGTTTAAATTGTCGTAAGGCAAATCTGGCTTTCTGTCTTTTTTCCCAACAATCTGGATCAAACCAAGGTTTCTTTCTATCATTGCCACTAGTAATTGTTTTTAGCATACACTGACCTGCTTTGTATAAAGCTTCATTGAATTTACCCAGTGCCAAATTATGTCTACATCAATTAGATTTAAAGCATCAAGAAAAAGTAATTGTACATCCTGAGAACATAGTTGTGTAATATATTCTGGTTCTTTATCCTTAGTCCATACAAATTTATGTTACTTTGCATATTTCTTTACATTCTTTTCATTTGGATGATGTTTAGCAAGCTGTAGCTCAAAATGACGGGCATAGTTTTGACTCGATTTTAGACAATACTTTAAGCTTTACACCCAGATGAATAATGGAGCTTTGACATTAAAAAATAGTCTATTACACTTGACCCGTTGGGTGCAATATATGTGTAACTGCATTTACATCACCTGCAAGAAATCCATTGAGAATTACAATATTGAATTGTTCAACACGTCAAGAAGATACTTTCCAAAATCATTGACAATTCTATCTTCAGATACACGTATAAACAGAGATTTAACGTCATGATTCCTCTCTCAAATCCTCACAGCATTCCACCATTTGGGTAAACAAAGTTCTTTAACATTCGTATTGCCAGTTCTTGCGTTGAGGTCTCCAAAGATCAACAAAGGAAGGTCCCATGGTCTTGTGTGAGGTCAAGTATGCACTGTTCTAAAAGATATTATACCATTTCTATTTCTGTTTCACAGTAATACTGACTGTGAAGTGGGAGGTAAGTACATACCTATCAGAAAACAATCCATAGAATTACCCAGTTAGATCTCTAGACATAATGAGAATTAAACAATTGTCCAATTCTGTAGGGATACACTTTATGAGATGTACAAATTGTTTCTTAACTAACATCACAATCCTCCAGACAGACGGGCATGTGACTATGTTTGATAGTTTTACACCGGGGACACAAAAAACCTTGTAATTTGGAAAAAGACTAACTGGAAAATCAACTGAGAACGTTTCTGTCAGTAAATAATAATCATATGATTGTAGAAATGATCTAATCTCTGGATCATAGATTTTAGACAGTCCTTCTATATTATAATTCAAAAAGAAAGAGTACTGTTCGAATCGTTAGAATTATTTACAGGACAATGATACATGGGCATGGCCTGACCCCTAGGTGTTTGTATCTGGGTGTTGGTTGTGCGTTTTAGTTGTGCTTCTTCCACCTGTGACTGTGAAAGCTTCTGTGAGGTGAGTCTGTCTGCCAATAGTCCTGCTTCGTGTACGGGGACCACATCCAGGGGGTGGGTCCTCCTCATCCTCCAAAGATATGAAGGTGTTTTGAGGGACTGGACTGGACCTAGTAGAAGGCATTGTCAAACAGGTGATTGGCTTTCAATGTCATCCTGAAATACAGCATCAGTGTCTTGTGCATGATTCCTTGTCGCAGTTTCTTTTTCAGATTGTATTTTGTTTACAAGTTGCTGGTTTCCTACTCTTGTCTTTTGTCTCGGTGTTTGATAGTCTTGAGTGTTGTCCATGGTGAGGGAGTTGTTACATTGGTCATGCTCTGATTTAGAGTATGTGAGAATGATCAGGCTGGAGATTTTGATCTATCTGTTCTGTGTTTATACGCAGGGGCGTTCTCTGATTCCGATAGCATACGACTGTCTTTCTGTCTCATCAACAGCAGACCATGGATCTGCCAGCTGCTTAACACATGTTTGGCTTAAGTCCAGTTCGTTGTTTGTTGTGGATGGGGTGACTAGGCATTCACCGACTGGTGTTCTGATGGTAGAGGGGGGTGTGTAGATGGCTGAGTCACTTCAGGAGGAGCTGATCTTGCAGCTGTACCATGGAGAGGCTGCATTGAAGATTGGAGTCCATACCAAGACAGAAAGTGTTGTACATAGCATTTGGTGCTGCAGGTAACGCAGTTGATGCATCATCACTGGGAGTCTGGCACACTCCACTAGTTTAACCCCTGTGACATAGGTTGTCTGGACATTCTTCATAGGCTCCTCCTTGCTGGAGGGTGGGAGATCGGGTGTCTTAGCTGGGGACCAGCATCTCGGTAAGGACTGAAGCCTGGAGCAGACTCTTCACCGCCTTGTGCTGAGGGGGACACTAGCCTGGCTCCCCACTTATCATTACTGTCCTTTGCCTAAGATGGTGGGTACGTTGAGGCATGGGAGGATTCACTGGCTGGTCAGTCGTCTTGTTTGATGAAGGGTGTGGTGGGGCTGTATCTTCCTTTCTTGCCTTTTCCTTTTAATTTCTGCACCTGGCTGATCACTAGACTTTCCGGTGTTCTGGTGTTTTATAAGTCGTGGGAAGGTGTCCAAGCTTGCAAACCAGGGTAATTCACTAGCATCCTGGGAGTTTGATGTCTTTTCATTTGTTGTATTTTGGGGATTCAGATGGATGCCTTGTCATCATTTACATTTCTGTTTGGTGCATCATTGGAGGTTTTAGCATGTTTCTCTGGGAATCTTCGTGGAGAACCATTTGTTTGTCCCTTTCTATAGGAAAGGCGACCATTCCAGAAGTATGCAGACCTTCCAGCATTCCTCTCTTCCCTGATGATCTGGTTTTGGCGGGTAGTCAAATCTGTGGCGACACGAATGTGGAGTTCAGAGGACAAGCAACGCCTACAGTCTTGTGATTTCAAGATTAGTAATTTATCTCTCCAATGGCTGAAAGCAGCAACAATTGGGCGGATAAAATGTGGATTTTTTCTCTTTGTCCAACACAGATGTGCCCGTTCTATATCTTGGATGTCCACTGTTTAGCAGGAAAGAATCTATTTAAGCAGTTGGACAATCTTACGGGTGCAGTCAGTATCACTCTCTTGTGGGCCTTCAAAGACATGAAAAATCTTAAGTTGTTCGCGTGGAAAAGGACTCTAGTCTATCTATATGATCCTCCATTTCATGGTAGACTTTGATAAAGAGATCCTTCCACTGAAACAAATTTTCACATTGTTCTTCCAGGATGTGGCATTTGTTTGGCGAAGATACCGACATCATGTCTGAGCCGGTCATTGTCTTTCGCCAGGGTTTCAAAGCTTTGATTTAATGTGCTTTTGTGGTCAATGTGTTGGGGGTAACCTGCCACGGCAAACATTCTTTGATGCAAAGATTTATACGTTGTATTGTTATCGAATCTGTAATGTCACTTAGATCTCTGGGAGATGGGTGTTCCTGATAATATGGTCTGACCCAGGGTAATGACTTTGATCGTAATAATTTCTTGTACAGCTGAAATCATCATAATTGGTATTTTGGGAAGTTTTGTTGCATTGGTCCAGGGTTCGCCTCTATATCCCCACAAGACAGGAGGAACCAGCTTAGTAAAATAGAAGATGTTTCAAGAAAAAAGAGGCATATGACCAGCCAAGAAACAATGGTAACGTGATAATAATAATTACGTTCGATTTTTTTCTTCCACCTCGTCATAAATTCGAAGCGTACTGCCACTGCCCACATGAGGAACAATCTATTCAGATGTGTAATTATTGGATTTTCTGTAAGGCACGAGCGTGGGCGCGAATCTATTCCAGTCCATTGTGTGTTCATCTTTGATGGAGAGGGCATGCCATCGTAGAGGGGTACGCCACTGTAGACAGGGAGCACACCACCAGGACGAAGGAGGGCACCTCATCATATACGAAGGGCATATCACCGTAAATGAGGAACACCCCATCACAGGTGATGGGCATGTCAACCCAGCCAGGGAGACACCATTGCAGACAAGGTGCATGCCAACCCAGCCAAGGAGGACACCATTGCAGACAAGGTGCATGCCATAGCAGACAAAGGGCACCCCACCACGGGCCGAGGGCAAATCACTGTAGGTGAGGGGCACACATACAATAGAAGAGCATGCCATCATGGGTGAGGGGCACACCATCGTAAATAGCGGGCATGCCATCATAGATGACGTGGGGCATGCCATCGTAGTGAATGGACATACCATAACAGAAGAAGGGCGCGTCATTGTAATTGAGTAGCACGCCATTGTAGACGAGGGGAACACCACCATAGACAGAGGGGG
The DNA here is from genome assembly GCA_018398815.1 of Conus ventricosus. Lineage (NCBI taxonomy): Eukaryota > Metazoa > Mollusca > Gastropoda > Neogastropoda > Conidae > Conus > Conus ventricosus. Next base: position 107,487,745 of record CM031596.1, read on the forward strand.
GCACACCATCATAGATAAGGAACATGCCACCACAGACATGGGGCACACCTCCAATGTAGACAGGGGGCACACCACCGTAGGTGAGGGGTATGCCACTGTAGACCAGGGACAACACCTCCAATGTAGACAGGGGGCACACCACCGTAGGTGAGGGGTATGCCACTGTAGACCAGGGACACACCTCCAATGTAGACGGGGGCACACCACCGTAGGTGAGGGCATGCCACTGTAGACAAGGGGAACATTTCCAATGTAGACAGAGGGCACACCACCGTAGGTGAGGGGTATTGCCACTGTAGACCAGGGACACATCTGCAATGTAGACAGGGGGCACACCACCGTAGGTGGGGCATGCCACTGTAGACCAGGGACACATCTCCAATGTAGACAGGGGGCACACCACCGTAGGTGAGGGGTATGCCA
>CM031596.1:107523167-107528167 GCA_018398815.1 Conus ventricosus
TGTGTAGGGGTATGTGATGGACACGTGGAAGGGAGAGGGGAGGAACAGGGAGAGAGAAGAAAAAGGGAGTGTGGGGGTGGCGATGTGGTGAGAAAAGATCTCTGTGTGTGTGTGTGTGTGTGTGTGTGTGTGCGTGTGTGTGTGTGTGTGTGTGTGTGTGTGTGTGTGGGGTGTGTGTGTGTGTGTGTGCGTGTGTGTGTGCGCGCGCGCGGTGTGTGTGTGTGTGTGGGGCGCGCGCGCGCGTGCGTGCGTGTGCAGATGGCAGTGTTCCTTGACATGGGGTTCTTTCCGTGCAACTGTAAACCCCCTATTATATAACCGACCGCTGGCAACGTTCATTAAACCCTCGGCTACATGCCGACAGCCAAGACTGATGGATTCCTTCCTGTTGCACTAAAACAACACACGGCTGCGTTCCCTGGAGTCGGGGATGTATGGGAGGCTTCCGGAAGGGGCTGCTCTACGTGAAGGCATATACACATGCTTGGTGTGAGAGGATGCGGGAAGACTGGTGTAGGTTCCCCCTGGTCAAGGTAATACATGAACCGCACAGCGTATGGTTCAGGGTTGCCACACAGCATTTCAGCTGTATTCTGATGTACGTATTTTCAACGATCTCTCATTTTACAAATAATACTGGGTATTACATTCTGTACATTGAGCCTGCTTTATCAGGGGCAATAGCTTTAATGAAAAAAATTACTCTCTCTCTCTCTCTCTCCTCTCTCTCTCTCTCTCTCTCTCTCTCTCTCTCTCTCTCTCTCTCTCTCTGGAGGACTGAATGTAAAAAAGTACATCAGTGCTTATCTATTATCCTCGCAAATATAGAGTTTTGTCTTGTCTTGTCTTGTCTTGTCTTGTCTTGTCTTATCTTGTCTTGTGTGTGTGTGACTCTCTCTCTCTCTCTCTCTCTCTGCATCTTTCCGTTCGTTTTGCCAGTTGCCATATTTCCGAGAGTCGAATGTGCTTAGCTCTTTTGCAACGTGGTTTATCTGCAGATTTAGGTCATTTCTCTGTGAGGTAGCAATCGTCGTCGTCGTCGTTCCCCTTCTCTCTCTCTCACCAAGATTACGAGTCCGGCGCTCTACCAACTGAGCTTTTCCGACGGAGAATCCTTCATGTGTTTACATTATTGGTCATATTATTACAAAGTGCGCTCAGCACCTGAGCACTGTGAACTCACCGTTACAGACTGTTACAGACTGTGGAGGGATGTAGTGTTCTGGATGATTTAAAACCTTACAGTGATATGAACAATGATGTGTTATGTTTTGCAGATTGTCACAGCTCTCTCTCTCTCTCTCTCTCTCTCTCTCTCTCGACGCTGGACCGTTGAAGAGGGGGGAACGTGAAAAAACGTCGCTCCACCAACATGGCCCGGGCCCAAGCAGCCCCTTTTTTAAACTGAAAAACTTTGGGGGGATCGTATTTGCCAGTGGTAAAAGTTCAGTAATACCACAAGTGGGGTTCCCTTTCGATGTATGTGTCTCCGGAGGGTTTAAAAACCAAATTTTTTCCCACTTTCCCAGCGACGAGGTGGGTTTCCCCCCCCAATTTTAAACCGGGCGACGACCCCGGTTTCCCCACTTTACAGCGACGACGTGGGGTTGTTTGCCTTTCCCGAAAAAAACCCACGGGGTTTCTTTCGCGGGGAAAAACCGGCAGCATACTCCCTTTCCCACTTTTCTTCTCTCTTTTCTCTCTGGGGGGCACTGGAGGGGTTCTCGCGGGAAAGGGGGCCGGGGGGGAAATCGTGTCAGGAGGGTCCCAGTAGGAAGTTTTTCCCCTCGCCCGCTGTCATTTCCCGGGGACTCGGTGCTCACGCAAGCTGTTACATTGCTGTTGCCTGCTGCGGCTCGGGTTTGCGCAAACCTAAAGGAACGAAATGACAAACTCTCACCCTTTGGAAAAGTTTCCCCAGCGACACATTTTCGGAGAAATTTTTTTGCTGACCCAAAAGCCCAAAAGGGCTTTGTTTCCCCCTCATGAATTTGATCCTTTACCCCTCAAAACGTGGGGCCGACGATTTTCTCCCCTCTCTAAAAAATTTGTGCAAGTTTTCCCCAAGTTTCCTGTCATCACACAAGGGTTTTTCGGGTTGTGATTCTCTGACGTGGTAAAATTTTGTTTTCCGACCAGATTTTTCGGGTGGGGTTTGGTTTATTTGTGGAATAATGTACTGGGGGCCACGTGGATTAATGTGTTTCACTATGCTGTGAAGGAAAAAAGGGCCCGGCACTGCCCTGACCCCCCAGGTGAGTAGGGTATTTTTCTTTCTTTTGACTCTTCTCCGGGGCCCCGGGGGTTTGTCCGTTCAAGAAAATCTCATTTGGACATAAACTGAAACCAAAGTTTGAAAACCAAATTCAGAGACGATTCACAAAAAAGTAGCGAAGAACCTTTTTTTTGGAGAAACGGGCTCGTTACCGAATATTCAGCTCTTTTTGCTTGAAAAGTTTAAATTCCAATTTAAAGATTTCTTTCATGTTTGGAAAAACTGTTTTGAAAAACCTTCATTTTTTTTTAAAAAAGAAAACCTTTTCACCCTCCCCTCGCCAAATTTTGTTCCCGTACCCTTTCATAATATTTCAAACGGTTGCAGACTTTCTGGGGACAATAACTCTGTACTTTACTGGGGGCTGGGGGGAAACCCTTGCGTGTAAAGGGTTTAAAAACTGCCCCCCCTCTGGGACAGTGAAGAATGTAAAATTCCAAAAAAACCAGCCCATACATGATTTCTCACTAGTTTAAAAATGTGGAGAAACTGTGTAAAACTCTCCCCCACTATCCCTGAATGTTTTTTTCGGGCTCGCTTTCAGACCCCCTGGGGCCTAGTTTTCCCCAAAAATTGATTTTGGGGACTTTTGGGTGGTTTCCTGAAACATCTCCAAAAAAAAGATTATGTTTTCAGCCCCTTCCATTCCCCCATCTTCTTGAAAGTCGGATGGTACTTGGAATTTACCGTCATCTTAAATTTTCTGCCCGCCTGTGGTTCCAACTTCTGGGGAGCAGTATTAAAAACAATTTTTAAAAAAAAACCTTTTCCCAAAAGGGAAAAGCACCCCCATCAGTAAGAGGACAAAAAAACCAAACTCGACGCACTTTGCACAAATTCGCCCCCACCCTAAGCACCCCCTAGCCCTCTCCCTGACCTAAAGAGGGGGTTGGCCATCTGGAACGGACATTTAAAATCGGGGAGTTTTTTTTTAAATAAACCACTATTCAAGACACTTTTAAACTGCTATGGTTAAAAGGACCCCCAAATTTGGGGGAAAAAAATGAACTTCGTGCGCTTTTTCCGAAAAATTTTGTTATCAAAAAAACGGGGAAAATAAAGCAATCTAAAGTGTTTTTTGGAAAAAATTTTTTGAAGAAAAAAAACCAAACGTTTGTAAAAAAAAACCCCAATCAATTAAATCCCATTAAGTAGTATCCGCCCCGGGGCAAAAAAAAATGAAAAAATCAAAAAACTAAAAAAATTTAGTAGAAACTCAAACTGCTAAAACTCTCCCCTTTACCAAAAAGAAATTTGCATCACACAATGCACAGACAAACCACACAGACCCACCCGAGACAGGAGTGAAGAGAAGAGAGGGTTTCCACTGAAAGTTTTTAAAGAACGCGCCCATGAGAATGTATGTTGACTGACCTTTTCCAGGGGGGGAAAAGGGGAAATCCAGTTTAAAGAACAGCAAATTTGGCCCTAGGGAAAATGACTGGGGACACCGCCCAATGACAAACAAAGTACCCCTTTTTCTAAAAACCTTTTCCAATGTTTTTTGCTGTCCTCTCAGAAAATAAACGACAATCAGTTTTCCCCAAGGCCTTTTCCCAAAATTATTAGGGATATTCCCCAAATAAAAACAAACAAAAACTTTTAAATTTAACAACGTTTCAAAATCCCACCCAAAAAAAATTAAACCAATGTCCACCCCCGAAAGGCCAAAATGTTGTTAATGGGGACTTGTCATTCGTTTTTAAAAATCCTAAAAGGGGAAACCAAGGGGTGATACTATTTTTAAAAGATTTGTTGTACCAGGTATGTCGAAAAGGGACCACACAGATGGCTTCTTTTAGTTCCAGTTACTCCAAACATTAAGTTTGGTAATTATCCGGGTTGGCATAAAATTCTTCCCCTTTGGGACCTATCACCCCAGATTACGGGGGAAGTTTCCTTGTCACCCTCCCTTCTAAAAAAACGCCCCCACGGGAAAGTGTGGCGTTTAGCTCATATTTCCTTTCCAGAGGAAAACCCACCATTTTTAATAATTCTAAATTTTCCATCGAAAAAAAAATTAAAAGATGTTTTGGGAAAAGAAAAAAGGGTTTTATTTTCATTGATCTTTTCCCCATTTTTTTCTTTTGATACAAGTTTTTGTACAAAGACATGAAGCTTCCTAGCCCCGGGGGTACTGCTAAAAAAGCTAAGGAAATAATAAAACCCTCTGGGGGCTTAAAACCCCGAAGAAAGAATGCCCCAAAAATCGCCTAAGGCCCGGGTTTAGAACTGGCCCCCGAAGGTACACTCAGTCAACCCGCCCAAAAATTTACCCTCCCAGTTTTTCGACTTCAATCCCCGCTCCCCTGCTTTTCCCGCACCAACCAAAATTTTTAAAATTCAGGACCGACATCAAAAACTCCCCCCCCCCCCTTCTTTCAAAATCTTGTGTTAAAATCCCCCCCTCTTGTGCAAATTCACATCCTAGAGTGGTAAAAATCCCTTGTTCCTTCCAAACCCCCCCCAAATTTTCTTCCCAAAATTTTTAAAAAAATTCCTTTTGGGGGGCCCCCCCCAAACCCAAAAATCAATCCTTTTTTGGGGGCGTATCCAAAATAAAACCCCCCCCTTTTTTAAAAAACCCCCGAACAATTCCCCCCTTTTCAAAATTTTTAAAAAGGGGAAAAAACTGGCGAGCCAACATTGGCCGGTTTTTCAGCCTAAACCCCCTTAAAAAATTTTTTTTGGGTTTAAGGGTTTTTTTTTTTCAATTTAAATTTTT
>CM031596.1:107530667-107540667 GCA_018398815.1 Conus ventricosus
ATTTTTAAAAAAACCCCCCCAAAATTTTTTAAAAAGGGTTTAAAAAAAAAAAAATTTTTTAAAAAAAACCCCTTTAAAAAATTTTGGTTTTTTCCTTTTTTTTTTGGGAAAAAAATTTTTAAAAAAAATTTTTTTTTTTCCCCCCCAAACAAAAATTTTTTTTTAAAGAAAACCCCCTTTTTTTTTTTGGGGGGGCCCTTTTCCCCCCCCCTTTTTTCTTTTTTTTCCCCCTTTTTTTTTTTTTTTTGTTTGGAAGGGGGGGTTTTTTTGGGGGGGGTTTTTAAAATTTTTTTTTAAAAAAAAAAAAGGGGGTTTTAAAAACCCAAAAAAAAAACCCCCCTTTAAAAAAAAAAAAAAAAAAGGGGGGGTTTAAAAATTTTTTGGTTTTAATTTTTTTTATTTTTGGGAAAAAAAATTTTTTTTTTTGGTTTTTATTTTTTTTTTAAAAATTTTTGGGAAAAAAATTTTTTTAAAAAAAAAATTTTTTTTAAAGGGGGGTTTTAAATTTTTAAAATTTTTTAAACAATTTTTTTTGGTTTTTTTTTTTTAAATTTAAATTTTTAAAAATTTTCCCAAAAATTTTTTTAAAATTTTTTTTTTTTTTTTTTTTTCCTTTTTGGGGAAAAAACCCCCCCCCCCTTTTTTTTTTTAAAAAAAATTTTTTCTTTTTCCCCCCTTTTTTTTTCTCTTTTTTTTTTCCCCTTTTTTCCCCCCCCCCTTTTTTTTTTCCCTTTTTTTCCCTTTTTTTTTAAAAAAAACCCTTTTAAAGGGGGGGTTTTTTCCCTTTTTTTCCCCTTTTTTTAAAAAATTTTTTTTTTTAAAACCGGGTTTGGGTTTTTTTAAAAAAAAACCCCAAAAATTTGAAAAAAAAAAATTTTTTTTAAAAATTTTTTCCCCGGTTTTCCCCCCCCCCTTTTTTTTTTTTTCCCCCCCCCTCCCCCCCTTTTCCCCCCTTTTCCCCTTTTTTTTTTCTCCTTTTTTTTTAGGGGGGTTTTTTTTTTAAAAAAGGGGAAATTTTTTTTTTTTTCCCCCAAACCCTTTTTCCCCCCCCCTTTTTTTTTTTTCTTTCCCCCCCCCCTTTTTTTTTGGGGTTTTAAAATTAAGGGGGTTTTTTTTTTTTTTAAAAATTTTTTTTTTTTGGGGGGTTTTTTACGAGGACAGGATGAAATTTTTGCAGTAGAACCGGTAGGAGGAAAGGGAATTGCGTGCGAATCGGGAGGGCGCAAAAATGTGTGTTGTACGCCCCCTTCCGGAACAGATTCTAGGTTCAATATTGATTTACTATCATGTGGAATTATATTTGTGATTATTATGTGTTCTGTATTTCTATCTTTTCAGATCATGCTATTCGATAGATGTAATGTTTGACAATACATATGTGTATATGTGCGCATGGGTTATATTTGAATTGTAATGTTATCATTTTTAATCATTATCATTCATTGATGTTGTTATTGCTATTATTATTGCTTTGAAAGGATTGTTCGACAGGTGGATGTTTGGTTAATGGTTGGGGTGTGGAGGGTGGCTTTTGTGTTTGGAATGTTCTTTTTCATTTTTTGAGGCAAGATGCAAACAAGCCTGCTATGTGCTTATTCTTTTCCCTCATTAAACAAATTTCGTTCGTTCGTTCGTTCGTTCTTCTCTCTCTCTCTCTCTCTCTCTCTCTCTCTCTCTCTCCTCTCCTCTCTCTCTCTCCTCTCTCTCTCTCTCTCTCTCTCTCTCTCTCTCTCTCTCCTCTCTCTCTCTCTCTCTCTCTCTCCTCAAGGTAATCTCTGACGACACTATCCTGTCTGGCCCAGCTGGTGTTCGTTTATCCCTGTATTGCAGTCGGGGCTGGGCCTCAGACAGGAGTCTGGTGTTTTATATCCACCGCTTATGTAGGTCATCCTAGACCCCTCGTGGATTTCTGATGCGGCGCTTGCAGAATGAGGTCAGGCTACGTATCCGACTTCTGCGGAACCACGTACGTCTGCCGACTTGTTGACTAATGTTGGTAAATTGTTTTGGTGAAGTGCGTGCCCATGAAAACTCTCACTCGTCCTCTAACCTCCTATCTCGCCTCTTATTCATGTCTCCATTTTCTTCTTTATGCTAATTTTTTTACAAAAGGAATGTAACTCTCTTTCTCTCTCTCTCTCTCTCTCTCTCGTCTCTCTCCTCTCTCCTCTCTCTCTCTCTCTCCTCTCTCTCTCTCTCTCTCTCTCCTCTCCTCTCTCTCTCCTCCCCCCCCCCCTTCGATAGGAGGATTGATTATTCCATATATGTGTGTGCCGATTCTTTTCTCTTTGTAATCAATTTCTTTATTCTTGTTTGTTGTTTAAATCGTTTCTTTTTTCCTTATAAAGTCATCTACGCCTTAACTGTTAATGGATGAACTTATTAATGTTATGAAGATATGTGTGTTTGTTAAAAGTTTTGTAAGTCTTAGTCGCTAGTCATACTTAGTCCCTTAACGGGGCAAGTGCCGGATGAAAAAAAAACATGTGTTTGCTTATCTGTTACCCTTGGAAATAAAGATTATCATCATCATCTCATCATCTGTCCTTTCTGTTGTTTGGTTGGTTTTCAGTCCGTTGGTCCCTGGGAAGTTCTCTAGGATACACTGGCAGAAAGTGATGCTCCAATTGATTGAACCTCCATGCTGGTTTTCAGTTCGTTGGACCCTGGGAAGTTCTCTAGGATACACTGGCAGAAAGTGATGCTCCAGTTGATTGAAACTCCATGGCTGGTTTTACTGTTACCGAGTAGAGTTTCGTATCTTGTATGTTGTACTAATGGCAGCCTTGTCCATACTCGATTCCGATTCAGTCCGTTTGTTTTATTGATATGTGACTGCCAACTCGTTTGCCTACCATTCTGTCTGTCTGTCAGACTCTCTGTCTGTCAGTCGGCCTTTAATGTCTGTCGTCTCCCTCCTCTGTGTGTGTGTGTTGTGTGTGTGTGTGTGTGTGTGTGTGTGTGTGTGTTCATGTGTTTGTGCATGTGCATGCATGCATGCTCATGTGTGTGTGCATGCGTGTAAATGTATGCATATGTGCATGCTTGTGTATGTGTGTGTGTATGTGTGTTTTTATGCGTGTGTGCGTGCGTGCGTGCGTGCGTGCGTGCATGCGTGTGTGTGTGTGTGTGTGTGTGTGTGTGTGTGTGTGGTGTGTGTGTGTGTGTGTGTGTGTGTGTGTGTGTGTGCCTTTATGTTTTCAAGACAGTGGGCGTGCATGTATGGCATCAACATATCCAGAATTGTATCCACAACGTCCAGAACGGTATTCACATCTGGTCTAATTCTACAAGCCACAGTGTCTTAGTTATGCTGCTGCTGTTGCAGCCCATGGTGTGCGCATGACAATGGTTTGAATTAGCCGCCACAGGCTTTCATCACACTCTCTTCTTCTCTCTCAGTTTTGTTTGAAGGTTATGCCAAAGAAGGTGAACGAAAAAAACAAACAAAACAAAAACCCAATCTCTTTCCCAGCCTCTTCGGTTACACTTAGTTTCTGGACGGAGCACAGCATCAAAGACACCGCCCATCCAGTCTGTGATCGCACGAGCGTGACCTGAGGGAGCTTCTCTGCCCATGTGCCGCCTCCTTAGCTCAGCCCCCCATCTCCCCAAACCCCCTCTGGGTCGCCCTCTCCCTTCCTCCACCCCCCCCCCCCTCCCTCCCTCCCCTCCCCCCCCCCCTTTTTCCACTTCTTCAAAACCCAAGGGATTAATTTTTAAAACTAAACTAAATCACCCCCCAAATCTAGGGGCCCCCCCCTAATGTCAAAACCATAAAAAAATTTTTTCCCAAGGGTAATGACATTTCCAAAAAGGAAAAAACGGATATGATATTATAACACTTTTCACATTTATAAACCAAAATTTTTTAGGAAAAGGGGCTCCCATACTTATTTTTGGGGTTTTATTTTTACTTTCCAGGGCCTCGTTTCATTTTTCCCCTTTCTTTTTAAACCAAACGGGGTTTCCTGTTTTTTGGTTTTCTGTTCTTCCATTTCTTGTCTGACGTATTCATTTTCAAAAAGGCTGTGCCAGTCTTGAATAAATTTTGATTTATATTTTTTCCCTTTTTCAGTTTTTTTGGGCTGGGAAATTTTGGGGCCCGGGTTTAAAAGGGTTTTTATAGAAATTTTGGGAGAAACCTTTTGGGGGGGGGGGGGGGGGGGGTTTTTTTTGTTTTTTTTGGGGCTCTGGGGCTGTCAATCGGGGGGGGAAATTTCCGGGTTCTAAAACTGATTTGGAACCATGGTAAACCTTTTTCAAAATTTTAGGGCTCCCCAATCCAGATTAACTACACACATTACCGAAAATGATGTACTTTTTCCAGGATATAACAACCCGGAAAGATCCTGCACAAACGAAAGGGGGAGGGGTCTTTTAAACCCTTCATCAGCAAAAACCCCTTAGTTTAAAAACGACTTCTACAACCCAAACGAAACCCCGTGTAGAATGTGTCTGTTTAGAATTAAAGGGCTGAAAAAAACCCCTTTCCCCTTTTTGGGTTGGATTCTGCTACAGGCCCCCAAATCTGAAAGAGAAAACCTTCGACTTTTTTATTTCCCCGAGGATGGATCATCTCACTAAAACCCAAAGGGAAATTATTTACTGGGAACTTTAACACAGCCCTTCTGAAACAAAAAATAAGGGACCAAGCATTAAATTTTTTTAAAACCTCCCATCAACTCATGAATCTCCAACAAGCCCCAACACCAAACCTAAGACACTTATCGACCATATTTATGTTTCAAAAAAACCACAAGCAAACCTGGGGCCCCCGGGTTCTAAACTTTTGGGATCATTACCCAGTGTGTGTCACTTTGGCCCAAAAAAAAGGAGTAAAAATTCCCAAAACGGACACAAAACCAAAAAACCAAAGGGGGGCCCTTTTTTAACAAACTTTAAAAACCCAAATTTTCACTTGATTTAAACCTCAAATCTCTCATCCGTTTACAACATAACGATCCAAGTTTCGGGGGGGGAAATTTTTTTTCAGAACAATTTTTAAAAAATATATGATAAAAACACGCCCCTCTAAAAACGATTAAAAGTAAGCCCTAATCCCCCAACCGGCATGGGACCCCTAAAGATTTTTCAGGAGGCATTTTTCTTTGAATCTGCTTTAAAAAACATTGGGTAAAGAAAGGGAAAACTAAATATTAGAAAAGCGATAAATTTTACAGAAACGCGAGAAAAAACGAAATACATCGAACTAATTTTCATCAAATCGAACCCAAAATTAAATATGGGGGAGCTAATTTAACCCACTTACCAAAACAAACAATTTTTCTTCAAAATCAACATTTAAAAAACATCTCGCGAACAAATTAACAAACCCCTTTTTCACATACCAAAAAGTTGTCACGGGTATTCTTCAAGACAAAAGACCCTTTAAAAACTGAAACAATAATTTCCCCCAAAAAAAACACACTCGAACTTTTTTTTCCCCCCAAAACATATTAAAAGTCTATCACTACCTAACCCCACCAAAACCGTCAATACCTGCGGGGGGGATGGCCCCCGACGGCCCAAAAAATTTTTTCAAACTATCAGCTCCACAATTACAGAAAGTTTTAAACTCCCCCCAAACTGTGAAACGCAAAAATTCCCTTTTTTCCCAATATTTCAAAAAAGCAAAAAATCCCTTCCCATCTACAAACCGGTGACAGCTCAGAAACCGCAAAAATACAACCAATTTTCATCATTTTTCCCCTCTTTTTCCCAAAACCTTTTGGGAAAAAAACATAAACAAAAACACTTACCCCACCCTTTAAAACATCCGCTTGGGTTCATCCAAAACAGTCCCGGGGTTTCCCACACAACCATTCAACCACACAGCAAATAATCAACCTTGGGTTTAAACTGGCTAAACAGCATCAACAAAAACCCAAATATTGTGGGGTCCTATTTAAATTTAAATTTTAAAAAAAACATTTTAAAGTGATAAACCAAACCTTCCTTCTTTGAAAATTAAAATGTTTTGGCTTATTTTCCCCAGGAACCTTAAACCTTTTTTTTACTCATATCTCACAAATAGGGAACAATGTGTGAAAATTAATACAACCTTTTCCCTTTAATTTTAAAAAACCCTTTCCCCTGGGTTTTTCCCCAAGCTTTTAACTTGGGGCCCTTATGATCACAAAAATTTTTTCAATGATCCCCCTCTACCTATCACACCCCCCCCTGTTAACTTTTTTCGAAAACACAACAATCCCCACAAACCCTTCTGATTTTACTGTTCGTTTGCACAAAAAATTTTTCAAGAAAGTGCGAATGAACCGTGAAATGGACCGAACTAAATCACATGTCCGTTTAAACCCCCAAAAAAAAAAATCCACTTATCACAACCCCAAAAAAAACAAAATCTCATCTTAAGTTTTTCCCCCGGAAAAATCTTTAAAAAAGAACCCGTTGAACAGGTTAAAATGCCTAATTTCTAGGAATAACCATTTATAACAATAAAAGAGCGGGAACTCCATAAACCCACTATGCAAAAAAAAATTTCCCCAAAAAATTTTCCCGCTCTCCAAAATCAAACCTTTCCCCCGAAACCTCATTCACGCAACTCTTTTTCCATTTCCCATATTCAATCATACATAGACTATTTATCTACTCTATGGGGCTTTGCAAACGGGGTTTTAAAACCTCAAAACCCTTGTTAAGCCGGGACAACGAGCACTCAAAATTTGTCCTCCTAAAAAGCATTTTGTCCCCCCTGGCTCGGACTAAAAAAGAACAGTTTTTCCCAATTTGTCTGAGATTAGAATACAACAAAGGGTCTAATGCACAAGATTGTTCTAAAGGCAAACCCCAACATTAGTTCCAAAATTCTCAATAAATTCCCCCAAAGGGCCAAACCCAAAAATTAAAGTCCCGGGTTTCCCAAAGACTTATTCAAACCCTTTAACTATTCCCTGTTTTCCCGTCAATGGAACCGCTCCCCGAAACAACCAAAAAAGCGCCAATGCCTATCAACCTTCAAACCCAAAAATTATTTCAACCATCTTTTTGCCAGAATTACAAAAATCCACCATAAAATCCACCACCTTTTACCACCCCCCTTTGCCTTATTTTAAAAAACCTGACTATTTTTTAAAAATGTTTTTTTACTTGAAAATGCAAATTTTGTTATTTTGTTTAGTAAGTTTTGGGCTATATGATAAATATAGGGGTTGTTTGGGTGTGTTTGTGTGTGTTTGTTGTGGGTGTGTGTGGTTTTTGTGTGTGTGTGTGTTTTTTTTTGTGCGGGGTGGTTTTTTATTTCCTTCCCCCCCCCTTTTTCCCTTCTGTCCCAAATGCTTTTTGTTTTTTTTTGACTTTTTCCTCCCCTTCTCTCTCCCCCTCTCCCCTCTCTCCCTCTTCTTTTCTCTCCACTTCCCCTCTCTCTCTCTCCTCTCTTCTCCCCCTCCTCTCTCTCTCTCTTTTCTCTCCTCTCTCCTCTCCCCACGGGTTTTGCTTTAATGAAATTGAAATTTTTTTTAAACCCTATGGTATCCCCTTTCCCCCCTTTCGACTGGGGGATCTTTTTGCATTTTCCCCCCTCCAATTTTTTGCTTTAATTTTTTCCCCCTCCCCCCCCCCCCCTCCCCCCCCGTGTTTTTAAAAATTTATTGTTTTGGGAAACTTTTGGGAATTTTTTTGATTGGGCAGATTTTTCAAACATGGGTCCCCTTTTTTCGCACCCCCCTCTAGCCCTTCCCTTCCCCCCCCACCCCCCTCCTCTCCCCCTCCCCTCCCCCCCCTCTCCCTCTTCTTTTCCTTTCCCCCCCTCTCTCTCTCCCTCTCTCTGCAGGGTTAAACCCCCCATCCCCTTTGCTCCTGCTTCTCCCCCTCCCCCCTCCTTTTCTCTCTCTCCTTCCCCTCTCCTTTTCTCTCTCTCTCTCTCTCTCTCTTTTTTTTTTTTTTTCCTTTTCCCCTTTTTAAAAATTTTTAAACCCCAAATTTTTTTGTAAGTTCTAGCACTTTTGCAAAGCTTCCTTTGGTTTTCCTTTTTTTTTATAATTTTTTGACCCAAAAACAGGCGAAACAGGGTGTAAAAAACACATCAGGGTTATCATTACCCGTAAAAAAGAATTTTTTCCTTTTCCTTTGGCTTTCGTCTCTCTCAATCATTTTCTCCCCTTGGGAAACTTCTTACAATTTTTAAATGAACACTTAAATTTTGCAAAAAATAAAACAACAAAAATGAAAACACAGCAAAGCAGCAGCAACAAAAACAAAAAAACATAAAACAACAACAACAAAAACAACAACAACAACCCCCAAAAAAAAACAACAATAACAAAATCCACAAAAAAATCAACGGGGAGACGAAACCCAAACCCCCCAAATGTTTTCCCCCCCTTTAAATGCATTTTTCACTTTTGCCTACACGTTACTGACTTTTCCGGCTTAAAGATTTCAGACACTTATCCACTGTTGCCACCACCACACTGAATGGGCGTCTGCACAGCCCCATTTAAACCAAGTTGGGGGAGGCCCCAAAAGGAAAGACGAAACGAAAAACCCTGACGGGACTCAAAACGAAAGAAATGCTGAGGGCCTGTTCCTTTCTACCCCATGAAACTAACCCCTCACACGCCTAATTTATTCCTGGCACTCCCCTTTAAGATGGGGGGGGGGGGGGGGGGGGGGGGGGGGGGGGGGGGGGGACGCTTTGTTACGGGGCCCTTTAAACCTAAAATAACCCGGAAAATCCATTGAATGACAAATACAGAATTTTACAAATTTTTTTTTCCCTTTTAAAGTTTTGTTCCTCGGATTTTATTTTCCCCGGGCAAGGGGGCCAGGGCTGGGTTTTGAAAGAATTTCAAACAAGAACTCACATCACCTTTTTTTCACTGGCTAAATCACTACAGCACATCCAAAAGGGGAAAGGCCCGGGAAAGGTTGTGTGTGTGTGTTTGTGGTGTGTGTTTGTGTGTGTGTGTGAGCGCGCGCCGGGATGTAAGTTTTTTGAGTGAGTGTTGGGGTGGCACGCGCGTGGCCATGAAAAAAGTAAAAATAGGAAAAAATTTTTAAAACTTTTAAATGTATCAATGTTTTCACAAAACATTGTTCGTTTCCCAAAAAAGAATTCGCCTGAAAAAATAAAAAAAAAATGGATCCCCTAACGAAAAAAAGGGTTTTTAAACTTTTTGTTTACAAAAAAAGCAGAAAATTTTAAAATAGAAAATGTTTTTAAAAAAAACAGGTGAAAGGGGAAAAAAGTGAAGGAAAGAATGTTAAAAAAAAAAAAAAAAAAAAAAAAAAAAGAAAAAAAAATTTATTGACTTGAAAGGCACGGTCCTCTGCTTGGGCCTGGGACACCCTTTATGTTGACGTTCCCTGTTTGGGTTTCTTTGGGGCCGGGGGTGAAATGGGTTATTCGAAAGACAGAAATTTCGCATAAATTTTTTCTAGGAATGGCATGGGGGAAAGAGACTACAAAAAAACTAACTGAAAGAGAGAAAGAAAGAAGAGGAAAAGAAAGAAGAGAAAAAAGAGAGAAAATTTTGGGGTGGAAAGGGCTCTAATTGGGAAAAGAGCAGGAAAAACAAGGTATTCCCGCCGTGGGACCAAAATTTTTTTTTTTTTTTTTTTTTTTTTTTTTGCTCAGGGGTGCAACTCCCCGACATTGTGATTGGGAAACCTGAAGGTACCCCCACATGGAATTTTTTGTTGTCACTGTCCATCTTCAAACGTTTCTTCCCTTCGGTATCGGGCGGTTTTGTCGTATTTGGTCCCTTTGGGCCCCCACTTAAAACCCCCCAACCCCTTTCCCCACACCCCCCTTTTCCTGTTCCATCCCCCCCCTACCCTTTCCTTTTTTTGCTCCCCCTCCTCCCCCCTTTCCCCATTCCCCCGCACCCGTACGATTATTCCCCTCCAAACCCCATTGTTTCCGCATATTTTGTGGTTTAATTTTCCCCTAGTGGTTCCCCCCGGGGGTAAAAGGGCTTGGGTTTGCGAAAGACTAAGACATCCCAAATTTTTCACTGGGGAAAAAGAAAGAGAAAAG
>CM031596.1:107545667-107550667 GCA_018398815.1 Conus ventricosus
GGCGCATTATTTTTTTGGTGTGCAGCCATTCTCAGTCAGACAGCATAGACCATTTTAACCACAACAGACCTGAAGGGACATTGAGTGAAAAATATAGCTCAAGGGAAGACAGAACTATTAACTCAGAGCTGAAAAGAGAAAAAAAAAAAAACATGGAACGGAAAGGAATATACAACTAAGAGAAAATAACACAAAAGCAAATGAGAACTACGTCGGACTGAAAATGGACCTAAATTGATATTGACCTCAATTAACATATGAAGGGAACACATCAGAACGGGAACGTCGAACTAACAGGACCGCAGACCCACCTCCTTCGAAGCGCGCGCCCCCCCCCCCCCCCCCCCCCCCCCCCCCTCCCTCCCACACACACGCACGCACGCACGCACGCACGCACGCACGCACACACACACACACACACATAACGCCTGCGCGTGCACGCTCGCAAGCTCGTAGCACGAACCCCACATACACACACACAACACACACACATATTAAGACACACTCAGAAGCACGCAAGAGTGACTTGCAGGCTTCAAACGCGTGCTCTACACATAACACACACACACCACACACACACACACCCACCACACACACACACACACAGCACGCACGCACGCACGCACGCACGCACGCATGCACGCACGCCGCACGCGCACACACACACACACACACACACACACCACACACACACACACACACCCACACACACACCCACACACAGACCCTACACATACACACACACACGCATACAGCATACACGCGTGCACACACGCACGCAAAATGGTTTTTTGTAAGAGGGAAGATGAGAACCAATCTCCTGTAACTGATGAGCTCTGCGGTTGAAAAAAAAGGACACCTTGTTCCAGAGAGGGGGAAACTTGGAATGGCGTGGTGAAGGGCGGAGCTGGGAAGAGGAGAAGGAAGAAAACGAGATTTGGGGGGGGGGGGGGGGGGGGGGGGGGGGGGGGGGGGGGGCAGTTCCAGATCTGACTGGTATCACTCAGCGGCATGTGAAAGAACGCTTCTCTCTTCCTACTTGTTTTTGATTTTGTTTGTTCGTTTGTTTGTTCTAACATTGTGTGTTTTTTTCTTCTTTTTCTATCCCCATCGCCTGTTTTTAAATTCGGTTAGCTCGTCACAGATAGTATTTTTGGATGAATAATTGGGAAATCAGTCTTTGTTCAGAGCAAACATTTGCAGTGCATGCACGTGCGTCTGTCTGTAAATTCCAGATTTATCAAGAATAAAAGCGAACAGAGAGAGAGAGAGAGAGATTGAGGGGAGGAGAGGAGAGAGAGAGGAGAGAAGAGGGAAAAGAGAGAGAAGAGAGGAGGAGAGAGACTTTACATACAGACAGACAGACAGAGACAGAGACAGACAGGACAGACAGACACCAGAGACAGACAAACAGACAGGACAGAGACTATGTGTTTCCTTTGGGTTAATTTGTCTGATGTTGCTCTATGCAAGCCAAGACACATCGGTTGCCTTTGTCAGATGTTGCCATAATTCCCCTCATTTGAGAGAGGGGAAGAGGGGAGAGAGAGGGAGAGGGAGAGAGAGAGAGGAGGAGAAAGGAGAGATGAGAGAGGAGAGAGCGAGAGTGAGAGAGAGAGAGAGTGTGTGTGTGTGTGGTGTGTGTGTGTGTGTGTGTGTGTGAGAGAGAGAGAGAGAGAGAGAGGGGGGGGGGGGGGGGTTGTGGTGGTGGGAGAATGTAGCGATTACAGCGATATGAATTATTTTAACGCAGTTTCTTTTCTGTAAAAAGAAATAACTGAACCCCATCTGTTTTATATAGCAGCAATCTGTCAAAATTGAAAGAGTATCTATGTAATACAAAAAGAAAGCGGTCTTTCATAACGATTGCCAATGCGCCTGCCATAAAAGAGTTAATTTTAAAAATAATTAAACGACACCCACATACACACAACAAAACACGCACGCACGCACGCACGCACGCACGCACGCACGCACGCACAAAAACACACACACACACAAAAACACACACACAAAACACAACCACACACACACACGACGACGACGATCGTCCCGTTTATTGCTTAGTTAAACCCGATCAAATCTGTGTAGAACTAAGTACACGAACGTTATTTGCATGCGTATTTTTGTGCTTAGATGTGTTTGTCATTGATTGTGTGTGTGTGTTGTGTGGGGTGCGTTGCGTGCGTGCGTGCGTGCGTGCGTGCTGCGTGCGTGCGTGCGTGTGTGGGGTGTGTGTGTGTGTGATAATAAAAACTTGTTCAAAATTTTCATTCTAACGTAGACCTACTTCCCGTGTAGTAATGCTGTGAAGGGGGGGTGGTTGGTGGAGGACGTTATCTGCTAGTGTCAAACACTCGAGCAACTTCGTTTTTATTGAGCTCTACAAGGCCTTTGGTGGAAAACATTGTAAAAATAAAGGGAGAGAGGATAACCCTCGGATCGGATCAGGGGCAGTTGTATAAAAAACAACTTTGCCTATTTAGACTTTTTACGCCCCTTCTGTATATATATATATATATTTTATATATTTATATATATATATATATATATATATATATATATATATTTTTATTATATATATATATATTTATATATATATATATACAACAAACTAATAAATTCCAAGGATAAGTACCGCAGTTCCAGCAACTTACAGAGCAGTTGGTGTTGCAATGACTGCAAGAAATATTGAATTATAAAAAAAAGCTTGCTTTTTATGTTTAGTTGAAAAAATAGGGGGAGATACGCATTATATCTGCAGTGGTAGATGATTCTGCCTAACTAACAGTATGTGTTCTTAGATGGCACCTTTGGTTGGTTTTTTTGAAAACTCAACAAACATACTACGGTATTGCACACCAACCTTTTCTGGGATTGCATTCTTCTTAAAACTGAAAAAGGCAGGGAGTCAAATTACCACTTTCGCGGTCACTGAGGAGAAAAAAACCACCAAGTTTCGAAATATCGGTATATGACCAGGAGTTATATGTTGGGTGAGTTTCCCTCCCTATTGGAGGATGTCTCTCTCCCCTTGGAGAATATAAGCTTGCTGAAGGCAAATTTTGAGAAGCATTTTTTTTATTTTTCCCCATTCACCCACTCAAGCACATACTGTTAGTTAGGCAGAATCATTACCACATGCAGATATGAATGCGTATCTCCCCTATTTTTCAATCTAAGACATAAGAGCAAGCTTTGTTTATAATTCAATATATATATATATATATATATATATTATATATTATATATTATTATATATATATATATGTTAAAATAGGTTTTTTTAAAAATAGAATCTACAAATTTGTTTCGAGCGCGTTGCGCTGTCATCAGGATGGTTTTTGGTTTGCCCACCCCCGATGTTATTAGCGTGTGGGCTCCGTTTGCGGTTGCTTGCACGTGGGGTTGGCTGCACGTGTTTTTTGGGGGCTTTCAGGTTTTTGTTTTGGGTGGTTCACTAACAACGATTTCCATTTATGCCTGCAGTTGTTAACTATTTCTGTTTTGGTGTTTAAAGTTGCTAAGTGTGGTTTGATAGTATTAACCATTTTTCAGTTAAACATAGGTTGCACCTTTTTGAAACATTGCTGTATGGTGATGCTCTTTTTATGATTTTCCAGGATATATTGTAGCTTGTTTTTGTGTCTTTAAGTTTCCAGATTATTTGCTCAGTTTGTTGGTTTTTATATTTTTCTTTATTAAATGACTGTTTGTGGTTTGATATCTGGTTTTGAAGTGGTTTTTCGTTGTTGTTGTTGTTGTTGTCGTACCCTGGCTAAAAGACTCAGGGATCATCCGAACAGCCGATGCATTTGAAAAACTACGGCACAAATGCATCAGCTGGGGATGAGAACATTACGGTGTGACCGTTTTTGATTACCCCCCCAATTCAGTGATCCCTATGTATGTTTCTTTTTCATTTTCTGATGGGCACAGTGGCTTGGGATACAATGTTGTTGTGAAGGCATTTATTGCTCAGGGGGCATGCTCTTTTTTGATGTAATTGCAAGATTTCCTTTTCTTCACCCTTCTTTGTTGTGTTGGTTTTCATTTTTTAGAGCGTCAATTTAAAATTTTTTAGGTTGGGCATGCATGGGAAAACGATAGTTTGACGGTGTTTTCGTTGAATATTTTATATAGTTTGGTTCTTTTGGGAACGAGGTTGTTAAAATTTTAAAGAATTCTTTTCCTATGTTTGTTTGAGTTTTCCGTCGTATGGTGGGTTGTACCATGTGATTTTTCTTTTCCTGTTTTTTTTAAATTTTTATTTGTGTTATTGTCTGGATTGTATTGTAGTTTGTAGTTGTTTCCCACTTTTTGCAGTGCTTCTTGATATTTTTACTGCTGCATTGTTGATTACTCTTTCATTGCATGAAAGGTTTTATAGTCTCTGATTTATGCCATTGGGTTATGGCTTTTAATACAGATGGTGGGTGGTTGCTTTTGATGTTTACATTTGATAGGTGTGTCATTGGGCTTCTTGTATGGTTTATATATGTAGTTGATGAGATCAAGTGTTATGTCAAGGTAGTTTACTACCCTTTTTTTTTGCTTCAAAAGGTGATTTTTTTAAGTTGTGGTTTTGGAAGATTTTACATCTGTGACAGCGCAAAAGCGCTCGGGAAAAAAATTTGTAGATTCTATTTAAAAAAACCTATTTTAACAAATGTTGCTCCCCAAGGGGGCGAGCACTATCAAAATCATTTTGGGTATTTAAACCAACACTAATCTATATATATATTTATATATATATATATATATATATATATATATAGAGAGAGAGAGAGAGGAGAGAGAGGAAGGAGTGGGGGAGGAAGAGAGAGAGGAAGAGAGGGAGAGGGGAGAGAGAGAGAGATCAAAGTGGTTAAAATACCCAAAACCCGATGACAGCGCAACGCGCTCGAAACAAATTTGTAAAAGATTTTTTTAATACCTTATTTTAAAAATATATATATATATATATATATATAGATAGATATAATATATATATATATATA
>CM031596.1:107555667-107585667 GCA_018398815.1 Conus ventricosus
TAAATCGTTGATACGGTCAAGTCAAGTCAAGTCAAGTCAAGTCAAGTGTGTCTGTGTCTGTGTACTGTCATAGACATGTCCGTTTCCAAGTTTTTGCATTGCTGAAGCATGAGTTCTTCAGCAATAGATCCTATCCCCACTCCTCCCTGCGCCATGTCTATATATCTGTGTAAGAGTTATTCGGCAATAGATCCTGTCCCCACTCTTTCCTATCCCATGTCTATATTCTATATCTGTGTAAGAGTTATTTAGCAATAGATCCTATCCCCACTCTTTCCTATCCCATGTCTATATCTGTGTGTACATGTGCATGCGCACACGCATGTGCATGCATGCACAAACAAACACACACACTCTCTTTCTCTCATTCACACACACACATGCACAAACATGCACACATTGAGCTCTTACAAATAAACACAGATCCTGCTCCACACCTTTCTTTTCACTGTGCACATAGACTTGGACATACACACACATGCGCACTCAGTCTCACACACACACACACACACACACACACACACACACACACACACACACACACACACACACACACACACCTGCATAAAACACACATGAAACTTTTATGGAATGCATATTTTCATGATTCAAACAGACAGATTTACAAACTTAGTTTTCTTCTTATTTTTGAATTTCTCTCTGTCTCTGTCTCTGTCTCTCTCTCTCTCTCTCTCTCTCTCTCTCTTATCATATCTATTTATTTTTGCATCATGTATGCTTAAGTAGTCTTTTGATAATTCAATTGAAAAACAAATTCAAACAGAATTCCATTAGACATGTTGATTTTAAAGTCTAGATAATATGTGATGAAGACATTGAGTTAATCTATAGAGTTCCTGTTGTCAGATAAACTTAATTGATGTTCACAAACTTGCTGTATGTGGTGCACTGTGCACGTCTTCAAAATAATCAGATTATTGGGAAAATTGTGACAGCAAAAACAGAGCTCTTTTGGTATGTCATATGAAAATAATGAACTTGGCAGCAGTAGCAACACTAAGACTAAGAGTGAGTGGGTAAAACATTTTATATTGATTTATGTATTAGATAATTTAGAACAAAAATATGATTCATGTTCTGATATCCTAGTTAAAAACAAATTGAAAGCTGGGTTGAAACTTTTTTTTTAAAACAGAAATTATCACTTGTGTTATTTAAGATTTACCTGAATTTTTATCAGCTAGATCTGTTTTTATAGAGTGAAGAGTGTGTGTGGGTGTGTGCATTACATGTGGGGGCCATAGGGGTGTGTAAAACTGTGTTTTGTGTACATTTGCAAACACATGTATGATGTACTTGTTAGTGACACTGACATTGTAACCATTCGGTCTTAGTATACATGACATGTCGATTGTGTGTGTGTGTGTGTGTGTGTGTGTGTGTGTGTGTGTGTGTGTGTGTGTGGCACGCGCATGATATATACAGTGTGTGTGTGTGTGAGAGAAAGAGAGAGGGAGAGAGAGTGGAGAGAGAAAGAGAGAGAGGGGGATACTCTCAGAAAGAAAGAGTGAGAGAAACAGAATTTATTGTTGTTTATCAAATAATTAAAACAGTTGCCAGGTGCAAGGAATCAGTGGATTTATGAGTAGATGTAAGGCAGAAGCATGGGTATGCATGTCTTCAGTACCATTATCAGTCAGGGATTTTTTCAGTTGTAGCTGGCTTCTACACAGACGTTTTTGGTTCAGATGCGAAGACGGGTCCACAAACTGTACATTACATAACTGAATTTCCTTCGCTTTATCAGACCTGTGTTAGAGAGTCGCTCAAATTCTTTGTGTAATGCTGCAGGCATCTGTATTAAAAGGACAAGGCATTTGTTGCATTTTTTTTGTGACTAAACAAGCATATTATGAAATAAGAGAGAGGAGAGGGAGAATTTGTGTTGTTATCCAGCAGCATGCACTTCTCTGTATAAAGACACATTGACAATGTTGAACCAGATGTGGACAGACTAGTCTGCCTTTGGAATCTCATTTCTAGATAGATCTGTGGTGATATGTACATGACATGACAGGATCACCAGATGAATGTTGTGTGCTGATTACTTAAACTCTTTCGGCCCTATGCCCAAGCAGAGCACACATGAAGACATGAGTAGAATGTTGTGTACTGATTACCTACTTTAACTCTTTTGGCCCTATGCCCAAGCAGAGCACACATGATTGCATATATGGCCACCTGCATCTGACCAGAGGCTTGGCATCTGCCTTCGTTAAAATCTGTCACATCTAAACTGTATTTTGTGTATGAATTATAAGTCGAGTTCTTTTAAACCAAGTTCTTGTATCATGTACTGCTTTGAGTCAGCGAAATTCAAATGACCAATTTTTGTTTTCTTTTGTTTTTGTTTGTATGTTTTTCTTCAGTTGTTTTCTTCCAACATTATAAGCCAATAAAGCAATATTATGGTGAGGCAAGTTTCTAAGGAAATCATAATGCAGGATATCAGCAAATAACTCTGAAAGTTGTACAAAAGCTAGATAAATGGATGTTGTTGCAGTAATAATATTTGACACAGTCAAATTTGATAAGCAGTTTATCACATATGTGATAATTAGACCTGCTGGAGTAAGAAAGAAAGAGTGATGAATTGGTGATCTGTTTTGGCCCATGTTTGTCAAGGAAACGTGAGTCACTGGATAATTCAAACACAGAAAAAGTTTAGTTTGTCGTGTGCACAGGATAAATCAGAACACATACTAAATACTGAACGAGCTCGGCAGCAGTGCAGTGACTGTGGTTACTGGCCTTAAAATGGCCTGATATTGATAGCTGGTAAAGGAGAGCTGGTGGTAGGATTGTGACAGGAGTACAAATGAGAAAGTTGCATCAAGAGCATTGCGAGAGAAATTCCACAGGGAGAGTGGAAGTTGTTGGAGACAAGGCAGTAAGTGCATGCTGCAAAAATCCCAGTGAAGTCGAATGATTTAATGATAGTAACATTTTTAAAAATGCCATATATTTCATTTTATTTTATCCATTTTATAGTATATTATCTATTTATCTGTTTATTTCTGTGTTTATTCATTTGTTTATTCGTTTATCTATCTATCTGTCTATCTATCTAGCAATCTATTTATCTGTCTATCTATCTATCTATCAATCTGTCTATCTATCTATCTCTCTATATATCTATCTATCTATCTATCAATCTATCTGTCTGTCAATCTGTCTATCTATCCATCTAGCTATCTATAGATGTATCTGTGTATCTATCTATCTGTCTATCTATCTATCTATCTATCTATCTATCTATCTATCTTTTGTTTTTCAATCGTGGTCTCACTACACGTATCTATGTTTCCTCAGTGACAGTGTTCCCACGCTATTCATTCTGGCTGTCCTGCACACAGCGGTGCCACACTTTGTTTTTCGTCCCCAGGGAGCAAACAGTATTTTCAAAATTGTCATGAGGCAACCCACCAGGGGAGACTCTGCTCTGCTGCTGTGTCACTTTGGCAGTGCTGACAGTTGAATGGAGGCTGTTTTGATCTATGTATGCAGAACATTCAGTTCTAAGCCCTCTGTATCACATGCATACATAGCTTCAAAGTTGTCATGAGGCAACCCAGCAGAAGAGAGACAGAATTTCTGCCAAAGTCACTAGGACGGTGTTGCGTTATAATATAAATGCCAGTTTTGATCCATCATATGCAGGACATCACCAACAAAGTAAGTCTTTTGCTGATGCCTAGTGCCGAGGCAATTGCTCGGTGGCAGAGCCAGTGAAAATGAGGGTCCCCCTCCAGGGGTACCACCACAACATCCTGTCCTGGAATAGTCAACATGAACTTGCCAATACTGACAACATGTCGATTCTAAATTTACTTTGCTATTTAATGGAATTGATGATTTACACTTTCTTTCTGGACCTAGTTCTTTTGTCTCTGGATAAGAGTATGTTATCGTAGGATAGTAAGAAGGGAAAGAACCCTGTAAGTATTGCACAAATTATTTTGGGAATCAAAAGAATAACTGATCACCAAGTGCTACATATTCATTATAATCTTGGAATGTTATGCAGTGTTAACCCCGTTTTCGTGTGTGAATTACAGGAACGAAGTGTGGCGCTATACCAAGGAGAACTACGGAGGCCAGTGGAGGAACGCGGGCATCAGTCTGGGACGTGGTCTGAAGTGGGCGCTAGCTGCCATGGCCGTCACAATCGCCGTGGACAAGTTTGTCTTCAAGAAAGACGACGGGCATCATGGAGACCACCACTGATGAACTGTCCATGTGACATAGATTGGAGAGCTAGCTTGCTCTCACAGCCTGTGTTGCCAGTGTTGCAGTCTGGGTGCGAGAATGAGTGTTTTTTTAATTAAGGAACTTTTCTTGACAGCGTACTTGTGGACATGTGTGTCTTCAGTTTCTTCTCCTAGGGTTATCTAGCCTGAATCCAGCCCTGAAACATTTGCATAAAGCTTTCAAGCTACATTTAGTTCTGTTTATAGTTTGGTAGGATTTTTCTGATCACTGTGTTTGCCACCAGCACACATAGCTGAGTGAAAACGACCAAGCAGATAATCGTCACAAAATCTTCAGGCAACTGGATTCTGAATGTTTTCTGTATTCTGTATACAAATGTTCATATGTGACTGGCTGTTATTACAGTAGTGGAAAAATCATGTATGGTTAGAGTGAAAATAGAGTCTGTAAGATCTGGTTTGAAAATTTGATAGATTTGATTACTCTTTTCTGAGATGTCTTACTGTTCTCTGTGATGCCTCAAAATCACTTCTCTGTGATGCCCAATGAAAAGACAGCAAATCTCTTATTTGCTTGAAGATATCTTTTGAGCTCTTTCCATTGAAACTGTGTTTTGGGACATCTAAAAAAAAATAGACTCACAGTTTTTGATAGTCGTTATTGTTTGTTTATTTTTTCAGTATAGTTTGGGAATAGGGTATGAATTGAAAATATCTGTTTAACCTCTTTACATGGAAAAGAAATTGATTCACAGTTTTTGATTGCTGTTATTGGTTTTTTTTTGTTTTGTTTTGTTTTGTTTTGTTTTTTACAAAATAGTTTTGAAATAGGGTATCTCCTTTGTAGACTTTAACCCTAGCTCTGTTTGGCTGATTTGAAAGTGGAATAGAGAATACTTTCAGATGGTGTAAAATACAGGAAATTGTGAAATGGTGATGGCAGGACACATTATCAGATTGAGAGTCACATTTATGTAATTTTGCACTATAGTCATCTCTCAATGTTCTTTTGTGCTTCTTTTATGACATTTTGATAGAAACCTTTTTAAGAAATAAAACTGGTCTAGTCGTTTTAGGCAAAGGCAGGCCCGTTTCTGTTTTCTTGACCAGGAGAGTTGTACTTTTGTTTTCCCTCTGTTAGCGTTTCATTTTTAGAGCTGTGCTCTTAAATGTATGTTAGTAGAAGTAATTATGTGATGATTGAAGAGTATCTTGAGATATTGGTACTGAGTTTTGGGTGAGCAAACATAATATAAATCTTGTTTGAAACTGAGTCTGCCTGTAGACATGTTCAGGGAGAGAGAGAGAGACGGGGGGGGGGGGGGAATGGTGAGAAAGAGCAAGCGTTACACCCAATGGCAAACAGTGTGTGTGTGAGTGTGTGTGTGTGTGTGTGTGTGTGTGTGTGTGTGTGTGTGTGTGTGCATGTGTGTATGAGTAAATGTGCGCTTAATTCAGCTCATTTCAGTGGTTTTACTTAACGTATCTTCATTATTGATGGTACAAGACAACAAAGTAAAATCAACTGTTTGTTACCATGCAGTAAATATCACAACCCACACAACATCAAGAGAAAAAGTGGTGTTCAGTGTACTCGACCTTGGTTTTGTAATAATCTGAATTAAGTAGTCTGGATTGGTGGGCAATTTGTACACATCCAAAAAAAAGAAAGGAATGGTTTTGAGTCCTAATGGCTGTTGGGATCATGATCTTAAAAATAAAAAAAAAGAAAGAAAAAAAAAGTTTGAAGATCGTATCATCTAAAGGCTGTAAGGGCAGTGAACGAAGGAAAAAGGGGTTAAAGATGCTATAGTATAACAGCTGTAAGCGCAGTGAACTAAAGAAATCATTTTAAATGGTAGATCCTGTACTCTAATGGCTATAGGGGCAGTGAACAATCAGAGGTTCGCAGTATCAAGGGCATGGCATAATAGAAGGTAGCATCCATCCCTCACCTTCCGCTGCCTTTAAGTTTAGCTTTCCGTGGGCTGAATCAGGTCTCCATTTACTGGTGGGCGGACAGATAAGATAAGATAATGTTGCTTATAGCCCAGCCGACCGCAAAGGGCCACATCAGGGCTGTCACCTCGTTAAAATCAACTCACCAGTCATTTAAAAAAAAAAAAAAAACCCTTTCACACATCTCTTTAAATGACATCGTCTAGAAACGTACCAGAAACTTCGTTAAAAATCTTTCTTCCGTAAAATCTTAAATCAGATGAAAAATGTTAATCTCTCTCAAAAACTCAAGGATCACATCAGGCGGAAAAAAACTCTGTTTCCACTTGGGGTTTGAACTCATGACCATTAGCCATGGGGGCAAAAACTCCAACCATTTGACTACAGGCTCCTGTTGTGTGTATTACTGTTCAGAACATTTCTCTTGTAAACGTAAAAGTTAAATCTAGTAAGTATGAAATGAGGCACATAACAGTAAATAATAAACAAGTAGGGTAATCATTTCATATTTCATTTCATTTCAGTTAAATCGAGGTTATTTGTATTTGTTTCTGTCTTTGTATTTGTCTGACTTTATTCAAGTTTAAGAGGCTGGGCAAACTTTGTGTTATGAAATGAAATGAAATGTTATGAAGTTGTTAATTTTTAATGTTATGACATATCTTTTTTATGAGACATTTTTATTATAGTATTTAATTTTGAAAGGGGAACCAGCGTACTCGTACATTTATTTGAAATTGGAAAACTCCTAAAATCTGAAAATATTAATTTGTCTGTCTTTTCATTCTCCCCTTCAATTAAATACCTCTTATTTCCCCCAGTATATTATTTCAACAAAAGGTATCACATTTTCATTATAAAACAAAAAGGTCTCCGATCCTGTGGCCTTTGATGCCCAGCTGTCATGGTGACCTCTGTTGATAAACCATGAGGATTTTTGTTAAATAAAAGCTTATTAGATTTTATTTCGCTCAGGTCTAACCTCCCCTCACACTGAATATAATAAATGGCAAAGGGAGATGATTACTCCAAGAGGGTAGGGAAAGGGAACCTACCTTGCAGTACCCAGTACCAGCAGAATGACAAGATGTTAAGAAGGACATCGGATGAAAACAAAAAGAAAAAAGGCAAAGAAACACACACTTGTATTTTTTGGCACCAAGAGGATTCAAACTGGCTGCAATAGATTGCGAAGTCAGCTTTCAGCAATCTTTCAGACTAAACTGTTACAACTGAGCCACAGAGTTAAGTACAGAAAGGGAAAAACGGCCCTGTACAAAACGTGTGTGGTATTGTACTGTGCCATACTCCTTCCAGGGAAAAACTGAATGTCAACCACATAATACACAGTTTGGTCTGAGGAACAAAATACATCCCACATAAGCTGAGCATTCACCTTTAATTATAAGTAAACAAAATTCTCTCTCTCTCTCTCTCTCTCTCTCTCTCTCTCTCTCTCTCTCTCTCTCTCTCTCTTTCTCTCTCTCACACACACACACACACACACACACACACACACACACAAAATGCACACACACCACCACACACACACACACACACACACACACACACACACACACTGTTCCTGTGAGGACATTAAATAATTATTTTTAAAAAAAAAAGAAGAAGAACAGTAAACCATTATTTGGTTGTATTGTTTGATGTGCAGAATTGACTGTAGTCATCCACAAACTACAGGTAATAATTTCTATAGGTTTACAGATATGATAAAACACATCAATGTGCTACAATACTAAGAGTAATTGCCCAGTAAAGGAGCCTCCACACACATTGAATGCCTTTCTCATTACAATGGATTTCATTATATTTGCATTCTATCTCACTTGTATACAACCTCACCAGTTCATCTATTGTTTTCAATTTTGTGTGTGTTTTTATGTTTATCATCAAAGCAGATTTTCTTCGCAGTTTTGCCTGGGACTGTCACTTGTTTGAGATGATTTTACATGGGCTGAATAAATCTGTACTCAAGAGGTATATTACACACACACACACACACACACACACACATGCTTACACACCCTCCGGGGGTTGCGACCTTGTCGTGGTCGGAGGGCTTGCGCGGTCCAGTGATCCCTTAGGCTTTGCTGGCGGGGGCATCAATACTTGGAAATAGGCTGGTTTTTTTTTCAAACTGCTTCTAGGTCCGAAAAGCCAAGATGCTGTCTGGCCTAAGCATAACGTGGTAAGGAGTTGATGCCCCTGGTAGGGCTTCCCATGTCAGATAGGCTAAGGGTGAGGATCCTGACTAAGAGTAACCCGCCTTTCTCCTTTTCTTGTTTTCTGCCTCCCTTATTTGGCCCTTTTCTATCTTCGTCTCCCCTTCAAGTCTTCTTTTCCACACTCCTTTTCTCTCTGTGGTCTCCTTAAGATCCGCCGCGTTTGCCGTGCGGTGCGACCTGTGTCGGAGGGGAATGAGATCCTGGTGATTGAGAGGGCCAGCGCTCTCAACACATCACTTTGGCTCGGACCTCTCCTAGACAGGGAGTACACTTTGGCCCGGGTGTACTAATCGGCTCCCCTTCTTGGGGTTGGGTCAAGACAGACAGTTCCCCTGCTGGCCAAGTAAACCCTGCAGTGCTCAGCTCTCTGTTCCCGGGAGTTGAGCATGATCAGGGGGGATAGGGTTGGTGGCTTCTGTTTGTCGTATGTCTCTCCCGAAGCCTGGAAGGGGTCAAGACATTGGTTTTTTGGCCCTGGCCCCTCAGTTGGACTCCAAGGTGGGTGGGTAAGGGAGGGATGAAACACAATAAAACAAAAAATGGCTTTTTCAAAAAACTACCCCCCAAAAGGAAAGGAAGGCAGTATCCCCTATTTCAGGGGAATTTGAAACGGACAGTGATTCTGACAGTGAGGTAAGACAGAGGACAGGTTTCTGGCTTCCTGGCTCGTGGTGGAAGGGACAGAGCAGGAAAGACCCCTTTCAGCTCTGAGCCCTTTTGCTATCCAAAAGGGCTTTCATGGTATAGCAGGTGAACCTAGGTCCATAAAAAGGTTGAGGAATGGTTCGTTTCTTATTCAATGTCGATCACAGAAACAATCTGAACAGCTGTTGAAAGCAACAAAACTAGTGGATAGGGAGATCAGGGTGACTCCCCATAAACAGTTGAATTCGTCAAAGGTGTGATTCGCTGTCGAGAGTTAGCAGGTGTCTCGGAAGCAGAGATCAAAACAGAACTGGCGTCCCAGGGTGTGACGGAGGTGCGCAGGGTGTCGGTAAAGAAAGGTTCAGAGAGAGTGGCCACCAACACCCTCTTTCTGACATTCTGCAACCCTGTGTTGCCTCGGTCATCAAAGTCGGTTACCTGAATGTTCGTGTTCAGCTATATGTGCCGTCCCGTTGAGGTGTTTCAGGTGCCAGAGGTTTGGCCATGTCAGAGACCGCTGTTCTGGGCAGGAGGTGTGCGGTGGTTGCTGCAAGGCGACCCACGATGGGCCGTGCAAGGATCCGGCACATTGTGCTAACTGCGGTGGCGACCATCCCTCCTCTTCCAGAAACTGTCCTCTTTGGATTCAAGAATCCACAATACAACGCATTAAAACGGAAAAGAAGATCTCCTTTTTTGAAGCCCGCAAGCAGGTTGTGGGCAGTCAGACTCCAACGGCTTCATATGCTTCGGCCGTAAAGACGGTTCCCACAGTTCCCACTCGGTCAGTCTGCTGTCAGACTGATGACTTTACGTTTTCCAAAACATTGCAAGGTAGAATTGTCAACTCTGGTGGAAGCAGGTCCACCACCTTTCAACCCAAAGTGACTGCCCCTGGTGGAGGCAAAAAATCCGCCACCCCTCAGACTGCCCAGCAGTCTACAACATCTGCTGCTGGGCAGACTAAAAAACCAGCAATTCCGCCTCGAACTCCCCTATCCAGTGCCCGTGCGGGCAAGGGAGTTCCACCCAGTGTGGAGATGGTGGAGATGAGGAAAAAACCTCCACCATCTCCCAAATCCAGACCTCCACCATCTCCAAACTCCAGGCCTTTGTCACCTGCGGGCAAGTCTGCCAGCAGGTCCAAAGACCAACACAGTCCAGTTAAACTAAATAATAAATTCTCTCCATTGGACGCAGACGTTGAGGAGGAGATGACCTGATCTCTCTCCTTTTCGCCCTCTGCACCATGGATAATACAATATTCCATTGGAATATCCGTGGTCTAAATTCCAACTTCGAGGAGCTGCAGCTTCTGTGTCAGTCTCTAAAAACCTTCCATCGTGGCTCTTCAAGAAACTCAAATTCAAAGCCAGAAGACCTTTACTCTTTCTGGCTTTAATATTCTTTCAAAACCTGCACAACCATCCACGTTGGGACTGTCGGGCGGTGTTGCCCTTCTCCTACACAAAACTTTGTTGTATAGTCCTGTCACTCTGTCTACCTCCCTTCAGGCTGTAGCTGCGAGAGTCACTCTCCACAAGACTGTGACAATCTGTTCCCTTTATCTCCACCTTCTGTCCGGTTTGTCGTCAGGACCTTGTCAGTCTGATAGAAGAACTTCCTCGACCTTTTTTGCTGTTGGGTGACTTTAACGGTCACATCCTCTTTGGGGTAGTGCCAGTACGTCATCCAGAGGTCTGCTAATTGAGGATGTCCTTTCGGATTTGTGTTGTCTGAACGACGGATCTGCAACTTATCTCCACTCTTCCACAGGTTCACTTTCGTGTTTAGATTTGTCGGTTTGTGACCCCTCGCTGGTCCTGGACTATGAGTGGTCTGTCCATGACGATCTGCACGGAAGTGACCATTTCCCTGTTCTATTACAGCCCATATTAACTGAAACCGCCTCTGTCTCTCAACATCTAAATTATAAGAAAGCAAACTGGGATCTATTTGCAGCCACTGTTTCTAAGGAATTCCAGGACACTGATTTTCTTAAGAGTCCGGACCCAGCAGAATCACTGACTAACACTGTGATCAAGTGTGCTAAAGCTTGTATTCCAGTGTCTTCCGATAAACTTCAAATGCCCAAAACACCCTGGTTTGATTCAGACTGCCAACAAATTTCCAAAGTTCGAAAACGGGCTCAGCGTCGGGTGTACCATCGACCTTCGGGTCCCAACGCTCGAGCCCATCAGAAAACTCCGTGCTAAATCGAGACACACTTTTAAAATCAGTAAACGTCGGTCCTGGAGAAGTTTCTGCTCCAGGCTGACGTCGAAAACTTCCAAGAAAAAAGTGTGGAACATCATTAAAAAAAATCAAAGGGAAGAACACCTGTCCCACTGTGAACCATCTCAAGTTTGCTGACTCTTTAATAACAGAGAAAAAAGCAGTTGCTAATCTGCTGGCTTCAACCATAGAAAAGAATTCCTCCTCTTTTAACAAATCAGCCACTTTTGTCAAAAATAAAACCCTTAAAGAAAAATCACCCTGCAACTTTTCGTCAGACAACATGGAAGAGTACAATCTTCCTTTCACTTTAAATGAACTGAAATCTGCCTTACTGTCCTGCAACGATTCCTCTCCAGGTATAGATGAAATCCATTATCAACTGTTGAAACATCTTCCGCAAGAAGGTCTGAGTATACTGTTACAGGTATACAACCATGTGTGGACTACAGGTTTCTTTCCGCCCTCTTGGCGAAAAGCCCTCATTATTCCCATCCCCAAACCTGGAAAAGATCTTTCTAATCCATCAAACTACCGTCCCATAGCTTTGACCAGCTGTGTCTGTAAATTGATGGAGAAAATGGTCAATGCTAGGCTCATGTGGAAACTCGAAACCGATGGCCTTTTGGCGAAAGAACAGTGTGGTTTCCGCAAACATCGGACTACTGTTGACCATTTGATTCGTCTGGAATCTACACTTCGGAACACCTTTCTGAACAAACAGCATGCAGTGGCAATTTTCTTTGACTTGGAGAAGGCCTACGATACCACCTGGAAGTCGGGGATACTTCATGATCTCCACGATCTGGGTTTTCGAGGTCATCTTCCGCTTTTTATTCAAAATTTTTTGGCAGAACGACAGTTTCAGGTCGGGTTGGCACCACTCTCTCTGATGTCCACGAGCAGGAGTTGGGTGTTCCACAAGGGAGCATACTGTCTCCTGCCCTCTTTAGCATCAAGATTAATAACATTGTTCAATCAGTTCAGCAGGGTTCAGACTGCTCATTGTTTGTGGATGATTTCGCTGTCTACGCAACTGGAAGCCTGTACCCGAGTGTCCAGCGCAGGCTCCAGCTTTGCGTGGATAAAATCCATCGATGGGCAGATGAAAACGGTTTCACCTTTTCTCCAACAAAGACGCAGTGTATTCACTTCCATAATTTCCGTCAGTTTTTTCCAGATCCTGAACTTCAAGTAGGGAAATCTCCCATTCCAGCTGTTAAAGAGGCCAAGTTTCTGGGAATCATTTTGACCAGAAACTGAACTTTCTCAGCCACATCAAAAACCTCAAAACTGCTTGCCAGAAAGCACTGAATATTCTGCGGGTCGTAGCGCACACCGACTGGGGCGCTGATAAGAAAACTTTGCTGCACCTCTACAGAGCCCTGGTCCGTTCCAAACTGGACTACGGTTGTGCTGTGTACGGCTCCGCAAGATCGTCTTACCTCAAACTCTTGGACCCTATTCACCATCAAGGGCTTCGTCTCTGTCTTGGAGCGTTCCGCACCACCCCTGTGTACAGCCTGTACGCAGAGGCGGGTGAACCTTCATTGTCCAACCGCAGGCTGAAACTGTCGTTGAATTATTATATCCGACTGTTCTCGGAACCAGAAAACCCTGCCTATGACTGTGTCTTTGATCCTCCTTTCCAAAGTAAGTTTGAAAACAATCCGAAATGTATTCCGCCGTTTGGTCTTCGTATGCAGCCTCACGTGCGGAATGCAGGTCTAGACCTAGGTGTAGTATCTGATTTTTCCAAGTTTCCGGATCAACCACCGTGGACCTTTTTCACACCAGAGATTTGTTTCGACCTTGCAGCTTTTCGCAAAGAGTCTACCAGCTCTCTGGCATACAAGGCATTGTATGCTGAGCTCTGTTCCAAATTCCCATCCTGTCAAAAAGTTTTCACTGACGGTTCCAAGTCTGAAGATGGAGTGGCCTGTGCAGCCTACTGCCCTGGGGCTCCTTTCAGATACTGTTGGAACATATACATTCCGATGCTTCTGTCTATTCTGCTGAACTTACTGCTCTGGTACTGGCTTTGAAGATAATCTCCCATTCTTCGAAGAGGGACTTTCTGGTTCTGTCGGATTCGCTGTCAGCTTTGGAGGCCATAGCTGGCCGCAACCTTCAGCATCCAGAACTTTTACTTTTTTTGAACTTTTTAGCAAGTTGAAGGCGGACGGTTACAACATTACTCTTGCTTGGGTTCCTGGTCATGTTGGCATCGGCGGGAACGAAATGGTTGATCGTTTAGCCAAGAACGCCACAAGAGAGAAACTGTCCAACACTTATATTCCCTGCTCAGATGTGAAACCCAAAATTAACGATTATGTGAGAGACCTCTGGCAGGAGGATTGGAACACACAGACGACTAACAAACTCTTTCAGATCCGTCCAAACCTTAAGGACTTCCTCCCATCTACGTCGGGTGGTCGTAAAGAGGAACTGGTTCTATGCCGGCTGCACACTGGCCATTCGTATTTTACCCATTCTTACCTTTTAAAGAGTGAAGAAGCTCCGTGGTGCATTCCATGTCATGCGCCACTCACAATGAAACATGTTCTTTTAGAGTGTTGGGACTTGCACGATGTGAGACACAAACATTTTACAGCGGAGTCCATGAAGATCCTGTTCAGGGATGTCCCGCCTGACGTGATCCTTGAGTTTTTGAGAGAGATTAGGATTTTTCATCTGATTTAAGATTTTACGGCAGAAAGATTTTTAACAAAGTTTCTGGTGCGTTTGTAGACGATGTCATTTAACGAGATGTGTGAAAGTTGGTTGTTTTTTTTTTTTTTTTTTTTTTTTAATGACTGGTGAGTTGATTTTAACGTGGTGACAGCCCTGATGTGGCCCTTTGCGGTCGGCTGGGCTATAAGCAACATTATCTTATCTTACCTACATGCTTACACACACGCACAGGCACACAGAGAGCAAAAAACACTATTCACGTGTGATCCTTCTGATCTGTTTTATTTAAGACATTTATTTAATACATGATATATCAACACCCCACCCCCCATTTATTAATACATGATATATCAACACCCCACCCCCACTCCCCACCCACAAAATGAAAATAATAAGGAGAATTTTTTCTTTAAAGGACACAGTTTTACTTTAAAACCAACAATACACCTGGCTTACTGCTTCAATCAAATTCAACTGATCGCATGCATTGATAATAAAGGAAGCACATTATCATAGGACCAGCATGAGCTTGTGACAACGATGTATAGACCACTTTAAATTCATTTGAAGCGATTCTTCATTAGCTAGCAAAAAAAAAAAAACAACTGTCAGAATATGTTGGTGCAAAACATCTTCCAACACCATCGGTCCACTTTCCCCCCTATTTTATGGATCATGGTCTTATTGAAAAGTGTACAGCTACAACTCAAAATAATAGAATGAAATAAATGAAGACTTCTGATTGTTACAATGAACTGCTACTATATTGCTACAATGAATTATTCCTATAATATTTCATCTTTGAGGCATGGAACTGTTCTCTTCTGTCTGCGTTTCAGTTACACTTTGTGATGTTGAACAAGGAGTTGGGAAGTTGGTGGAGAGGGGAGGTGCGGGGAAGGGGGTGGGGTTTCGGGGTGGTGGTGAGGGATCCTAAACTTTCGTTTTGGCCACAGGTATAGGTCTACTACAGGTAGGTTTGCACTGCTCATAAACATTTGTTATTATTCACTTCTGTCACAGGAAGTCGTTGCGCCAACGTCTAGTCATAAATTTATTTGTCAAACCCCGGAACTAAATTACACGGACACGCGTTCAGGTCAACACTTGTAAAAGGGAGGCAAATCCTAACGGACTAAGTGTGTCATTAGAAAGAGTTGCCATTCTTTTCCTTCTAATTGCGCTATTCAAGACGGGTCTGGCAAGGCATGGTTATCGGTTTGAGAGGGAAAGGCCTAGAGACGATGTCATGTCGAGTCTGCTTGTATAATTCTCCGTCCGCTCATGTCTCAGAAAAATTTTCAGCTAGCAGAAACTTTGCAGTCCAGGGGCGGATTACTTTATCCAGGACAGAGTGGTGTCGGATTGCAATGTCTGTTCTGAGGTCCAAGGTGGTCAGAAAATAGTGGACCGAGGGAAAGTGGGCATTACAGGGAAACGTCTTTTTTTGTATCATCTGCATACTAATTAATTATTTTATTATTTGTAGATGACATGTTTCTTTGACATTTTTTACCCCCCCCCCCCCCCCCCCCTTCTTTTTTGGGTTTTTTTTTAGGGGTGGGGGAAGGGAAGAGGAGGGGGTTTGGAATATGCTCTTTAAGGAACTGTCGCTTTTTAAATGTAAGAAATGTGACATAGAACAAACACACACACGCACATACACACATGCACACGCGCGCGCAAGCACACACACACACACACACACATGCATGCACGCACACGCGCGCGTGCACACACACACACACACACACACACACACACACACACACACACACACACACAACACACACACACACACACACACACACACACACACACACACACACACTCCCGGCAGAATTCCTTCCTTTCCCTTCCGAGATCTGCACCTGGAGTGAAAGAGGAAAGACTGTACATTTTCAAAAGAAGATCGGGTAAATGGGGGAATAACTCGAAACAAAACGAAGATCGACTGAAATTAGTTTTTTTTCTAAGTGAACGCACCAAAGCAAGTTCCGCTTTCTTTCTTTTTTTTCACCATTTGTTTTCCGGGAGCATGGAGTCAAAATGCTTCTTTTTCCCCACTTTCATTTCCTTGAGTTATGGTGACAAACGAATGGAGTCAGTTGATGGCGAGTGAGAAATTTTTTCTTTAACAGATGGAAGCAGCGGTGTCATCCTCACACCCCACACCCTTCACC
This sequence comes from Conus ventricosus, assembly GCA_018398815.1. Classification (NCBI taxonomy): domain Eukaryota; kingdom Metazoa; phylum Mollusca; class Gastropoda; order Neogastropoda; family Conidae; genus Conus; species Conus ventricosus. Next base: position 107,571,859 of record CM031596.1, read on the forward strand.
TCAGTTTGAAGGGGTGGGGGTGGGGGGATTCAGAGGAAGTCTACAATAGTTAAAAAAAAAAAAAAAAAGACAGCTGCATTGCCAAAGAGTGGTAACTGATCCCCAATCAGATTTCATTCGAGAAAAAGCTAGACTTTAAGTCCTTATGTCTGGTCAATGAACGGACCTATGGAGATCAATTACAAGACTGCTTTAGAGGGAGCTGCTTTGTGCTCGGATGAATTTGTGCACAGAATGAATGCGTTGAGTTCAAATAGTAAACACACACACACAACACACACACACACACACACACACACACACACACACACACACACAGGAGGGGGGGGGGGGGGGGGAGAAATCGACCTTTCACTGTGTAGATATTCCTTAAAAGAAGGATTACAAAGAAACAATATGATTTCAAATAAAACATGAGATTATAAAAGGGTAATATATACATGGGATTCGGCAGAGTAATAAAGCACTGGTTATAACAGAGCAATAAAGCATGGAGTTACAACGGAGTATAAAAGCACGGGATTATGATGAGAGTAAATGATAATAAGCAGCAGTACAGCTGATTGAAAATGCGAAAGAAAGTACAATTAAGCGATCTAAACTAAACTGATTCCTTTTCAAAACTGTAAGGATTTGAATTACTTGAACTTTTCGAAATCACATTCTATATTATATGCCTGAATATTTATCCACAGGGTTTCTTTGGAAACGAAGATGCTATACTGGATAAACATTTGTTGAATTAGGCCTACTGTAGATATACCTCAGTGTGGAGAAGGAAATCACTCAAGGAAACGAGTATAAAGCCATTCAGTACAATTCCACTTACCGAAAGAAAATAACAAATACAAACAAACAGACAAACAAATCAAAATTCCACCAGGTGTAAAAATCAAGAAGGTGGGGGGGGGGGGGGGGGGGGGGGGGGGGGGGGGGGGGGCAGCAACAATAATTAAGCCAACGTCTATAATTTTGGTGCATAATGAAACAGATTAATAGATCTGAACAGAGGAGTTGTTTGTTATTAAGAAAAATTCATGTAGATCCTTTTCTTTCATGGATAGTAAAACCGAAAAGAAGAATAAAACGTTTACGAGTGAATATGAACATAAACATGAAAAAACACGAACAGCCATACAACGCAAATTACTGCACCCTTCTGAAATTGCGCGTGTTCTTTCTTTCCGCTCACTAAAAGAAATCATTTTCATTCCAATTCAATTTACAAGTGTTATTCTATGCAACAACAACAAAAACGATGATGTGTATGTATGTCTGGTATTAAGAAGTAACAAAAGACAAATGAAGTATTCAAGAAATTTATAACCAGAGCAAAACTGCAGAAAAACTGTCGAGAATGCAAACTTTATGAGTCAGATTAACCCTAAAACTACTGCTCAGTACGAAGAATAAGAGAGAGAATTGATAAAAAAAAGAAAAAGAAAAAAAAAAAAGCAAGAAACAAACGAAAGCACGCAGTAACTCTTACACCTCTCTCAGATGGGAAATAATGGCGAGAGGGGGGGGAAACAAAAAGAAAAACAAACAGACAAACAAAAACAGGGCCTTTTTTTTTTCACTTGCAGCTCAACTGTAAAGCCAGTCCTTGCATTAATATTTTACAGAGAAACCGATCAGCAATAGCAGCATCGGACCAAAGATAGTTCGCCCTACGGAGCGTTCAGTCTTTGATCAGACTAACGTGATCGACGATCTCTCCGGCTCATCACATCAAGGGCTCTGCCAGGAAGACCACCGCGGGAGCGTGGGACCACTCGTACAGCCTTCCGCCATCCCCGGTGTCGGCAACCCGCCACAGCTGGCCACGCCCCAGTCCTGTCATTCTGTCCCCGGAGCTTTTTGCGCATGCAGGAGGTGGTTTTCTCGCCGGAACGGGGACGCTGGGTAGGTCTGTCAGGTAGGGCATGTTCCAAGACATGGCTGCGCTGCTGGCACTGGTCTTGGTGCGAGTTCCTGTGTCCCTGTAACCGAGTCCAGAAATGGTAGTGGGTTTCGACTCTCTGGATCGTTGGGTTATATTGTGACATGATTCAGTCATGATTCCTGTTTTGTGTGGAATTGTGTTGTGTCAGAGTGGACTGCTTCGTGTTGTGCTGTGCTGCTGATACTGGGTTATAATGGCATTGTCCTGTGGTGCTCTGTAGCATGTTGCCTTGCACGAGTCGCAGGCAGTAAGTTCCGAACAGTTGGGGTAGGGAAGCGAAGGGATGCTCACCAAGCACTCTTTAATTTCGCTTTAGGATCTCCAGGAGTTTCTAACAGGAGGAGCGGAGAGCACGCGGTACGCGAACAGAGCAGAAGATAGATGGTGGAAGAGACCCATCACAGAAACACAAGATGAAAGTATCAGCATGCACTGATAACAAACATTTTCCAGGCAGCCAGCGAAGGTAATGTGATATTGCTTTCTTTCATCAATGACAAGACATGCTCTTCTATTTTAAATTCCCTGGAATCGAAAAAAAAAAAAAAAATCCGGGCAAACCATACAAGTTTCGATTACGGTAACCGAGTTGAGAATGAATTAGCAAACTGTCATATTTTGCTCTTGCATCAACTGAAAAATATCTACTAATTGAGGCATTACGGCGGAGTTTAAAAAAAAAACAGCGACGCGTTATACAATCGCTGATCTGATCCTACAGTTTGAAGTGCCTGATCAAGTTTAACTTGTGAATGACGGACAGCCAGTATACAGCTAAGGTTCTGCCTGCTTCGTTCGTGAGAGAGTGCCACCAAACCTCCCCCCCCCCCCCCCCCCCCCCTGTTTTGTCTGTGTTCGGTTTGAGCTTGTTGCTTGTTATCCAGTAATGTCACCAGATGTTAAAGAACAGAAAGAAAGGTCGACAATTTTCTGCTCAAGTTTATTTGCTTTTTTTTTTATTCATTCATTTATTTATTTATTTTTGCATCTATTTGTTTAATTTCTATATTTTATTTTGTTTATTTATTTATCTATTTGTTCCATCTTCTTATCTATTTGTTTCTATTTATTTATCTATTTGTTTATTCTCTATCTATTTGTTTTATTCTTATTTATTCTCTATTTGTTCATTCTCTATCTATTCATTCATCTATTTGTTATTCTCTATCTATTCATTCATCTATTTGTTTATTCTCTATCTATTCATTCATCTATTTGTTCTATTCTCTATTATTCATTTCATTCTATTTGTTTATTCTCTATCTATTCATTCATCTATTTGTTCATTCTCTATCTATTCATTCATCTATTTGTTTACTTATTTGCATATTTACTTCCTTATCTATTTCTCTTATGTTATAAAGTCCACGAACTACTGGAGGATTTCAAACGAAGTCCATCCCTTCATATTCCTTTCAAACACTGAATAAGGTTGATCTATAAAGTGGATCCAGACAGTAAGGTAATGGATTTGATGAATGTCGTAGGTATGACGAAAAGTTTTTTGGTTTGGTTTGATTGCTTTCTTCTTCCTTTTCTTCTTTATATACAAATTTTATCTATACTATATATACTATGTCCCACCCCACCATTGTTGCTGCTGTATATTATACTGATACTACTATATTACTGTACCACCACCACACCACCCCCTCACTACTATATACTACTATTCTACTACCTATGCTCCCAACCACCCCCTACTATGCTGCTGTGCTACTTATATACTACTATCCCACCCCCACCACCACCACCACACCACATACTAAATACAAATATTACTACTATTACTACTCTGTTACCACCACCACCCACTACTGTGCTGCTGATATACTATATATACCCCACCCCCCCACCACCATCACTATCTACTACTACTACTCTAGCTACCACAACCACCCTTATCGTTGTATACTATAATATTTTAATATACTAACCACCACCACCACCACCCATCACTACTAACCTACTATACTACTATGTACCACACCACCAATATGCTGTGCTGCTATTTACTACTATACACCACCCCCCACCACCCCCACCCCCATACTGTATATACTATACTATATATATATACTATACTTCTACTACTTTTTTTTCTTTTTTCTCCTCTCCCTCCCCCACCTCAACTTTTTTTCTTCTTTCATTACCCACCATACTATTCTCAATTATATACTATACTACACTACACTATACAAACTATTTTCTAAATAAAAGCCCTTTTTACCTTGTAATTCTGGACGATCTTTTTCGTTGAGCAGAAAAAAAGCCCAGCACGTTTTTTGTCGTCCTGGGCTGATTCAAGTTAAAAGGGGGGGAAAAGCGTTTAAAGTTTGACGCAGACCTGGCTGTCAGACTCATTAACGTTTAAGTCTTGAGGTCAAACCCTCCCGTCAGACAACGCTTTTCTTCCCCCCGTAAATTTACCATGGGATATTTTGAAAGCTAAAGGGCGGTTGTTCAGATGCTGCGGTTACCCTCCTCTCCCCCCCCCCCCCGCCCCCACCGCCCACTCCCCGTCTCCCCTCCCACCGCTTTCCTCCGGTCCAACTGTCTATCTGTTACAATCTGTGTTTCTCTCTCTTCTCTCTCTCCCCTCTTCTCTCTCTCTCTCTCTCTCTCTCTCTCTCTCCCTCTCTCTCTCTCTCTCCATCCATCCATCCATCCATCCATCCATCCATCTATCTATCTATCTATCTATCTATGAGTCTGAGTATCTGTTCATTTTCTCTCTCTTTTCTCTCTCTCTCTCTCTCTCTCTCTCTCTCTCTCTCTCTCCTCTCTCTCTCCTCTCCCCCTCTCTCTCTCGTCTCTCTGTCCCGTCTGTCTGTCTGTCTGTCTGTCTTCTCTCTCTCTCTCTCTCTCTCTCTCTCTTCTCTCTCTCTCTCTCTCTTCTTCTCTCTCTCTCTCTCTAGCTGGCTAGCCAGCTAGCTATTCAGCTAGCTATTCATCGCCCACAAGATGACAATGCGCTCTGAGGGCTAAAGAACAATTGCCACTGTTGCGCATCTAGCCTGATTTTTTTTCTTTTTTTTTCCCCCCGCCCCCCCCCCCTTTTTTGTGTGGTCTATTTCTATGCAGTGTCAGCTGCATGATGCACTGTGCGCTCTGCCTTCAGTCTGTTTCCCCCTATTACACGTCGCTGTCACAGCACTGTACTGCATGATGCACTGTGCGCTCTGCCTTCAGTCTGTTTCCCCCTATACACGTCGCTGTCACAGCACTGTACTGCATGATGCACTGTGCGCTCTGCCCTTTAGTCTGTTTCCCCCTATACACGTCGCTGTCACAGCACTGTACTGCATGATGCACTGTGCGCTCTGCCCTTTAGTCTGTTTCCCCTATACACGTCGCTGTCACAGCACTGTACTGCATGATGCACTGTGCGCTCTGCCTTCAGTCTGTTTCCCCCTATACACGTCGCTGTCACAGCACTGTACTGCATGATGCACTGTGCGCTCTGCCTTCAGTCTGTTTCCCCTATACCGTCGCTGTCACAGCACTGTACTGCATGATGCACTGTGCGCTCTGCCTTCAGTCTGTTTCCCCTATACACGTCGCTACGTCACTGTACTGCATGATGCACTGTGCGCTCTGCCTTCAGTCTGTTTCCCCCTATACACGTCGCTGTCACTGTACTGCATGATGCACTGTGCGCTCTGCTTCAGTCTGTTTCCCCCTACACACGTCGCTGGTCACTGTACTGCATGATGCACTGTGCGCTCTGCCTTCAGTCTGTTCCCCTTTACAGTCGCTGTCACTGTACTGTACTGCATGATGCACTGTGCGCTCTGCCTTCAGACTGTTTCCCCTATACCGTCGCTGTCACAGCACTGTACTGCATGATGCACTGTGCGCTCTGCCTTCAGTCTGTTTCCCCCTATACACGTCGCTGTCACAGTACTGTACTGCATGATGCACTGTGCGCTCTGCCTTCAGTCTGTTTCCCCCTATACACGTCGCTGTCACAGCACTGTACTGCATGATGCACTGTGCGTCTGCCTTCAGTCTGTTTCCCCTATACACGTCGCTGTCACATGTATGCATGATGCACTGTGCGCTCTGCCTTCAGTCTGTTTCCCCCTATACACGTCGCTGTCACAGCACTGTACTGCATGATGCACTGTGCGCTCTGCCTTCAGTCTGTTTCCCCTATACACGTCGCTGTCACTGTACTGTACTGCATGATGCACTGTGCGCTCTGCCTTCAGTCTGTTTCCCCCTTAACACGTCGCTGTCACTGTACTGCATGATGCACTGTGCGGCTCTGCCTTCAGTCTGTTTCCCCTTATACACGTCGCTGTCACTGTACTGCATGATGCACTGTGCGCTTTGCCTTCAGTCTGTTTCCCCTACACACGTCGCTGTAAACTGTACTGCATGATGCACTGTGCGCTCTGCCTTCAGTCTGTTTCCCCTATACACGTCGCTGTCACTGTACTGTACTGCATGATGCACTGTGCGCTCTGCCTTCAGTCTGTTTCCCCCTATACCCGTCGCTGTCACAGCACTGTACAGCATGATGCACTGTGCGCTCTGCCTTCAGTCTGTTTCCCCCTATACACGTCGCTGTCACTGTACTGTACTGCATGATGCACTGTGCGCGCTCCCTTCAGTCTGTTTCCCCCTATACACGTCGCTGTCACAGACACTGTACTGCATGATGCACTGTGCGTCTGCCTTCAGTCTGTTTCCCCCTATACACGTCGCTGTCACTGTACTGCATGATGCACTGTGCGCGCTGCCTTCAGTCTGTTTCCCCCTATACACGTCGCTGTCACGCACTGTACTGCATGTGCACTGTGCGCTCTGCCTTCAGTCTGTTTCCCCCTATACACGTCGCTGTCACTGTACTGTACTGCATGATGCACTGTGCGCTCTGCCTTCAGTCTGTTTCCCCCTATACACGTCGCATGTCACTGTACTGCATGATGCACTGTGCGCGCTGCCTTCAGTCTGTTTCCCCTATACCGTCGCTGTCCAGCTGTACGCATGATGCACTGTGCGCTCTGCCTTCAGTCTGTTTCCCCTATACACGTCGCTGTCACTGCACTGTACTGCATGATGCACTGTGCGCTCTGCCTTCAGTCTGTTTCCCCTATACACGTCGCTGTCACAGCACTGTACTGCATGATGCACTGTGCGTCTGCCTTCAGTCTGTTTCCCCTATACACGTCGCTGTCACTGTACTGCATGATGCACTGTGCGCTCTGCCTTCAGTCTGTTTCCCCTATACACGTCGCTGTCACTGTACTGTACTGCATGATGCACTGTGCGCTCTGCCTTCAGTCTGTTTCCCCCTATACACGTCGCTGTCACTGTACTGTACTGCATGATGCACTGTGCGCTCTGCCTTCAGTCTGTTTCCCCCTATACACGTCGCTGTCACTGTACTGCATGATGCACTGTGCGCGCTGCCTTCAGTCTGTTTCCCCTATACACGTCGCTGTCACTCTGTACTGCATGATGCACTGTGCGCTCTGCCTTCAGTCTGTTTCCCCCTATACACGTCGCTGTCACCTGTACTGCATGATGCACTGTGCGCTCTGCTTCAGTCTGTTTCCCCCTATACACGTCGCTGTCACGTACTGCATGATGCACTGTGCGCTCTGCCTTCAGTTGTTTCCCCCTATACACGTCGCTGTCACAGCACTGTACTGCATGATGCACTGTGCGCTCTGCCTTCAGTCTGTTTCCCCCTATACACGTCGCTGTCCTGACTGTACTGCATGATGCACTGTGCGCTCTGCCTTCAGTCTGTTTCCCCCTATACACGTCGCTGTCACAGACTGTAGCATGATGCACTGTGCGCTCTGCCTTCAGTCTGTTTCCCCCTATACACGTCGCTGTCTGTACTGTACTGCATGATGCACTGTGCGCTCTGCCTTCAGTCTGTTTCCCCCTATACACGTCGCTGTCACAGCTGTACTGCATGATGCACTGTGCGCTCTGCCTTCAGTCTGTTTCCCCTATAACGTCGCTGTCACAGCACTGTACTGCATGATGCACTGTGTGCTCTGCCTTCAGTCTGTTTCCCCCTATACACGTCGCTGTCACAGCACTGTACTGCATGATGCACTGTGCGCTCTGCCTTCAGTCTGTTTCCCCCTATACACGTCGCTGTCACAGCACTGTACTGCATGATGCACTGTGCGCTCTGCCTTCAGTCTGTTTCCCCCTATACACGTCGCTGTCACTGTACTGCATGATGCACTGTGCGCTCTGCCTTCAGTCGCCCAGGGCTGAGCTTTAACGTTCGCCAACTCGCCAATGGCCCCTAAAATTGGAGTCGGGCGAACTCAATTTACAGTACCATTCGCCCGGCTGGCGACCTAAAAATCACCGCCAGTGATTCTGTACCTGTACACAAACGACATGCCCTGTAAAAACAAACACGCGCCTGCCGACTGCCATCTTTCATCACTGCCGTGCTGGGGCTTTCCGGCCCAGGTTCAGAGTCGCGCGAGATTCGATTCGAATCATTAGCAGTATTAAACAAAATGTAAGCATTTATTATGTTAAAATTGAAGAATGAAATTAAGATAAAGCAAGAAGAAGGTTGGAGGGGTTGGACGGGGGGGGGGGGGGGGGGGGGGGGGGGGGGGGAGGGGAGGGGGAGTCGACAGACTTCTGCTTTTTTGTGTGTGAGTTATAAAGGTGGTGACACGCTCAGATAATTTTCAACCAAGACCGTATTAAAAATAAATAAATAAATAAATTAAAAAAAAAATTCCAGTAGTGTGTACTTGACCTAGCAAGGAACATAATTGCAGTCAATGCCCATTAAGGAAAAGAACAAGCGGGTTTTATTTGAGGACATCCTAAATGACGAAGAGAACAGTAAACAGTAAATAATGAGCATATAGGCTAACCCCTGCTTCCATGATAACATACATAGGCTACACACCCGCAACTCCTAAACGAATGCTGCTTACGATACCGAATCGCCTATATAGCAGAAATGACAACACAAGAGCACACAGAACAAACAAGGAGGCGTCGTTCCTGTTAGGCAATCTCCTCGTTTGTTCTGTGTGTTCTGTGTTGTCATTTTCTGCTAGGCAATACGGCGTCGTCAGCATCATTCGTTCCGAGTTATGGGTGTGTATGTATTTTCACCATAGGCTTGCTTTTATTTTATAATATTTCTTAGAGACTCTCACCTCGCAACTCTAGGATGATCTGTTCAGTTCTACAGAAAGACCGTGCAGCTTGTATTCGTCGACTGTGCTTTGATTCACGGGCACGAGTAGAGATATAAATGGGACGCCGACCTTGCCGACTTGAAATATGAATATGTCATGAGGTCAACGCTGTCCAATCAGACAACGCCGCTCTACCTCCTGCAAATGCACCATGGGATGTTCTGAAGGCTAAAGAGTCCTTCACATGCTTGGACTGTCCGACCACCCAGCCTGTCTGCCTGTCTGTTTATCAATCTATCTGTCTATTTATCTATCTGTCTGTCTATCAATCTATCTATCTATCTATCTATCTGTCTGTCTATCTATCTATCTATCTATCTATCTATCTATCTATCTATCTATCTATCTATCTATCTATCTATGTGTCTGTCTGCTTGCCTGTCTGTCTGTTTTTCATCATAAACGTGATAGAATACTCTGGGAGCTAAATAACCGTTCACATGCTGTCATAGCCCTCCATTTCCCCCCTCCCCCTCTGTCTGTCTGTCTGTCTGCCCCCCCCCCCCCCCTCTCTCTCTCTCCCCCCTCTCTCTCTCTCTACTCATCTTTATTTCTTTGTCACATTGTCTCATTCGCAACTCTAGCACTTCATGACTACTATGAAATGATGATGTTCCTCACAAGCTTAACTGAGGCCCCCGAAGAGACAATGAAAAGAGAGAAGAGATATCATACACACACACACACACACACACACACACAACACACACACACACACACACACACACACACACAACACACACACAGGCTCTCTCTCTCTCTCTCTCTCTCTCTCTCTCTCTCTCTCACACGCACACACACACACACACACACACACACACACACACACCACACACACACACACACACACACACACGCGCGCGCGCGCGCACGCACGCACACACACACACACACACGCACGCACGCACAAGAAGACCTCAGATCCTTGATTCGAGGCTCCTGTTACTCTTCCCTTCCTCCCTGCCCCATGTCACTACGAAGTGGTTGGATCTGGGTGCTAGTTTGGGATATAAAACGATAAGCCCATGTACCGTGTGAACTCGGTGACATTTCGCACGTTTAAAAACAAATACAACAGGAACAGTCATAACGTTGTCCTGGCGAAAATCTGAAAAAACAACAACAAAAAAGTGGGCGGAGCGGTGGAGGAAGGAGAAGGTGGGGGTGGTCTTCTTCGATCGGTAAGTCAAAGTGATTGCAGAAAGGAAGGGAACGGCATGGATGACGGCGTCGCTGTACTATGGCGACAGGCTAAGTTTAGGGAGATTGCTTGACTTCTTTCTCTCACCCGACCCCTCTTTCTCCTCCCCGTTCCCTTTTCCCCATATTTTTTACACAAACAGATCTATTCTGAAGTAAAAAAAAACCCGAAAAAAAAACAAACAACAACCAACCAACCAACCAAACAAACAAAAACACTATACAATGCAATGCAAATCAATACAAAAGATTACCGTACAATACAATATAACACAGTACAAGACAGCACATCGCAATTCTATACGATATCATAGGATACTGTCGAACGTACTACAACTACATTACGGAATACAATGCAAAAAGATAATACAATGCCGAATCATACAAGGCTATACTGTAAAATGCAAGCAACAGGACACAGCAGAAAACAAAACAATGGGACACAACACATGATGATTCAGGAAAACAGCATATAAGCTTCATGACTGACACTAGAGGCAGGCATTATTCATGAAACGTTCTTTTATTATCGAAAATATAGACTACACACACCAAGTGTAAGGAAATCAGCTGTTTTTGACGTCGATAACTATCGTCTTATCAAACCTTAAGGCGAGCTTGCACAGACTATCTATCACACAGAGAACGCCTTCAGATGGTCTTGGTCATAATCACCGTGTGTGGTAAGTCCCTAAATGACAGACCCCTCCCCCCCCCCCCCCCCCCCCCCACACACACACACACGCATGCGCGGGCGCGCACGTATACGCACGCGCGCGCGCGCGCGCGCACGCACACACACACACACACACACACACACACACACACACACACCACGCACGCACGCACGCACGCACGCACGCACACACACACACACACACACACACACACACACACAATGCAGTGTCTTCTTGCAGACAACAAAACACTATTAACTATATCTGGTCATGTGAACCCGCGTGTCAAACGCTGCGGAATCTCTGCTCAAGGAACGACAATGGAACGCGACATCAAATGATTCCATCGCCTCAAGCTCTAACATAAGGTGTGCATGAGCGTTGTTTATCAATATTGCAGTCGGTGTTAATGGTCATTCCCTTTCAATGGACAATGCTCGGAAATCCGCAAAGGGAGCAAACTGTGTTGGAGCTCACTTTCAGCGAACGTGATCCCCCTTTTGCATGGGACAGATGCCACTGTTGGGCATGCTAAAAACAATGATGCTCCGTTGCGCATGCACGTGTGTGGTGTGTGTGTGTGTGTGTGTGTGTGTGTGTGTGTGTGTGTGTGTGTGTGTGTGTGTGTGTGTGTGTGTATGTGCGTGTGTATGCGTGAGAGAGAGAGAGAGAGAGAGAGAGAGAGAGAGAGGAGAGGAGAGAGAGAGAGAAGAGAGAGAGAGAGAGAGAGAGACAGAGAGAGAGAGAGAGAGCAAGCGCAACTCGCATGCGTGTATGTGTGTGGTGAGAGAGAAGAAAGGCTTCAGAGGCAAGGACAGACAGAGAGACAGAGAGACACAGAGACACACACAGAGAGAGAGAGAGAGAGAGAGAGAGGAGAGAGAGAGAGAGGAGAACAGACAGACAGACAGACAGACAGACAGACAGAGAGAAGACAGACAGACAGACAGAGACAGAGAGACAGAGACAGAGACACAAGAGAGAGAGAGAGAGGATAGCGATAGATGGAGGGAGATGGAGAGGGTGGGGGTGGGGTGTGGATTGAAACAGGAGAGTTGGCAGGACTGTTGATACAACCTATATAAACTTGCATCTGATGACATGATGGAATAATACGTGTCAGTTGTTGGCTGCTGAGTGATGCTTCACAAAATGGAGGAAGGAGCTGTGTCTAGGGAAGAAGAAGAGGTGGGACGAGAGACGGGGTTGGATGAGGGTGGGGGAGGGGAGGGCAAGGGTGGGGGGAGGGGGGGGGGGGCGACTGAGTCGGAGAGGAAGTGGGATGGAGGATGAATATGAGGAACTGTGTGTGTGTGTGTGTGTGTGTGTGTGTGTGTGTGGTGTGTGTGTGTGTGTGTGTGTGTGTGTATGTGTGACACTTGATCTTTTTACAAGATGAACAGGGCATTTCTGAGGTAAATACCTCCAAACTCTTACGGCATAGATATTGCATTACTGGAAGTTGTTATGAATTACAAAAGGCGGCCAGGTTATATATCCCTGCATCGCTTCACAACAGCCGTGAGACCTTTGGCCAGAGGAACGTGCAGTCATGGGAATGGTGTGAATGCAGACCAACACCATTCGGATGTCGCCGTCAACACTACGGAGCAGACGGTTTTCAGTGACGCCCCCTCCCAGTGTCTTTCACCACCTCTCCTCCACTGGCATTCTCTCTCTCTCTCTCTCGCTCTCTCTCTCTCTCTCTCTCTCTCTCTCTCTCTCTCTCTCTCTCTCTCTTGTGTTGTGTGTTGTGTATGTGTTGTGTGTGTGTGTGTGTGTGTGTGTGTGTGTGTGTGTGTGTGTGTGTGTGTGTTAGCGTGCATGAGCGTGTTTTTATCGGTTCATACGCCGTTAACAGGTATTGTCCTCCTATGTCTGTGGAAAGGAACAATGATGATGATGATAACGATACTGTCACCACCAGCACCACCACTACTACTACTACTGGGGGGCCGGATAGCTCAGTTGGTAGAGCGCCGGACTCGTGATCCTGGGGTTGCGGGTTCGAATTTCGGTATAGGGGGATTTTTCCCTCGGAGTTAACATTGGTTCTGACTCCATTCCCCATATAGTCGTTCGGATGGGACTATAAACCGAGGTCTAGTCTGTGTCACATGCACTAAGATCATACACGGACTCTAAAGATCCCGATGCTCATGTCCTAAGACGGGTGAGTACCGGCTACACGAAAATACACAATGCATGCAACCTGTGTGCCAGAATAGTCTACGTGAAGACTGTGGGCACGGGGCAGGTTAAACATCCCCATCAGGAAGAAGAAGAAGACTACTACTACTGATGATGATGATGATGACGACGACAACGATGATGATGATGATGATGATGATGATGATGATGATGAGATGATGATAACGGTTTATGTAACGCACTTTTATGTGTGTGCTTTGAATGATAAAAGAAAAAGAAAAAAAAAGAAAGAAAGAAAAAAAATCTTACAGCTCTCCTCTCACTGTTCCCTCTGCCTATCTTCTCTCTTACACGTTCACCATCAGCACCACCATCCCACACGAACACATACACACGCACACACGCATACACACAGACACGCACAGACACACACAGACGCAGACACCCACACTAACTCGCGCACTCCACACACACACAACACACACACGCACGCACGCACACACACACACACACACACACACACACACACACACACACACACACACACATATACAGAGAGAGAGAGAGAGAGAGAGAGAGAGAGGAGAGAGAGGAGAGAGAGAGAGAGAGGAGAGAGAGAGAAGAGAGG
>CM031596.1:107595667-107603167 GCA_018398815.1 Conus ventricosus
AAATGAGTCATCCACTACCCCCTTTCATTTGGACCACTAACACGTCACAGTGTTCTAATGATCGACAGAACAATGCTGACGAGTTTTAACCAGCCGAACCTTTGATTCGCGAAGTGTTTCGGTGAACACTGTGTTGCGTCCGAATAGAGTGGCGGCGAACTAGAACAGAAACCCGAGTTCGGAGGAACTGAAGTTCTCGTTCTTAACCACCACTTAATGATATGCATACGTCATCAGCTAACCTCTGTTTAATGATATGCACACGACCTTCCCGGTCCAAACAAAAATGGCTGCTTACGACACCGATGTCGAAGATTTTGATAGCTCTTCGATAGTGGACGATTGAGGAATATGAGAAGGATCAGAAGCGGAGAGAAAAAAATCTTTGTACTTGGATCTCGACAATCCCATAAACAGGGATGTTGTTCCCATAAGTCGATAAACAGACTTGTTCTTGTTTACTCAAAGTGATGGCGTGGTGTCAGCCATTTTGTCGCATGGAAAGACAGAAATGAATCTTCATCCGCAAAAGAGTTCGACCAATCAAATTGGAGAAACACCAAGTTGCCAGAAACGGCTTGAGAACCTAAAAACTGTTCGGCAACACAGTTTGCGAACCTCTCGAAACAAGGTTTCCGAACATGTGTTTCGTGCGGTTCAGATGCAAACTTGTTCGGAGTCTTCTGAAACATAGTTTGCAAACTGATTGTTCGCCCGGTTAAGAACGCCCTTAAGAGGTTATGTCTTCATCTGCTTCGTTTGTGTTGTCTATCAGCAAACAAACAAACAAACAAGCAAACAAACAAACAACAAACAAACAAACCGCAATCGATTTTCACGAAAGTGAATGGGGGAAGTTAAAGCGTGGCCCGAGGACTAAGCCTTTATTTAAACTTGGATCCGGATTCGTTGTGCGGATCCGACCAAAATGTGGATCAAAGAATCCGTTCGATGTTAGGGAATGTTTGCGCGCTCCTGCGTGCCTTTCTGACTATGCTGGTTTATATGGTCGTTGCATCGTCGATCCATTTCAGTCTTTTCTCCTTACAGATTGTACGCCTCTAACACAAGCCTATGGCGTAACAACTAAATCTCTCTCTCTCTCTCCTCTCCTCTCTCTCTCTCTCTCCTCTCTCTCCTCTCTCTCTCTCTCTCTCTCAATCAATCAATCAATCAATCAATCCATTTCTTTCAATCCATTCTTTCTTTCATACAATTTGTATACCTATTGTTTCCTCTCTCCTCTCCCTCCCTCACCCCTGTCTTTCTCTCTTCTTTCTTCCCCCCTCCTATTCTTCTTTTTTTTTAATCTTTTTTTTTTATATCCCGTTCTTTCTCTCTAGCCGTCATCTTAAAAAAAAAAAAGCTTCTTCTCTCTCGGCTTCTCTCCCTTGACTTGCTTCGCTCACCCCTTTCTCCGCCAGCAGCAACACAGGAAGAGCCAGCAGGAAGTGAGCGCCAGGACAACGGCGACTGAGGCCACGCCCACCGCCACTTTCTCCGCCTTTTTCAGCTTCTTCCTCCTCTTGTTTACCTTCTTCTTCGTTTCGCAGTATTGGCCGGTGAACCTTCTGCCGCAACTGTCAACAAGGGCAGGATCGTGACTATCATGTGGGGAGTGGAGTGGAGTGGAATGGTGTGGAGAGGGTGGAGTGGAGAGGAATGTGTGGAGAGGGTGGAGTGGAGCAGAGTGGAATGGGTGGAGAGGGGTGGAGTGGAGTGGAGTGGAATGGTGTGGAGAGGGTGGAGTGGAGAGGAGTGGAGAGGGGTGGAGTGGAGTGGAGTGGAGAGGAGTGGAGAGGGGTGGAGTGGAGTGGAGTGGAATGGTGTGGAGAGGGTGGAGTGGAGAGGGGTGGAGTGGAGAGGGGTGGAGTGGAGTGGAGTGGAGAGGAGTGGAGAGGGTGGAGTGGAGTGGAGTGGAATGGTGTGGAGAGGGGTGGAGTGGAGAGGGGTGGAGTGCAGCGGAGTGGAATGGTGTGGAGAGGGGTGGAGTGGAGAGGAGTGGAGAGGTGTGGAGTGCAGTGGAGAGGAGCAGTGTGGAGTGGAGTGGAGTGGAGTGGAGTGGAGTGGAGTGGAGTGGAGTGGAGAGGAGTGGAGTGGAGTGAGAGGAGTGGAGTGGAGAGGAGAGGAGTGGAGTGGAGTGGAGAGAGTGAAGAGGAGTGGAGTGGAGAGAGGAGTGGAGTGGAGTGGAGAGGAGTGAAGAGGAGTGGAGTGGAGAGGAGTGGAGTGGAGTGGAGAGGAGAGGAGTGGAGTGGAGTGGAGAGGAGTGAAGAGGAGTGGAGTGGAGAGGAGTGGAGTGGAGTGGAGAAGAGAGGAGTGGAGTGGAGTGAAGATGAGAAGGAGTGGAGTGGAGAGGAGCGGAGTGGAGTGGAGTGAGAGGAGTGAAGAGGAGTGGAGTGGAGAGGAATGGAGTGGAGTGGAGTGGAGAGGAGTGGAGTGGAGTGAAGAGGAGTGGAGTGGAGTGGAGTGAGAGGAGTGAAAGGAGTGGAGTGAAGAGGAGTGGAGTGGAGTGGAGTGAAGAGGAGTGAAGAGGAGAGGAAGAGGAGAGGAGTGGAGTGGAGTGAAGAGGAGTGAAGAGGAGTGGAGTGGAGAGGAGTGGAGTGGAGTGGAGTGGAGAGGAGAGGAGTGGAGTGGAGTGGAGAGGAGTGGAGTGGAGTGAGTGGAGTGGAGAGGAGAGGAGTGGAGTGGAGTGATAGAGGAGTGGAGTGGAGAGGAGTGGAGGGGAGTGGAGTGGAGTGGAGAGGAGAGGAGTGGAGTGGAGTGGAGTGGAGTGGAGTGGAGAGGAGATGGAGTGGAGTGGAGAGGAGTGAGTGGAGTGGAGAGGAGTGGAGTGGAGAGGAGAGGAGTGGAGTGGAGTGAGAGGAGTGGAGTGGAGAGGAAGGGAGGTGGAGTGGAGTGGAGAGGAGTGGAGTGGAGTGGAAGGAGTGAAGAGGAGTGGAGCAGTGTGGAGTGGAGTGGAGAGGCAGTGTGGAGAGGATGGAGTGGAGAGGGGTGGAGTGGAGAGAGGGGGAGCAGTGTGAGTGGAGTGGAGAGGAACAGTGTGGAGAGGGTGGAGTGGAGAGGGGTGAGTGGAGAGGAGTGAGAGGGGTGGAAGTGGAGAGGGGTGGAGTGGAGAGGTGATGGAGAGGGGGGAGTGGAGAGGAGTGGAGAGGTGGAGAGGAGTGGTAGAGGGTGAGGAGTGAGCGGAGTGGAATAGGTGGAGAGGGTGGAGTGGAGCGGAGTGGAATAGTGTGGAGAGGGGATGGAGTGGAGGAGTGGAATAGTGGAGAGAATAGGCTGTAGAGGGTGGAGTGGAGAGGGTGGAAAGGGTGTGGTAGTGGAGCGAGGTGGATATTGTGGGTGAGGGTGAGTGTAGTGGATGGAGTGAGAGGAGAGGAGAGGATGCAGTGGAGAGGAGTGAAGGAGTGAGCAGTGTGGAGTGGAGTGGAGAGACCGTGGAACGGAGTGAAGGAACATGTGGAGAGGATGGGAAGAAGAGAGAAATGCAAATAGGCTTTAAAGTGTGTTGAGTTCTTACTTCAAAAGGGTCTGGTTTTGTCCACACGCAGGTGTTTGTTCTGGCAGTCGTAGTGCTCGCCTTGTGGCAGTACGGACAGGCAAGCCCGTGTGACACAGGCCTCACGGTTGTATGACTCCGGTCCGGCGTCAGTGCACGGGTCGCGAACCACGTAATGTACTGACCGTGCCACTGGGGACAGGAAGAGAACAGTGCAGAACAGGATTAAAAAACGATAAGTTGAGCATCTGAACTGTTCACATAATCGTCATACCTGGTGTGTTGAAACGTCGGGTTGCCTTATCTCGGAACTGTCACAGTAGTCTGGCACCCTGGTGTAGTGATACTACCTGGTGTATTGAGAAACTGACTATATCGTGAACTGTTCACAGCATGTGTCATACCTGATATGATCATACTACCTGGTGTATTGATACTATCTGGTGTAGTGATACTGATTATATCGTGAACTGTTCACAGCAAAATGTCACACCCGGTAGAGTGGTACCACCTGGTTATTGATACTGATTGAGGTTAGCCGTTATATCGTGAACTGTTCACAGTATGTCATACCTGGGACAGTGATATATCTAGTGTATTGATACTGTACTGATGTTAGCCATTATATAGGAACTGTTCACAGTAGATGTCATACTTGGCATATTCATACAACTGGTGTAGTCATACTGATTGATCTTAGCCATTATGGTGTTCAGTACGGCACATGAAATGGAACAAAACAGGATATGTATGGGCCAAGAACAGAAAAGGCCGAAACAGAACAGGATAGAAAAGGCCGAGAATAAACAGAACAGAATAGAAAAGGCCGAGAATAAACAGAACAGAATAGAAAAGGCCGAGAATAAACAGAACAGAACAGAAAAGGCCGAGAATAAACAGAACAGAATAGAAAAGGCTGAGAAAAACAGAACAGAACAGAAAAGGCCGAGAATAAACAGAACAGAATAGAAAAGGCCGAGAATAAACCAGAACAGAAAGAAAAGGCCGAGAATAAACAGAACAGAACAGAAAAGGCCGAGAATAAACAGAACAGAATAGAAAAGGCCGAGAATAATGTCACAGAGAAGAACATACAAGAAGAAAATAGACAGACCCGGATCCAAGCAGCACGGAACAGAACAGAGTACACTACAACAAAACAGAACGGAATACAACAGAACAGAACAGAACAGCAGAGACTACAACAGAACAGAACAGAACGGAATACAACAGAACAGAACAGAACAGAACGGAACGGAATACAACAGAACAGAACAGAATGGAATACAACAGAACAGAATAGAATGGAATACAACAGAACAGAACAGAACAGAACGGAATACAACAGAACAGAACAGAAACAGAATGGAATAAACAGAACAGAACAGAACCGAACAGAATGGAATACAACAGAACAGAACAGAACAGAACAGAATGGAATACAACAGAACAGAACAGAATGGAACACAACAGAACAGAACTGAACAGAATGGAATACAACAGAACAGAACAGAACAGAACGAATACAACAGAACAGAACAGACGGAACGAAATACAACAGAACAGAACAGAACAGAACGGAACGGAACGGAACGGAATACAACAGAACAGAACAGAACAGAACGGAACGGAATACAACAGAACAGAACAGAACGGAACGAAATACAACAGAACAGAACAGAACGGAACGGAACGGAATACAACAGAACAGAACAGAACAGAACGGAATACAACAGAACAGAAACAGAACAGAAGGGAACGAAATACAACAGAACAGAACAGAATACAACGGAATACAACAGAACAGAACAGAACGGAATACAACAGAACAGAACAGAACAGAAATACAACGAACAGAACAGAACGAATACAAGCGAACAGAACAGAATACAACGGAATACAACAGAACAGAACAGCAGAGACTACAACAGAACAGAACAGAACAGAGCAGAACAGAACGGAATACAACAGAACAGAACAGCAGAGACTACAACAGAACAGAACAGAACGGAATACAATAGAACAGAACAGAACAGAACGGAATACAACAGAGCAGAACAGAACGGAATACAACAGAACAGAACAGAATACAACGGAATACAACAGAACAGAACAGCAGAGACTACAACAGAACAGAACAGAACAGAACAGAGCAGAACAGAACGGAATACAACAGAACAGAACAGCAGAGACAACAGAACAGAACGGAACGGAATACAACAGAACAGAACAGAATACAACGGAATACAACAGAACAAACAGCAGAGACTACAACAGAACAGAGCAGAACAGAACGGAATACAACAGAACAGAATACAACAGAACAGAACAGAACAGAACAGAACAGAACAGAACAGAACAGCACAGAACAGAACAGCACAGAACAGAACAGCACAGACTACAACAGACTACTACAAAGCAGAACAAGAGAACAACGGAAACCAACCCAAACCAGGAAGTGCAAACACGATTCAATCCAAATGACACAGACGACCCCAATCTGCTCGACAAAACAACACGATTCAATCCAAATGACACAGACGACCCCAATCTGCTCGACAAAACCCAGCTCATGACAAAACCAGCTGAAACCCCATCTTACCAAAGCCGCCCGAAAACGATCTCCGACCAGTCCGAAACGGCTTGAATCCTCTCTCCCCCCCCCCCCCCCTCTCCCCGCTCTTCCCCCCTCCCCCACGGACTCCTATTCCGATCCAGCCCCCCGCCCACCCCATCCCCACCCATACCTGCTCACCCTCCCCCCCGACTCCAACCAACTTGAGGCTTAGCCCCTAACATGCCTAAACCCCAACCCGACCCAGTGGAACCGACCCAATTCAATCTACTTCCGACGTGCATGACCAATCCTGACCAGACCCGACCCAGGTCAACCCACTCACAACGTGACCAAACAAAAGCCCCTTCCCCTACCCTCCCTACCACCCCCCTCCCCCCCAAAAGAAAAAAAAAACCCAAAATAAAAAAACAGATCGACCCCCGACCCCCCCCCCCCCCTCCCCCGGGGAAAAAATCCAATTCGACCTGACCCACCAAAAAAAAACAACCCCACAAACACCCCAATTCGACCCGACCCGACCCGACCCAACTTATCCCACTTCTAACGTGGCCAAGCCTCATTTCAACCCGACACGCAACTCCCTCTCCCTCCCCTCACCTCCTTTCCCCTCCTCTCCTCGCCCCCCCCCCCTCCCCCCCCCCCCAAAAAAAAAAAGGTAGAGGAGGGGGTGAGAGGGGGTGGGAGGGAACACAGAACACACAACGAACCAACTGACTCACGTTCATAGACGAAAAAGCCGGAGCTGCTCAGATCGACGGTGCCGTTCAAAATGGTCGTGTTTTCAAAAATGTTGCCTGCCCGCTCCAGATCCTTTAGGAAATTCTCCTCCACGTTTTCATCATTGTATCTGTTGGACAACTCCTCTCCGTCGACACACACAGTGTAGTTGACGACCAGTTTGCCATCTCTGCAAGAGAAAGAATGAAAGAGAAAAAAACCCAGTGAACTGGTGCCAAATGAATGAACAAATTCGATAGTAGGAAGCAGTAATACTTTTTTTTTCTTTCAAATCCCTCTGAAAATATTCGAAGAGAATAAGAACTAGAGAGAGAGAGAGAGAGAGAGAGTAGAGAGAGAGAGGAGAGAGAGAGAGAGAGAGAGAGAGAGGGGGGGGGACCAGACAGACAGACAGACTGCAGACAAACAGACAGATTTTCATGGTCCTTAGACAGAGGATAATAATCAGGCAGAAATCGCGCATGTATATCAGCAAACTCACACACACGTTCCCACCGCCACCCTCTTCCCCCTCACCAGCTGCCCTCGCCCTTCCTCCCCAACCCTCCCCTAACCCACCCATGCCGCTGTCCCAGAGAGAGAGAGAGAGAGAGAGAGAGAGAGAGAGAGAGAGAGAGAGAGAGAGAGAGAGAGTGTGTGTGTGTGGTGTGTGTGTGTGTGTGTGTGGTGTGTGTGTGTGTGGTGTGTG
>CM031596.1:107610667-107613167 GCA_018398815.1 Conus ventricosus
GAGGGGGGGGGGTTTGGGGGGAGGGGGGCAAAGGGGGCGGGTAGCACAGGGGGCCCAAACAACCCAGAAAATTTGGGGGGGGGGGGGGGGGGGGGGGAAAGGGTTTAGCAAAAACGAAAAAGGGGACCTTCGGGGGGAATGGGAAAAGGCACGGCCAAGTATCAAGGGGGGGGGCCCCCCCCCTTCCCCCTCCCCCCCCCCCCCCCCCCCCGTCCCCTGGCTAAAATTTAACCCCTTTGGGGCCCCCCCAAAAATTTCCACCCAACCCCCCCAACCCCCCTTTCCCTCCCCCCCCCCAACCCACCAATTTTTTTTCCCCCCTTTTTCCCCGGCCCCACGGGGGGGCCCCACTTCCCCCCCCCCCCTTTCCACAACCCCAATTCCCCCCATTTTCCCCCCCCTTTTCCCCCAAACCCACCCCAAATCCTGTGGGATCCCCCAACCATCGCCCACCAAAAAACCACCCCCGGAAAAAAAATAAAAACCCCCCCACCCTGGGGGGGGGGGGGACCAAAAACGAAAAATCCCCCGACCTTCCAAGGGGTTCTTCCCCCTTTCCGGGGTGGTTAAAGGGGGGCCCCCCCAGGGAACCTTTTTTTCCTGGGAGGAAAAAAAAAAAATCCTTTTGGAAGAATGCTCGGGATGCCCCCCCCCCCCCGGCCCCCCCGGCCCCCCCCCCCCGGGGAAACCCCCCCAGGTTTTTTTCCAGGGGAAGGCCCCCCCCCTCCCCTTCCCCTTTCCCCCTCCCCCCGCCCCCCCCCCCTTTTCTCATGCCCCGAAGGGGCCCCCGGGGCCCCCCCCCCCCCCCCCAGGCCTCCGGCTTGGGGGCCGGGCGGGGCAAAGATTGGGGCCAAAAGAAAAATGTCTTTTTAAAAAAGGTTTTCCCCGGGAGCCGAAAAATTTTCCCCCGGGTCAACAGGGGGATATTTTTTTAAAAAGGGAAAAAATTTTGGAAAACCCCCCCCCCCCCCCCCCCCCCCCCCCCCCCCCCCCTCCCCCCCCCCCCCCTTGGTTAAACCAAAAGAAACCCCCGCCATTTTCCCCCCCCGTGGGTGCCCAAAGAAAAAAAATTACCCCGGGGGGAGAAGCCGGGGGGGCCTTTGGTCTGGTTTTGGGGGCCGGGGAAGGGGGAAACCCCGGGGAGGGGGCCCCCCTTTAGCCCCATTTTTTTTTTGGGTGGGTGCCCCCCTTGGGGGGGAAAAATTTTTTTCAGAGGGAAGGAAGGGCGGTAAAAAAAATTGGTTTCCCTAGGGTGCAGGCCCCTTTTTTCGAAAAAACCGAGAGAGGGTAAAGGCCCCTTGTTTGGGGGGCATGAAAAATACAGAGAGGGGGGTGGCCATTTCCCGTGGGGGGCAGGGAAAAATACAGAAAAGGCGTAGGCCAAATTTCTTTTGGGTGCATAAAAAATACAGGGGAGAGCGTAGGCCCCTTTCTGTGGGGCATGAAGAATACAGAGAGAGCGTAGCCATTTGGGGGGGCCAAGGGGGGAGCATGAAGAAAACAGAGGGGAGCGTAGGCATTGTCTTGGGTTTGGGGGGGCATGAAGAATACCGAAGAGCGTGGCCATTGTCTGTGGGGGCATGAAAAATACAAGAAAAGGGGGGATTTTTTTCCCCTTTTTTTTTTTTTTTTTTTTTTGTCTGTGGGGGCATGAAGAATACCAGGAGCGTGGGGCCCTTGTCTGTGGGTGCATGAAGAATACAAAAGAGAGGGGTGGCCCTTGTCCCGTGGGTGCCCTGAAAAAAATACAGAGAGAGCGTGGCCCCTTGTCTGTGGGTGCATGAAAAAAACAAAAGAGGGGGCCCCGGGGGAGGCCATTGGTTTTCTGTGGGTGCATGAAAAAAATACAGAGAGAAGGGGGGCCTTGTCTGTGGGGGGCATGAAGGAAACAGAGGGGGGGAGCGTTGGGCCCCCGTCTGTGGGGGTGCATTGAAGGGGGGTTTTTTCAGAAAAAAAAGCGTGGCCCTTGGGCTGTTTGGGTGCATTAAAAGGGGGAATTTTTCAAAAAAGAGAGCGTGGGGCCCTTGTTTTTGGGGTGGAAAAAAGAAAGAAAACAGAGAGAGCCCAGGCCTTGTCTGTGGGTGCATGAAGAATACAGAGGGGAGGGGGAAGGGGGCAAAAAAATTGGAACCCGTGGGTGCATGAAAAATACCCGAAAAAAGTGGCCATTGTCCCGTGGGTGCAAAGAAGAAAAAGAGAAGGGGAGGCCCCTTGGGCCGTGGTGCATGAAAATACAAAAGAGGCCCTGGGCCCTTGTCTGTGGGGGCATGAAGAATACAGAGAGAGGGGGTGGCCATTGTCTGTGGGTGCTTTAAGAAATTTCAGAGAGAGCGTGGCCCCCTTGCCCGTGGGTGCAAAAGAAGAAAACAGAGAGAGCGTAGGCCCTTGGGCGGGGGGTGCATGAAGAATACAGAGAAACGTGGCCCCTTGCGGGGGGGTGCAGAAGAATACAGAAGAGCGTGGGGCTTGTCTGTGGGTGCAAAGAAAAATACAAGGGGGA
>CM031596.1:107615667-107618167 GCA_018398815.1 Conus ventricosus
TGTGTGTGTGTGTGTGTGTGTTTTGTGTGTGTGTGTGTGTGTGTGTGTGTGTGTGTGTGTGTGTGTGTGTGTGTGTGCGAGCACGCGAGTGCGTACATCCCATGCTTATCTATTCTGTTATTGGACCCTTTACCTACGTTCTTACCTACGTATGTACGCTCTCTCTCTCTCTCTCTCTCTCTCTCTCTTCTCTCTTCTCTCTCTCTCTCTCTCTCTCTCTTCTTTTTTTTCCTTCCATTTCCCTGAAAATTACTTCGTTGTTCGTTTACCAGTTTGTTCATTAAATTCCTTGCTCTTTTTTTTTCCACATTAAGCTAGTTAACAAGCTAGGTTCGTGAAATTTCCGTTGTGCTACGAGGCTAGGTGTAACTACTCACGTTTTTCATATATGACAGTTTAAGATCTCTTTCTTTACTTGAAAATGAATGAAAGGGGAGTTGGGAAAAAAATTCTGAGGGGAAATTTCTTCCCTTGAAGTAGTCTGTCGTGATTTCGTCACAATGAGAAAGCTCTGCATAGTGAAATAGAGCAGACGACAGGGGGACAACCTCTCTCTCTCTCTCTCTCTCTCCTCTCTCTCTCTGGAATGGAGCCGGTTTTTCAAAGGGTAACTGTCATGTCATTGTTTATGTTTTATTTTACCTTTTCGCTTTTTACAGACGTCAAACGACCCTTCTATCCGGGTTCAGTTTGGTGACTAAATTCGTGGATCGATCTGAGTGGCAATTTACTTAGGCGAATTTGGCCATGTTACTTATGTGAAATAAATCGTATTTAGCTAATGGTTGATTGAAAAGGGAATGGCCGATTGAAAAAGGAATGGCTGATTGAAAAGGGAATGCCTGATTGGAAAGGGAATGGCAGATTGAAAAGGGAATGGCTGATTGAAAAGGGAATGGCTGATTTGAAAGGGAATGGCTGATTGGAAAGGGAATGGCTGATTGAAAAAGGAATGGCTGATTGAAAAAGGAATGGCTGATTGAAAAAGGAATGGCTAATTGAAAAAGGAATGGCTGATTGAAAAAGGAATGGCTGATTGAAAAGGGAATGGCTAATTGAAAAAGGAATGGCTGATTGAAAAAGGAATGGCTGATTGAAAAAGGAATGGCTAATTGAAAAGGAATGGCTGATTGAAAAAGGAATGGCTGATTGAAAAGGGAATGGCTGATTAAAAAGGGAATGGCTGATTAAAAAGGAATGGCTGATTGAAAAAGGAATGGCTGATTGAAAAGGGAATGGCTGATTAAAAAGGGAATGGCTGATTAAAAAGGGAATGGCTGATTGAAAAAGGAATGGCTGATTGAAAAGGGAATGGCTGATTAAAAAGGGAATGGCTGATTAAAAAGGGAATGGCTGATTGAAAAAGGAATGGCTGATTGAAACGGGAAGGAGGTAGGGGAGGGTGGAGTAACCCAAGAGTGCCCTGAAAGTGCATTGTATAAAATCAACCACAACTTGAGTAGAAAAGAAATCGGTCATACTCGTAGCGTTGTTGCAAAAGACGTTATCAAGAATTCTTCGGCTCGACATCGTCAGAAATATGCCACTCCCTAAAGCCCGTCCCTCTCTCCTTTCTTGCTCAGCCCCACACTTCCTCTCTCTCGTCTCTGCTACACAATTTTTCGAATCAGAATAGTTTCTTCTCTCCTCCCTCTCCCCCCCCCCCCTATCTTCCTCCCCCTTTCCAGTATTCTGTCTTCATTCCTTCACCTGAATATCCCCGAAGTTAGGATACCAGTTGACTCTATTGAACAGCCGGAGCGTTCAATCCAACGCTCACCTACCCCTACCCTCCCAGCACATGCACGTTCAGTGAGTCAGCTGCCTTTCCCATTCTCATTGGTTCTGCCCTGTAGCGTAGGCCAGTGCCACTCCCAGTGACCCCCCCCCCCCCCCCCACCCTCCCCTCCCTCCCCATCCTGTCGTAGGAGACTAAAAAACTGAGAGATTTTGAGAATTCCATTGGTGGACAAAAAGAGAGTCCGTAGTTTGAAACACAAACGACGTAGCAGAATTTCCGGGTGAAGAAAGAAGGGTGCTTTCCGTGTCTGAATTTTATGATGAAGAAAGGTGTTTGTCTCGTAGGGTCTTGAAATACCCAGAAATGGTACTTCTTAGCTGATGGAATTTTTTAAAACTCTGCTGAAGGGATATTTGTGTCTGTCGTGAAAACCAGTGAATGAAGTACTCGATCAACAATCAATAATAGAAAAAGATAAGTTGCTGATTAGTTAATGTTAGGCATGATAGGACAACTCATAATACTAATGTCAGTCAGTGACTCAATCATTGAGATTATCATAAATTCAGTTCGAATATGATCTGAAGATCCCCGAATGTTTGGTTTACATACACACAGACACAGACACACAGACACACAGACACAGACACACATACAGACAGACATAACACACACCACACACACACAGACACACACACACACACACACACACACACACACACACACACACACACACGCACACACAGAGAGAGAGAGGAG
>CM031596.1:107623167-107640667 GCA_018398815.1 Conus ventricosus
TGTATATATATATATATATATATATATATATATACGCACACACACAAATATATAATTGTATACATTATGTTTACGTATATACATATATATGTATATATATAATATATATATATATTATAATATTGAATTATAAACAAAGCTTGCTCTTATGTCTTAGATTGAAGAAACAGGGGAGATACGCATTCATACCTGCAGTGGCAGATGATTCTGCCTAACTATGGGTTGATGGGAAAAAATAAAATAAATGCTTCTCAAAATGAGCCTTCAGCAAGCTTATATTCTCCAAGGGGGAGAGACATCCTCCAATAGGGAGAGAAACTGACTAACATATAACTCCTGGTCATATACCGATATTTCGAAACTTGGTGGTTTCTCCTCAGTGACCGCGGAAATTGGTAATTTGACTCCTCTGCCTTTTCAGTTTTAAGAAGAATGCAATCCCAGAAAAGGCTGGTGTGCAATACCGTAGTATGTTTGTTGAGTTTTCAAAAAACCAACCAAAGGTGCCATCTAAGAAGCAAAAGAAAATCATGAAAGAGCAAAACAAGCTACATTTTCTTGTGAAAAGTAGAAAATATAAAAAGATATCCTCTAAGACACAAGTGCTGAGGGCCAGTTCTTGGAATGAATCCGCAAGGGACTAAAAATACAACAAACTAATAAATTCCAAGGATAAGTACCGAGCTTGTTTTGCTCTTTCATGATTTTCTTTTGCTTCTTAGATGGCACCTTTGGTTGGTTTTTTGAAAACTCAACAAACATACTACGGTATTGCACACCAGCCTTTTCTGGGATTGCATTCTTCTTAAAACTGAAAAGGCAGAGGAGTCAAATTAACCAATTTCCGCGGTCACTGAGGAAAACCACCAAGTTTCGAAATATCGGTATATGACCAGGAGTTATATGTTAGTCAGTTTTCTCCCTATTGGAGGATGTCTCTCCCCCTTGGAGAATATAAGCTTGCTGAAGGCTCATTTTGAGAAGCATTTATTTTATTTTTTCCCCATCAACCCATAGTTAGGCAGAATCATCTGCCACTGCAGGTATGAATGCGTATCTCCCCCTGTTTCTTCAATCTAAGACATAAGAGCAAGCTTTGTTTATAATTCAATATTTCTTGCAGTCATTGCAACACCAAGCTGCTCTGTAAGTTGCTGGAACGGTGCCGGTACTTATCCTTGGAATTTATTAGTTTTGTTTATATATATATAATATATATATATATATATATATATATATAATATATATTGCCACTATTCGCCCCCAACATCAAACAGAATGCCATCAGGTTTCCACTTACATGCAAACTGCAGCCAAATGCACAGCAGGGCACACACGATGTGAAGATGCATGGAAACTGCCCACCAAATCACCACCACCACCACGTCCACGTCCTCCTGAACTCCAACGCCAACAGCAACACAATCACAGCCACAACCGCAGCAGCAACAGCAACAACCACAACAACAACAACAACACCCCGAGGCAGTTGCACAATCCCTGTTGTCCCCAACAACAACAATAACAACAACAACAACGGAGGCGGCTGCAGAGGTAATCGATGCCGGCTAGTCTTAAAATCTCCCGTGCACACAAGATGACGTTGACACTCGCAGCTTCTCGAAGACATTGGCACACGAGACCAACGGCTGGCACTAAAGACTGCGGCCATGTTGACGACTCCGCTCGCTTTTTTAGCGTTCCCAAATTAAGTCTCATTCAGGTCCGTGGGAGTCGCATTTTTCTTCTTCTTCTTTTGCATGACAGAAAGCGCCCCCTTGTGACGCAGCGTCGGCGAAGGAAGGTTTGAACCCGTCAGGAGGAGGGCTGGAACAGAAAGGGAGCGCCGGGTGGGGGGTGCGGGTGGGGTAGGGGTGGCCGGGGGTGGGGTGGGGGAGGGTGGGGTCTCCAAAGGTGTGGTGAAGGATGGATTTGAGGGAGGGTCCGGAGCCACGGATTCAAGATCGAGATGGGCATGTGGGCGGCGACGATCAAGCGACCCACGTGAGAAGAGCAGAACTCCAGAAGGGGGTGGGACTTAGCAGTCCGAGCGATTAATTAAAAAAAAAGAAGAAAAATCTCGTGGTCACACCCACGCCCAAACACACACCCAAGCAAGCAAGCAAGCGCACCCCCCCCCCGCCCACCCCCCCCCCCCCCCCCCCGCGCACACACACAGAGTCACACACACATACAGAGTCACACACACACACACACACACACACACACACACACACACACACACACACACACAGAGTCACACACACAGAGTCACACACACACACACACAGTCACACAGAGTCACACACAGAGTCACACACACAGAGTCACACACACACACACACACACACACACACACACCGTATACCCGCCGCCGTGCACAGATAAAACCGTTGCGAGGCGTTGACCAACCTCAGCTCAGCGACAGAACAGACAAGCTAGGAAACATACCGTATTTGTTAGCAGCAGGGCTGTCCCCCCCCCCCCCCCCCCCCCCACCCCACCCCGAACTCCGACCAATCCCACCCCCTTCCCTGTCTTCTCCCCCTTCCCCATCCCCCCCCCCCCCCCCCCCCCCCCCCCCCCGTCCCCATGCCAAGCGTCGGGTGCTTTCCCACACATGGCTGACAGCGAGTTTGCCAATGAGCGATCGCACTTCCCGCCGACACCACACCACTTCCCCTTCCCCTCTTTTTTTTTTTTTGTGCGAACAGGGTGCACCGGAAGAAGACCGGTTCTGCAGTGACAGTCTTGCTGTCAAAACCTGTTCACTTTGCATAATTATGGCTGCTTTGGGCGTATAAATAAGCAAGCATAACACACCAAAAAAAAAAAAAAAAAAAAAAAGAAGAAGAAAAACAAATCGAGCAGCTGAATAATGGTGGAAGATTATGCACAGCGCTCCGAGAGAAAGATGGAAATCCTGCGCGCTGGTCACTGCGTCAGCGCGGTTGACAGTACCTTCGAAGTGATAGAGGTGTACACGATGATCCAGCCGCCCTAGAAGAAGATGGAAATCCTGCGCGCTGGTCACTGCGTCAGCGCGGTTGACAGTACCTTCGAAGTGATAGAGGTGTACACGATGATCCAGTCGCCCTAGAAGAAGATGGAAATCCTGCGCGCTGGTCACTGCGTCAGCGCGGTTGACAGTACCTTCGAAGTGATAGAGGTGTACACGATGATCCAGTCGCAAAGAGGATGTTTGCTGACTCCCACGCGCTCTGTTTATGAGTCGTAAATATTGACCAAGCAAAAAACCTTGTAAAACGAGGACAAGAACTTTTTTTAAAAATCATCCTTGCCTTCTGCTTTGGGAATGTAGTGGATACATTGAAATGATCAGATTTGAACAGACTGGTGGTAATTAAATTTAAGAAGAAAGGAGCATGCCAAAATCATAGTAAAAGGGAAAACAAGACGATGTAATTAGGCAAGTTTTCCATTGTTTCTTAACTTTAAATAGACTAAGCACCTTTAAAGGCACTATCATTATTAATGTATCATTATATTATTATTCGACGAAAAGAGATTACACGAACAAACAAACAAACAAGATGAAGTTTTCTGGTAATCATTGAATGCTTTCGTTGCTATTGTATTATACTTGCTGCTTTCCATGATGAAAAGATGTCGTCACATATAACGTCGAAATCACAATCTCTATAAAGCTTGCCCTCTCTGGGAGTTCCATTTCCCCGCCTTGTTTAATTGCCAGTCAATGACTATTGTATCAAAATCATATAAATAAAAGAATGGGTATGACACTTTTTCTTGATATCAAACCATTTCCCGCACAACACAAATTATTTGATATTTCTTAAAGACAAACACTAAGTATCCACATTTCTGTAAAAAAAAAAAATTAAAAGAAGCCTATAGTGTTAATAAAGACAAATTTTAAGATTTCAGACACTTGTAACAGTCTTAATAAGTACTTTCCTAATACAGTTCGACGCTGATCAACACTGAAGGAGAATTCTGAAAACATCTAAAGAGACTTTCAGAGTTTGAACAGAATGTAGAAATGATTTAGAGAAATGTGGTTTAAAGTGTTGATCGAACGCACGCATATGTTGAACAAGAATTGTTTAGTGAGAAAGGTAACAGGGCTCATATTTATTGTACCAAACAACAAATAGCAAAAATGGAGGCGTATGTTTCTCTGGTTAAAAACAAAGCAGGCAAACAATACGGCACGTTTGTTTATGGTTCGTGTCATGTTTACATTCTTTTTGCATTTGGGTGTTAAACCCTCCTCTCCTCTATCTACTATGTTTGTGATCTGTCTCAAAGTTTGTCACCCCCCCCCCCCCCCCCCCACACACACACACACACACACACACACTCACAATAAAGGTGATCATCTCTGTGATATTCCCGATGCAAACTATGCCCAGATAACAAACGGAATATATATATATATTCCTTTCCCTCGTTCTCCGTAGGAGGTGGCAGAGAGGTTGAAAGGAACAGGATCCGTTTAAAGGCAACACGCTCAGTGGTTTTAACCTATTAATTCAGATGTCTAGAGTTTGGATGAACTACATGTGACCGACATTACCTGTTCCCATCTGCATCTATCTTTTCTTCCCGTTTGTGAAATCGTCCATCGTAAAACTCATCGCACTTCACTTCTTAATGCTTATTTCTGCTTCTTTAACTCCTCTTTTCCAATCTTCCATCACAAAACTTGTGACAGATTTGTTTCTCCGTGCGAATTTATCCCGTTTTTCTGTCGTTTCCAATGGTCGGATAGGTTTTGAGTTATGATCGAGTCGGTAATTACGTTCTAACATTCACCGACCACACATAGTGAAACACGATCGGGGATGGGAGAGGACAGGAGAGTGGTATTAGGCCGTTGATTGGGTTTGCGTGCGGCTAAAAGCTCCCAGCTTTTCAAATGGACCTTTATCAACGTATACGCTTTGCGATATGTCCAGCTTGTATACCCGGTCTGTTTGAAGGCAGCAACTCTAAGCTCTAAGCTGGGCATTTCTTAGGATGATACGAGACAGCTCTTGATATTTCTGTGTTAGATCACATGCTGTTTAAGTTGTTGAAAATCTGTGGGGAGAAAATGGTTGTCATACGCTTTCGGCTGTGATTTGTGCTAACATCTTACCACTTTCTGATGAGAAACTTTAGTGATTCTAATCAGTTTCTAAAGTTTCTGTTTTCAGTCAGAAAGGACGTTACAGCTTCTGAAGACCAGTGGTGGGATGGGCAAGGAAGTTAGACAATGGCTTTTGTGCCACGTGTGCCTTAAAAGACGAAGAAGAAGAAGGAAAGTGAGAGCATGGTCTGAAAGTTGCATTCGTTCTCATTGTAATTACCATGATTTCCCTCAAATTTGTTCCAACCATCCCCGATTAGATAACCGAGTTTATTCCTAAGCGAACGACATGTTTTGTAACCAGGTGATCTAAAGTATTTGGAAATGTACAATTACAAACTACAGACGATCTTGCTTCTTCTTTCACAAAGTGTATATATGGTTAAAACTTTCAGATCTTGCGTCTAAACACCATCATAGTTTTGAAAGATATTTTGTATATTAGAGATGATGACTGATCTTTATGTGCAGTCACATGGAAAACAGTGATTTTTATTGCTTATACTAAGGAAGTGAATAATATGACGAAAAACAACACAGAGCGGATTTTGATGCTTATCTTTGCATTGTTTTATTGTCAACTATTTGTTACATTTCTTTTAGTGATCTGCAGATCAATATTCCAGGCTTAAAACTGTTCTACAATGTAGAATGCAATACGTTTGCAGTGTCCTCGGACTGTAATTGAGTGGGTTTTTTTAAACATTATGTACAGCATCGACATTTCTCAAGTACATGCAGATTACACATTTCATGTGATCATTTTACCACTGATTTTCAATTGTTTTATGTTTAAGTTCCTTTGTTAAATTTTCCGGGAACCAGCTCATAAAAAAGCATATCCTCGTAAGGGTATTGGCAGTTTTATCTTGTTCAGTCCTTCATCACGTGGGTGTCCCTTATCGATTAGCTTCTCTATGGTGATTTTTCGTCTTTAAAAACAAAATTTGGGCCTTGTAAAAATTCATCCAGACGAAAAAAATCTCATTGAACCAAACAACATATGCAACAAAACCCTCTTTGTAATCCATTGTCATCAAAGTATAAAAAAAAAAAAAGTCGTTTCCCTCATGAAAATCTTGAAATATATAAAATATATACTTAATATCTGAAATAAATTAGATTAAAAAAATATATGAAAATATGCTGAAATATTGAACCACTAGAACGGCCTCGCCACTTCTAATGGTCATTTTTTTTTAATGGCTGTTGTTGCGGCAGATGGTCGTTATGTGTCGGCGACGGTCTTTGTCCATCTGGAGCTTTCAATACAACGAAACACAACATTCTCCTCTCCTGCTGGTCAGCTGTGTATTGTATCTCCCGCTCTCAGTCATTGTCACTGTCACGACTCACGGAGGCCAGTTCACCTTTACTTTGGTGTCCCTCAGGGTCGTGTGCTTTGCTGTTATGTACTAAAGCCGCTTTGCTCTTTTTCCTGATGATTCACAATTCTGTAGCGAGCATGTGTCTCCCTCAGAGAGAGAGAGAGAGAGAGAGAGAGAGAGAGAAAGAGAGAGAGAGAGAGAAGAGAGAGAGAGGAGAGAGAGAGAGAGAGAGAGAGAGAGAGTGTGTGTGTGTGTGTGTGGTGTGTGTGTGTGTGTGTGTGTGTGTGGTAGGTGGCAATAGGTAGAGGTAATAGCAAATATCTGTCTTTCGATCAAAGTAACAGTGGACACCATCTTTTATTTGTTCATCTGTTGTTATAGATACCATCTACTCTGTTCAGAGGTGGCAGATGTCAGTTATTATCAACGGTTGGTCGGGACAACACCTCTTTTGTAAACAGGTAGAGACAGACACCATCCCTCCTGAGAACAGGGGGTACCACACGCCATCTCTCTTAAAAAGAGGTGATAAGACACACCATCTCTCTAAAGAACAGGTGGTGGCACACACCATCTCTCTAAAGAATAGGTGGTGGCAAAACCCGCCTTTCCTAGGAACATGTGGTGGCAAAACTCACCTTTCCTAGGAACATGTGGTGACAAAACCCACCTTTCCTAGGAACATGTGGTGACAAAACCCACCTTTCCTAGGAACATGTGGTGACAAAACCCACCTTTCCTAGGAACATGTGGTGGCAAAACCCATCTTTCCTAGGAACATGTGGAGGCAAAACCCATCTTTCCTAGGAACATGTGGTGGCAAAACCCATCTTTCCTAGGAACATGTGGTTGCAAAACCCACCTTCCCTAGGAACTTGTGGTGGCAAAACCCATCTTTCCTAGGAACTTGTGGTGACAAAACCCATCTTTCCTAGGAACATGTAGTAATAAAAACCCACTTTTCCTAGGGACATGTGGTAATAAAACCCACTTTTCTTAGGAACCTGTGGTGACAAAACCCACTTTTCCTAGGAACCTGTGGTGACAAAACCCACTTTTCCGAGGAACATGTGGTGACAAAACCCACTTTTCCTAGGAACATATGGTGACAAAACCCACCTTTTCTAGGAACATGTGGTGACAAAACCCACGTTTCCTAGGAACATGTGGTGACAAAACCACCTTTCCTAGACAGTGGTGACAAAACCCACCTTCCTGAACTGTGGTGACAAACCACTTTCCTAGGAACATGTGGTGACAAAACCCACTTTCCTAGAACATGTGGTGCAAAACCACTTTCTAGAACATTGGTGACAAAACCACCTTTCTAGGAACTGTGGTGACAAACCACTTTCCTAGGAACTGTGGTGCAAAACCACCTTTCCTAGGAACATGTGTGACAAAACCCACCTTCCTAACAACTGTGGTGACAACTAAAACCCTTTAGAACAGTACCATCTTTCTACAGTCGTAGGTGACAATACCACCTTCATAAAGCAGATGGTGGCAGGACGATCTACTATCAAACTAGTGGTGGCAGAGACGACTTCATAAGAACAAGTAGTTGCGGACAACCGCCTACGTTCAGATGATGGCTGGGCGAGCCGAGCCTCGGTAACAACATGTCAAGCCCTAATGACACTCTTCACGGTAAAACACCATGTCAAGGCCAAGACACTCTTCTCGTTGGGCTACGTTGCGTGACTGAACTAGGGGCACACCACTTAATGATCCTGGCACGGTAAAACCTCCTGGTCTGCCCTGACACTCTCTATGGCCATGAACTCTACGCATCTTCTTCTGTTTGGACAATTAGAATAAATCACGGCTCTGAAATACAGTCCTTCACTTTGTCACAACTAATTGACGTTTGAAACGCAACCATCAGACGCCCTTGCTTCCCACTTTCGAGAAAGCGTTGTGAACTGAGAGAGTAGAGAAAGAAGAGTGAGAGATAGAGTGTAAGAGAAGTGGAAGAGAGAGAGAGAAGAGGAAGAGAGAGAGAGAGAGGAGAGGAGAGAGAGAGAGAGAGAGAGGTTGTTTGATAGTAGGAAGGATGGAAAGTGTGTGTCATTCATTTCATAACACCTTGCAAACACACCCACAGGTTGGTTCTTTTTATAGGTAAACTTTTTTTTCCCCGTGGCGATCTTGACCGAAATTTTCTTGCAAAATCAGTTATAAGACGATGCCAGAATCATCGATCTCAGCCGTATTAGGATATACACGGTCATCAAAGTGGTCGCGCTTTGAGCTTGCAGTGAGGCTGTTCTGCTTCAAATCCCACTGGCGTCTAGTATATGCCATCGGCATGTTCAGCTGCCCACCTTTAACATGTTATCATGCAAGTGGGTACAGTGTTGTGTCAAATAGGTCGCTTGCTGCCACTCTTCTGGAATACATAACCACTC
This sequence comes from Conus ventricosus, assembly GCA_018398815.1. Lineage (NCBI taxonomy): Eukaryota > Metazoa > Mollusca > Gastropoda > Neogastropoda > Conidae > Conus > Conus ventricosus. The sequence goes on from CM031596.1 coordinate 107,632,023, forward strand.
TCTGTCATGTCACCTAAGGTAGACGAATGTGCTTAACTTGAGTGTGGGGACTTGCATGATGTGAGACAACCATTTTACAGCAGATTCCATGAAAACCTAGTTCAGAGATGTTCCACCTGATGCGATCTTTGAATTCTTGAAAGAGATTAACATTTTTCATTGGATCTGAGGTTTTATAGTGGAAAGATTTTTTAACAAGGTTTCGGATGGGTTTTTAGAAGACGTATTTTAAAGAGTTGTGTGAATGAATGACTTGTGAGTTGATTTTAACGTGGTGACAGCCCTGATATGGCCCTTCGCGGTCGGCGGGACTATAAGCAGCATTACCTTACTTTACCTTAGTTTGAATGTTTCTTACTTCATCGGGTCCCGCTATCAAACAGTCAAAGCGTTCAGATAGGTGCTAGACGCACGTGAGCTCAAAACGCTCGTGTGGTCCGAGTTCTACAGCTCTAAAACCCTCGCTGTCAACCCAACAGTGTAAATGTACTTGACTCAGATCAGGGAGGGTTAAAGCGACGGAAGGAAAGGGTCAGGCTCCTGCCTTTCTTAACGTCCTGCTCTGGACATAGGGAAGGAACAGTTCACTGCCCTTACTGCTGTTTGACGATGGGATCTTAAACTTTACCTTGAACCTTACTGAAGGTAACTGAATCACCGTAGTCTCCGTATGTGTCGTATTTTACGTCACTACAGTTTTCTGTAGTTTCAGTGACGGAGAGATTGCTTTCTTGGCTATTTTTGTTCTACGAATTGAATTCAGGGTTATGGATTGGATTGTCGACAGCAGGGAAGTTTTTCTGATGTAAACCGTATACATGATTATTCGTTAAAAAGAGAAGAAAAAAATCTATGAATAAACTTCACACTGATCTTGACATATCGTGCGTGCGCATTTGTGTGGGCACTCGCGCGCGCGCGCGCGCTCGCGCGCGCGAGTGCCCACACAAATGCGCACGCACGATATGTCAAGATCAGAGAGAGACACAGAGAGAGAGAGAGAGAGAGAGAGAGAGAGAGAGAGAGAGAGGAGAGAGGTTCCGTTCGAAGGTTTCAAAATGGAGTGACTGACGGCGGAGAACGAAGCAAAATTTAGAAAGAGAGGGTGTTAGTTACCGCCAATGACATTGACAAACAAAGCACATGACAAGACACGATGCATTTCAACCTCTTGGGTCTTCTTCAGGCAAAACAAAATAAATCACAGTTAACATTTAGGACATATATTTTTTAATTTATTTTTTTATTTTATTTTATTTTTTTTTCTTCAAATTTCTCCCCCCCCCCCCCCTCCCCAACCCTTGTCATGTGCTTTGTTTGTCAATGTCATTGGCGTAACTAAGACCCTCTCTTTTTCTAAATTTTCCTTTCTAAGGGTTCATCCACACATTATGTTGACGTGAACAACCCTGTCCCTATTTCTTCCCCTCTCTGTCCACCTATCTACCCCTCCCCTACTCCAGCCCCCTTTCTTAGAGTGAACACACACACACACACACACACACACACACACACACACACACACACACACACACACACACACACGTACGCACGCACGCACGCACGCACGCACGCACGCACGCACCACACACACACACACACACCACACACACACACACACACACACACACACACACACACACACACACACACGCACGCACGCACGCACGCACGCATACACACACACACTCGCACGCACGCACGCACGCACGCACACACGCACGTACGCACGCACGCACGCACGCACACACACACACACACACACACACACACACACACACACACACACACACACACACACACACACACACACACACACACACCACTGCAGTTAATCCTTAGGAGTATGGATGGGATTAAGAAAATTGCAAAAAATCTTTCCATCGTTTTGATGTGTTCACTGACATGAGCCGTGTCACTTGATCAAAGAACTTGATAAGCGCAGCATCGTAGATTCCTGATAAAACATTGCTCAGAATGTAGTCTGCATTTTGTGCACGACTGTTTCACAGAGGGACAATGTCCTTTCACACTTGCAGTCTGCCTGCCACCATTCAGTTTGTTGTTTGTTTGTTTGTTTTTTTTTGGTTTTTTTTGTTTGTTTTTGTTGTTGTTGTTGTTGTTGTTGTTGTTGTTGTTGTTGTTTACAATATCCTCAACGAGCAAACGTGTTCCTTTTAGTTTTTTAACGCTGTCAAAATTTTAATGGTTTCAACTGTCACGGCATCTATTCTTCTACTGCATGTTTTGCTATTTTAGTGCAGTCAAGGCTTTGTCTATCAGCTGACTGACTGAACAGTTCCGAATACATTCAACAGACGGCGTATGAAGGTAAATGGCGATGAAACTCAAACTTTGCAAGCATCTTTGGTGTGCGCGTGTATGTGTATCTTCGCTGGTACAAATGGCGTTAGATAGTCAAATCTTGACTAACTTCTGTTGAATATTTGTCAATTTGCTCCCCCACGTGGAACAGTTGAAGATGTTTTTGTCAGTGCATCAAGCAATAATTGTGAGTGATTACCAATTACAAATGTATGTTTCAGTGAAATCTTTACACACACAATGACTTGATATGTCTAACAAAATTCATAATTCTGCCAACTTTAATTGCGCTCATGTTCACAGTTGCTGAAAAAAATGCAACATCAAAGATTATCACGGACACGCACACACACACACACACACACACACACACACACACACACACACACACACACACACACACACACACACACACCACACACACACACACACACACACACACGCAGTGGACAGACAACCGAAGCAACATGACCTCATAAACTCTTGTGACACATGTGATTCAAACATAAGAGTAGATGGCACCATGTCAAGTATTTTAACGACAGAAGAATTGGTTACTGGTTCTCATAAACAGGCTGTGAAAGAAAACATGAAATTAATATCGAATGAGGTTCCGTAAACTACACTTGTTTGAAATCTTATTTCACATCCAAATTTCAATAGATGAAATGGTAAACTGGCCAAAGAACAGAACGGATTAAAAATAAAAAAATCAAACGTGCGGCTAAGAAACGACTACCTAGCCCCGTATCGCCTCCGAAGACAACAGACATAGTCTTAGGTTTTCGGATTCATTTTTTAATTTTGGCTAACCTACGTTATGATCGACGTCACCGTACTTGTCAATACTTCGGAGGGATGCATGTCAAATCATCAGGCAATCAGGAAATTCTATGCCCCCCCCCCCCCCCCCCCCCCCCCCCTCTTGTGAATCATGCACAGCGGGTCAGAGGTGCCTCCCTCTTTACGTTTACAGTGATCGCATATGACGTCAGTCATTTGATGAAAGCAGACCACTGAAAAGGTATCCTGATTCTGAAATATCCTCGCACCGTTTATTTTGAAAACAACGGGGTGGGGTTTGCCTGTGAATGTGCCGAGACAGCTGACGTTAATGTTGTCAAGTTCAGCAAGGTTCCGTCTGCTGGGATTGGCAAGACGTCTGTTGTGGCCCAGTTTGTTCCATGTCCCGATTTGTTCCAATGGAAACGTCTTCTCTAGTCAGGCTGGTTGTTCGAAAACACCGAAGCATGATGGATGAAAGTTTGTTTCTTTGAAAACAAAAAGCATGATTTTTGGTTCGGTAGTTCTGTCGTCTAACGACAGCCTTTCTTCTTCTTCTTCTTCTTCTTCTTCTTCTTCTTCTTCTTCTTCTCAGCTACTTCTTCTTCTTCTTCTTCTTCTTCTTCTTCTTTCTTCTTCTTCTTCTTCTTCTTCTTCTTCTAATTATTATTATTATTATTATTATTATTATTATTGTTGTTGTTGTTGTTGTTGTTGTTGTTGTTGTTGTTATTGATATTATTATCATTATCATTATTATCATCCTTATTATTACTATAATTATTATTATCATTCAGGGAAAGGAAAAGACAAAAGAAATATGACTTTGGTTCACAGTTCTGTATCTGTGTATCTATCTGTGTGTCTGTATCTCTGCATCTTTTCAGGTTTTTTGTTTCTGTCTCCATTTAAACTGCACCTATCTCTGAATCTCTTTGTGGCAATCTCTTTTCGCTTCTCTGTCTCTCGTTGTGTTTATCTTTGCTTATATGTCTCTGCAAATGTCAGTTTCCTTATGTCTCTATCTCTGTCTTTCCCTAACACACGCTGTTTTTGTTTCTGTCTCATCGTCTGTCTCTGTACCTATGCCTACATCTCAGTAAGATTCACTCGTTCTCCCTCTCTCTGTCTGTCTGTCTGTCTGTCTCTCTCTCTCTCTCTCTCTCTCTCTCTCTCTCTCTCTCTCTCTCTCCTCACTCACTCGTTCGTCTGTCCGTCCGTCCGTCCGTCTGTCCGTCCGTCTGTCCGTTCGTCTGTCTGTCTGCTCCACTCTGTCTTTTCATCTTTTTTTTTCCAATCTCTAACTTTATCTCTTGTCTCTCTGCTTCTATTCACACACACACCCACCTCATACTCCCTTTCTTTCTTCTGTCTGTTCCCATCCGTTCACTGTCTCTGTCTCCCCCTTTATCTTTGTCTCTACCTTTTCCCTCTGACGTTAGGGAGGAGGAGGAGGAGGAGGGAAGGAGGGAGGGTGGGTAAGTGGGTGGGACGTGACGGAGAAATCGGGCTGTTAGGACAAATCGAGCTGTTAGGACAAATCGGCTGTTAAGAAAATCGAGCTGTTTGGACAAATCGAGCTGTTAGACAAATCGAGCTGTTAGGACAAATCGAGCTGTTAGGACAAATCGGGCTGTTATGACAAATCGCTGTTAGGACAACTCGAGCTTTAGGACAAATCGAGCTGTAGGACAAATCGGGCTGTTAAGACAAATCGAGCTGTTAGACAAATCGAGCTGTTAGGACAAATCAGCTGTTAGGACAAATCGAGCTGTTAGGACAAATCGGCTGTTAGGACAAATCGGCGTGCATCAGTGTCCGACACAAAGCGAGCTATTTGTATACATCGCGCAGGACCATGGGAGACTTGAGATAATCCGGTCTGTAACAACAGTGCGTGTTATTTATTCACACAACAGTATTCACACAGTCGACTCCCGACAACACCACGCCCTTCTCGACAGCTAGTTACACCAGACTGACCTCGAACTCTCGTTATCGGCCTTTGTGGCCCTGGCAATTCAAACCCTGTAGGCCTGCTGCTGAATATATCACCCCCCGTCCCCCCTCCCTCCCCCCTCCCCCCACCCGAGATTGACCCGGTGGTTGGCTAGACTGAAAGCGTCACGACTCGAACCTAAAACGCGGGTGGGAAAGGCGGGTCGGTGATGTTTTGACGTCAAACCTGATGCACGACCGCCGTTCCCTCTTCTTTTTTTTTTAGCGACCTGGTCAGGGTCCGGAAATCATTTTCGGTGATGGTCAGGGTTCTAGTCTTTCGAAGGAGACAGTAAATTGAAATCCGTATGCAGCATGCATATTAAAAGGGTTTAGCAAAAAAAAAAAAAAAAAGTTCAAAGGACGGGAGAGTTGTTGTCTTTGGTGAAATGTTGACGGAAAGGCCACTTTGATCGGGAGGCAAAACAACAACAACAGCAACAACAACAACAGCAGCAACAACAACAACAACAACAGCAACAGCAGCAACAACAACAAAACCCGTTCGTCGACAGGAAAAGAATGGTTGGCGCTGTATTGTGGTGACACACTCTCTTTATGGCCAGCAATCCGAATTTTCACTTAGAGAATTGGGTTGTGACCATGAAGTTTGCAATGCAACACAGCATAATGCAATGCAAAACAATGTAATGCAATACAATACAACACAATACAATGCAATACGGCATCGTGCAATGCAACAGAGCACAGCACAATGCAGTACAAGACAATAGAATACAACGCTTGTAATGCAATACAACACAACACAATACAACACAACGCGATGCAATTCGACATCGTGCAATGCAACAGAGCACAACACAAAGCAGTACAAGACAATGAAATACAATGCTGTGTAATGCAATACAGTACGACACAATACAATACGATGCAATAGGACATCGTGCAATGCAACAGCGCACGGACAAGAGAATACAATGCTGTGCAATGCAATAAAAACAACACAACACGATGCAATACGACATCGTGCAATGCAACAACAGAGTACAACACAATGCAGTACAAGACAATAAAACACAATGCTGTGTAATGCAATACAATATAACAAAATACGATACAACACAATGCAGTAGAATACGATATAATACAATACAACGCAATACAATGCATTGAAATACACACAATGTAACACAATACAGCACATTGCAATGTAACACTGTACAACACAATGCAATCCAGTTTCAAAGTGAGATGACTGCAGGCGGAGACTGAAACAAAATTTTAAAATAATTCTTAGCGAGTCCGCTAAAAACAAGGGCAAACAAGTTACAAGACAAAACACGACGCGTTTCGACCTCTTAGGTCTTCTTCAAGCAAGCATAAACAACGTTCAGGACGATGAAATCGAAGTACAAACCAATCACTTATCTTCTCATATTGGGCGCAAGAGGGCTTTGAATTCAATGTTGTTTATCTTGCCTGAAAAAGACCTAAGAATTATTCTTTAAAACATTCAATGCAATACAGTATAATGCGATGCAATGGAAGATCATGCAACACAGTGTAGTACAATTCAGTACAATGCAATGCCAGACACATAGAACACATTGCAGTACAATTCAGTACAATGCAATGCCAGACATATGTAACACAAGGCGGTACAATTCAGTACAATGCAATGCCAGACACATGTAACACAAGGCGGTACAATTCAGTACAATGCAATGCCAGACACATGTAACACAAGGCAGTACAATTCAGTACAATGCAATGCCAGACATATGTAACACAAGGCGGTACAATTCAGTACAATGCAATGCCAGACACATGTAACACAAGGCAGTACAATTCACTACAATGCAATGCCAGACACATGTAACACAAGGCAGTACAATTCAGTACAATGCAATGCCAGACACATGTAACACAAGGCAGTACAATTCAGTACAATGCAATGCCAGACACATGCAACACAAAGCGTAAAATCAGTACAATGCAATGCCAGACACATGTAACACAAGGCGGTAAAATTCAGTACTATGCAATACCAGACACATGTAACACAAGGCAGTACAATGCAATGCCAGACATATGTAACACAAGGCAGTACAATTCAGTACAATGCAATGCCAGACACATGTAACACAAGGCAGTACAATTCAGTACAATGCAATGCCAGACACATACAACACAATACAATATAAGGCTTTATGCAGACACTATTTTTGTCTGGGGAAAAGCACACGTGGTAACGAAAATTAAAAAAAGAAAGAAAGAAAGAATGCATGTGCTCTAAAAGCAGAAGGGATGGTAATCGTGGTGGCTGTAGAAGACTATGAGCCACACACACACATACACACACACACACACACACACACACACACACACACACACACACACACACACACACACACACACACACACACACACACACACACGCACGCACGCACGCACGCACGCACGCACGCACGCACGCACGCACGCACGCACGCACGCACGCACGCACGCACGTACGCACGCACGCACGCACGCACACACGCACGCACACACGCAGATGATGATGATGATGATGATGATGATGATGATGATGATGATGATGATGATGATACCGCAATGTTCCATTGTCATTTTCATAGATCTTTGAGTACCTTTCTCCACACGTCCCCCCCCCCTCCCCCCGGTCTCCTTCTACACGACCCATACGCTGTCCCTAGTTTCTTCCACACACACGCGTGTGTTCCACATCCCTCTGTCTATCTGCCTGTCTCTTTTCACTCATAAATTCCACCAGAGAGAGAGAGAGAGAGAGAGAGAGAGAGAGAGAGAGAGAGAGAGAGAGACAGAGACAGAGACAGACAAACAGACAGACAGACAGACAGACGGACAGACAGGCAGACAGGCATTCAGACATAGAGACAGGCAGACTGATAGGCAGGCAGGCTGACAGACAGGCAAGGCAGAGAGACAGACAGACAGACAGACAGACAGACAGACTGACAGACCGACAGGGAAGGCAGGATGGGAGTGGGAGACGGAGAGACAAATGTGATCAATATGCCTATTGGAGAAACCGGATAGACGAGGGGAACGGGGGAGGGGGTGGGAGGGAAGAGGAACGGAGGGGTAAAGAAGAAAGGGGGGGGGGGAGGGTTGGAAGGAGAAGCAGAAGGAAGGATGGGTGTGGTAGGAAAGGTTGGGGAACCAGGGATGTCAGACAAAGACCTGTTAGACATGTCTTTCATGTCTTATATTTAATGACTGTGATAGCGACTGGAACCAAAACCGAAATGCCTGTCAACAGAGAAGGAAACCCCAGTTTATCATGGAGAAAAATGTGGTTCGGCGAAATCTTAATTAGAGTGCTTGAACGGTTTCTGACTGTTTAGCCGACTTCTCATTCAAATCAATTTGGAAACGCGGATGCTTTTTTAAAAAAAAGATATTTTGTTTCAATATCATTATTATAATAATTTTTTTTGCCCTTTCATTCTAAGTTCCTCTTTATATCTTTTTCATAAAAAAACTATCTATGAAGCCAATGACATCACTTGTCATTCTCTCAGTTTTCTTAATTTACA
>CM031596.1:107645667-107649695 GCA_018398815.1 Conus ventricosus
TTTTCGATAGTTCTTGGATTGTTGGTTAGTGCAGCAAGGCCATCGTCTCTGTATAGTCCGACTTGTTTTCCAAGTTTTTTCTTGATGTTGGACATCATGAATAGTCCGACCAGTTCACATGTTTCTGCCCATCATATGATCCCATGGTTACGTCGAATGTTGAGTTTCTGTTGGTTTTCCTGATCCAGGTTTCATTTTTGCTGTGTAGTAATGTTTTCTTGGTGTGGAGAATGATTTCCATTTCTGACCCTGTTATGTCTGTGTGGTTACTGGCAAACTTCAGGGCTTTGGTGAGTAGTTCCTCATCTATAGATGGGTAAAAGTCTACTATGTCAAATGTGATGAATACTGTATTACTTTGTTTATTGAGTTTTTTGAACCATTGGATAACTTCGTATGTGTTCTTCCAGAGGTTGTATTCAGAGTTTGATTTTACGTTCTTTATTATTTTATCCAGAATTTTCTTGCTTATTTTGCCTAATTCAGATTTGGATGGGTTTATTAGTCTACATGTTGGATTGTTATGAAAATTGGGCTTGTGGTCTTTGAGTGTTATGAAAGCTTCTTTTGTTGCTGTCGCTTCTATCCTGTCACTTAGGTCTATGCGCTCTGCAAGTTCTTTTTCTTTAGTGCGGATACTGTCATGTATATTTTTGTCGGCTTTTTTGTAGTTTTCTGGATGTTTTTGTCAAGGAGTTTGAGAGCAATAATATATATATATATATAGACAAAAAGAAAAAACACAAAAAACACAACAAGCTGGATTTCATTTCCAAATATTTCGAGGCCTTGCGACCTCTTCCTCAGTGGGACCTTTAATGACAGTTTTCCACACTGTAACTGACAAAACGAGTGGAAATTTTAGTTGGAAATTGAACAGTTCTCGTCTGCTTTTTCTCTGTCAGGTGAGGCATATTCACGTGCCTGCTAGCAACGTCATTTACTTGATTTTACATTACCACCTACACATGAATCTCCCGTCCGCTCCCATCTTTCCTGAGCATAAACGGTAAGCCTTTACTTGATCACTCTCCCTCCCCCAACCCCCATCCCTCTCTCTCTCTCTCTCTCCTCTCCCCTCCTCCCTCCTCCCTTACCTCCTATATATATATATATATATATATATATAATATATATATATATATATATATATATATACAAAAAACTAATGAATTCCAAGGATAAGTACTGAGCACCATTCCAGCAACTTACAGAGCAGCTTGGTGTTGCAACGACTGCAAGAAATATTCAATTATAAACAAGCTTGCTCTTATGTCTTAGATTGAAGAAATAGGGGGAGATGAGGGGGAAATATTTCTTCAATCTAAGACATAAGAGCAAGCTTTGTTTATAATGAATATTTCTTGCAGTCATTGCAACACCAAGCTGCTCTGTAAGTTGCTGGAATGGTGCTCAGTACTTATCCTTGGAATGTATTAGTTTTTTGTAATTTAGTCCCTTGCGGATTCATTCCAAGAACTGGCCCTCAGCACTTGTGTCTTAAGAGGTTATCTTTTTATATTTTCTACAAGAAAATGTAGCTTGTTTTGTTCTTTCATGATTTTCTTTGCTTCTTAGGTGGCACCTTTGGTTGGTTTTTTGAAAACTCAACAAACATACTACGGTATTGCACACTAGCCTTTTCTAGGATAGCATTCTTCTTAAAACCGAAAAGGCAGAGGAGTCAAATTACTACTTTCCGCGGTCACTGAGGAGAAACAACCAAGTTTCGAAATATCGGTATATGACCAGGAGTTATGTGTTAGTGAGTTTCCTCCCTATTGGAGATTATAAGCTTGCTGAAGGCTCATTTTAAGAAGCATTTATTTTATTTTTCCCCATCCACCCACTTGAGCACATACTGTTAGTTAGGCAGTATTAACTACCACTGCAGATATGAATGCTCATCTCTCCCTATTTCTTCAATCTAAGACATTAGAGCAAGCTTTGTTTATAATTGAATATATATATATATATATATATATAAATAATATATAAATGATGTGTTTCAAAAAATCTGAAGGTGCTCTTCATTTTTTAAAGATATTCTTAACATTATATATATATATATATATATATATATATATATATATATATATATATATATATATATATATTCTGTCAATGATGTTAAAAAGGAAGGTTAAAACTCGAGGTTAAAACTCTACAAATTTGTTTCGAGCGTGTTGCGCTGTCATCAGGATGTTTTTGGTTTGCCCACCGCCGATGTTATATAGCGTGTGGGCTCCCGTTTGCGGTTGTTTGCACGTGCGGGTTGGCTGCACGTGTTTTGGGGGCTTTCAGGTTTTTATTTTGGGTGTGTTCACTAACAACGATTTCCATTTATGCCTGCAGTTGTTTACTATTTCTGTTTTGGTGTTTAAAGTTGCTAAGTGTGGTTTGCATAGTATTAACCATTTTTCAGTTAAACATAGGTTGCACCTTTTTGAAACATTGCTGTATGGTGATGCTCTTTTTATGATTTTCCAGGATATATTGTAGCTTGTTTTGCGTCTTTAAGTTTCCAGATATATTTGCTCAGTTCTGTTTGGTTTTTATATTTTTCTTTATTGAATGACTGTTTGTGGTTTGCATATCTGGTTTTGAAGTGGTTTTCAGTGATCCCTATGTATGTTTCTTTTTCATTTTCTGATGTTACAGTAGCCTGGTATACAATGTTGTTGTGGAGACATTTATTGTTTAGTGGGCACTGCTCCTTTCTCATGCAATTGCAAGATTTCCTTTCTTCACCCTTCTTTGCTGTGTTGATTTTCATTTTGTTGGATGCGTCAATCAGGTTTTTGAGGTTGGGCATACATGAGTACGATAGTTTGACAGTGTTTTTGTTAAATATTTTGGACAGTTTGTGTTCTTTTGGAAATGAAGTTGCTAGGATTTTGAAGAATTCTTTCCCTATGTTTGTTTTGAGTTTCCTGTCGTATGGGGGGTTATACCATATGATTTTTCTTTTCCTATTTTTCTTGCTTTTATTTGTGTTGTTGTCCGGGTTGTATTGTAGTTTGTAATTGTACCCACTTGTTTGTAGTGCCTCCTGGTATTCCACTGCTGCATTGTTGAACACTCTCTCATTGCATGACAGGTTTGATAGTCTCTTGTTTATGCCATGGGGTATGGTCTTTAAATACAGATGGTGGATGGTTACTTTTGGTGTGTACATAAAGAGGTGTATCGTTGGGTTTCTTGTATGGTTTATATATATAATTGTTGAGATCCAGTGTTATGTCTAAGTAGTTCACTACCTTTTTGTTTGCCTTCAATGGTAATCTTTAAGTTGTAGTTTTGGAAGATTTTGCATAGTTCTTTCTTCTTGTTTTCGATGGTTCTTGGATTGTTGGTTAGTGCAGCAAGGCCATCGTCTCTGTATAGTCCGACTTGTTTTCCGAGTTTTTTCTTGATATATATATATATATATGTCTCTCTCGCATATCATCAAGAAGATGCCCAAACCATATTTTAGCTTCTGTATTTTCTATTCACGTGCATGACAGATCTGCTCTTGCAGAATTATATTTACGACAAAGGCCCAGCGATAATCTTCATCAGGTTTATCAACTGTGAAAGACCAAGCTTGTGTTATGAAGAAAAGTCGTTAAACAGAGATTTGTTTGATTATGAATACGGCACGAAAACGTAATTATGCATTAGACTGTTCAGAGCACGCAGTAAAAACGTTAGACAAAGTTGACATAACCACTTTTTTATATTAAGACTACAGTATATAAACAGTCTCTCTGTATTACTGAAAAAAACTGTCTGCAAGAGACTGTCTTGTGCTTTGTTTCATATTTCATGGACACGTCGTTAAAGAGCAATGGATAGCCAGTAATTGAACCTATTTTGGGGAAAACACTGGATAGTCAATAAATGAACTGATTTTGTGGAACACAGAACACACAGACAGACACAGACACATACACACACACACACACACACACACACACACACACGCACGCGCGCGCGCGCGCGCGCATGCACGTACGCGTTTAAAGTAAAAAAGACGATTTAAT
>CM031596.1:107651073-107668573 GCA_018398815.1 Conus ventricosus
TGTTGTGTGTGCGTGTGCGTGCTGTGTTTTTGCAGTGGTGAATTGGTGTGTGTGCGTTTTTGGGTGTGGTGTGTGTTTTGTTGTGCGTGCTGCGGCGTGCGTGTGTTGGGTGTGTGTTGTGTGTGTGTGTGTGTGTGTGTGTGGTGTGTGTGTGTGTTGTGTGTGTGTTGTGTGTGTGTGTGTGTGTGTTGTGTGTGTGTGTGTGCGCGCGCGCTGGGTTGTTGGTGTGTGTGTGTGTGTGTGTGGTGTTTTGTGTTGTGTGGTGTGTGTGTTTTTTTCCCGGTGTCAAACTATCAGGGCTTTAAGAGGCTACCAGTTGGAGATCTTCCAGTGGATTGCCCACTGAGAAAACTAGAAAGCTAAGATGTTCAAGGGAACTTGGTTTTCCCGCTAAGGTCCCACGGATCCTGGAATGGCACAAAAGGGAATCCCTTCAACGTCAAGGGCTTTAATCTTGCGGCATTTATTACTTCTCCACCCAGTTTCAATCTCATGGGTGTGTGTGAATTCGCTGACAAACAATCACATGTGGGTAACAAAAAGCATAACCATCTCAGCGAAGGTTTAAAAGAAAGAAAGAAAGAAAGGAAAGAAAGAAAGAAAGAAGAAAAAAGAAAATTTGGGTAACAAAAAGCATAACCATCTCAGCGAAGGTTTAAAAGAAAAAAAGAAAGAAAGAAAGAAAGAAAGAAAAGAAAAAGAAAAGAAAAGAAAGAAAAAAGACAGAAAGATTTTTTTAAGTCAAAAATCGGCTTTTACATTATAACAAAGCAAAACAAACCACAATTTTCCAGTGTAAGAGGACCCAACTTTTACCGCATCCACATGAAAGATACTGATGTTTTGTGACGTGCATTCCATCCAACCTCTTCCCCCCACCCCACCCTCCCTTCCCCCTACACACACACAACACACACACACACACCACACACACACACACACCACACCACACTCAGACCCCCCTCCCCACCCCCTCTCCTCCTCCCTCCCCTTTCCCTTCCCCACCCCCAACTCCCAACCCCACCCACGACTCCCCGTCCTACATTCAGACTACAAGCCTCGTCTTCCACTCGCCGATAAGACCTGTTTTGTCGGTTATCTAAAAACAGGCTGTGCGAAGCACCTGTTATCACACCAAGGGTGGCCAGTGTGTGACAACAAGGCGATTAAGGCCGGTTCCAGACTGTGGCTGAATGGAAACTGTCGTGAAATGGGGGATATAGAGAAGGGGGGCAAAAATATAGGGGTTCGGGAGGGATGGGCAGGATGGGGGTGGGGTGTGTCTGTATGTGGTGTGTGTGTGTGTGTGTGTGTGTGTGTGTGTGGTGTGTGTGTGTGTGTGTGTGTGTACGCCCGCGGGCGTGCGTGCATGTGCGTGCGTGCGTTCGGGCTGTGTGTGTGTGTGTTTTTGTGTTTGTGTTGTGTTGTGTTTTTGTTGTGTGTTCGCGTAAATTTTTAAATGTCTGTGTGTGTGTATGTGTGTGTGTTTGTGTACGTGTGTGCATGCGTGCGTGCGTGCGTGTGGTTGTGTGGGGTGTGTGTGTGTGTTGTGGTGTGTGTGTGTGTGTGTGTGTGTGTGTGTGTGTGTGTGTGTTCGCGTATTTGAGTATCTGTGGGGTGTATGTGTGTGTGTTTGTGTACGGGTGTGTGTGTGCGTGCGTGCGTGCGTGCGTGTGTTTGTGTGTACGTGTGTGCGTGCGTGCGTGTGGGGGTATGTGTGCGTGCGTGCGCGTTCGTGCGTGCGGGCATGTGTGTTTGTGTGTCCGTGTGTAGGGGTGGGGTGTGTGTGGGGCGCGCGTTTTGTGGGGTGCGTGCGTGCGTGCGTGCGTGCGGTGCGTGTGTGTGTGTGTGGTGTTTTGGGGTGTGTGTGGGTGTGTGTGTGTGTGTGTGGTGGTTGGGTTTGCGCGCACAAACGTGTACGCGTCTTTCCAAAAAGGGAATGGTGGTGGTGGGTAATGGTGATGGTAGGAGAGGGGGGGGGGTGGGGGGGGGGGGGGGTGCGGGTTGGAAAAGGGGGTCAAGGGGTCGGGGTGGGCGTGGAAGGGATTAAGATGGGGAAAGGGGGGAGGGCGGGGGGGGAGGGGGGGAGGGGAAGCGAAAAGCTGGCATTGGCACCTTCATATTCGTGTTACCTTTGACCTGATCAACTTCCTGATCTGTCCCCCGTCGTCTACTCTTTACCGTGTCAGTTTTATTTAGTGTTTCAAGGTTCATCGGTCAGAGAACAGTAAAATGTATGTTCTAGCTTTTTACTGCCCTCACAAGTTCGGGCAGTAAAAAGCTAGAAAAATACATTTTACTGTTCTCTGATAATCCATCACACATTCTCTTTCAATAACCAAAAAATAACGATTTTTTACAAACATACATACTGTGTAGGATTATCCGTTTTCAATACTAATTTACTAAACTTTTCAGATTTCAGTTTTTGCTTAATCCTATGTTTTTCCTGATCATTTTCAATAACATCATTTTCGCGCAGACATTCTTCAAATGAGTCTCTGTCTTCATGTGAAATAAAACTACAGTCTTTAACTGTTCTCTAAAGTCTTTTAAAACTGAGTTATATTTTTGACATAAAATCCACACACTTATCCCAGCATGTCTTCACTAAAAGCTAGTTTTGACAAAGTGTTCTCTTTTAACTATGTCTCTTTCTGCCGAACAGTCATCTATAATAAATAGTGTCTGCGTTCCTTCAAACAGTATATAAAACTGTTCTAAACACTCACTCAGTTTATTGCTAGGATCAACTAAAAATATGTCATCATCTGTCCATATAAACCTTCTATCATGATATGCTTTGTTCCATTTAAGTGTTGGACAGAAATCACAATATGATCAAAATTATAGCGATAAACTGTTTGTAATAAGTCTAGGACAAATATTGTTTTTCCACAACCAGTCTGCCCACAAATCAATGAACAATGAGGAGTTTTTTGTTATAAAGTTTAACTGCGCCATGGTTTATAACAGAATTTAATCTAATCCAGTTATTATGTTTATCATACTCTCTGTTAAAACTTGTTCAGTATAATAAAACCCTATGAGGCCTAAATGTGTAAATTAATCCAATTCAGTTCTGTAAGATTGTTTCTATTTAAGTCAACACTGATTTTGTTGCTTGTTATGGTCTTAATATCCTCACCATTGTGAAGAACGACGACGAAAATTTTTAAAGGCCCTTTTAAACGTCAAAGTGGGGCCAGCAAATTTTTAATTCCTTTTAAAAGGACTTTCACTAACGCCCAAAACCCCCCCCCTCTCCACATTTTTTAAAGGGCCCAAAAATTTTTCAAATTAAATTTCTTTGGGAAGGGTTGTTTTCCTTTTTCCTGCGGGGAAGGAACTGAAATTTTTTGTAGAAGTTTCCCTTTTTTAAAAACCGTTTCTTTTCTGTGGAGGATGTATTTTTTTTTTTCCCAAACGGCGTTATTTTTTTTCTCTTTCCGCCCTATTGCCCGGGCATAAGACTTATATGAAAAAAGGGCCCAGAGTTGAATGCTTTTTTTTAAAATTTTTTTTTGAGGGCCCCTAAAAAAATGAAAATTGGGATAAAATTCAAATTTTTTTTTCCCATTTAAAATGGTTCTAAGTGCCATTTGCTGTCAGGTTTTAAAATATTTTTACCCTTACTGGCCAAAATTATTTGCTTCAAAATTGCGCGGGTTGCTTATTTTTAGGAAACTTTTTTTTTTGCCCGCCAACCTTTTTTGCGTTTAAAATCGCCATCTTTAGTGTACTAAAACCCCAAATTACAAAGCGCCTATCTCCCCCGTTCTTTTTCAAAGCCCCGCAAGTTTTGAAAGGTTTTTAAATTCTAAAGTTATACACCTCCGGGCCCGCAAATGTAAACTCCGGATTTTTCCCCCCCAAGGGGCATTTTTTGTAAAACTTTTTATTTTATTTCCAAAACAATGTGCGGGTTATCACATTTCACGGCTTTTTTCCTTTTTTTGTCTGCTTTTTTTATATTTAAATAAACCGACCCCCCCAACAAACTAATTTTTTTTAAACGGGAAATTAGGGAAAATTTTTTATAATTTCATAATCGCAAAGGCACCCTTTCCCTGGGGAAAAAGAGCTCTTAAAAACCCAGTTGGGGGGCCCTTTCCCCATCATATAAGTTTTCATCATGCTCAGCCCCGTCCAAATGAACATAGATTTAATAAATTGTAATGCAAAGATCGAGCTTTTTTTCCCCCCTCTTTTGGGGTTTTTGTTTGGTTTTTTTAACAAAAAAACTAGGAAGGGGGGGATTGTTTTTTTGCAAAGCCAAACATTTTAGCTAGCCTTTTTTACCCAAAATATTTAACCCCTACTTTTTTCTTTTTTCAGGCTTAAAAGGTAAAACATTTTTTTTCAGTTTCGCATTGTTTAATTTTTAAAGAGAAAGGGAAAAGTTACCATTGCTTTTTTTTTGTGAGAAAAACCCTTTAATAACCATCGGTTTATAAACGGGCCCAAAATAATTTTTCCCCCCAATTATTAACTTTTTTTAATCTTATTATTCTCCTTGGATTGGGTTAAAATTAAACCAAAACGACTTTGAAAAAAATTTTCTTTTGAAGTGCAACCTTTTTGGGCCCCCGAAATTTGTTTTTTTTTAATTTTCTTAAAAACAAAGGGACGGTTTTGGGTTTTTTTTTTGTTAAAAAACTTTTTTTAAAACGAAATAAAAATGAGCGCTTTCCCAAATTTTTACAAATGCAAAATTTTCTGTTGGGCCAAAATAAAATTTCTTAAAAAATTTTAACAACGGATACTTTTGACTTTTTTCTTTTGGACCAGCCCCGGGACGCCTTTCAAGAAAAGGTTTTATTTAACCCCAAAATTGGACTATTTTAAACCCTTCCTATTAAAAAAAAAAAAAAAACGACCCCCACCCCAAAAAGTGGGGTTTAGTAAATCCGATGCAGTTTTATCAGAACCATTTTTAAACCCTTTTGCTGTTTTTTGGGCATAACGGGGGTGTGGGGTTTTCGTTTTGCTGATCACTTAAAAAACCCGGACCCTTTGGTGTGGTCGTGAAACAGTTTTCATTTCTATTAAAAACCTTCAGACGTATTTTGACTAAACTGCAAGCTCCTTTCCCAAAATTTGAAAAAAAACTTTTAAAAACCCCTTTCAGCAAAAAGAAAGACGGGAAGGTTTTTAAAAAGGATCTGTAACGAATTCAATTTTAAAGGGCCCCAAGACAGATTTTAAAGACAAAAAATTTGGGATCAAATTCTTGGTTTGGGGCAACCCTTTTTTTTTTTTGGGGCCGTGCACGAAAGTAAAAAACTTTACGGGAATTTCCCCCTTTTACACATTTTTCTCTAAAGGCCCCGGGGGTTTCACCCCCGGCCCCTTAGAGCAAGAGCAAAAAAAACACCCATGGACAACATTTTTTTTTAGACACTTCTAAGGGCCCTAACTAAAAAGCGGGGAAATAGAACAAAAATAAAAACGCCCTCTTCGAAATTATGTTTGGTGTTTGTTTGGGTTTCGCAAGCACAAAGAGATCGAGCAAACTGACCCTTTCTACTGGCTTTGTTGCACAAAAAAATTTTTGGGGCAAATTTAGAGGACCCCTTTAATTTATTTTTTGATTTGCCTTCAAGAAAAAAAAAGGGAAACCAACTTGTTTTAAAATTTTTTTTTTCCGGCAAGATCGAAATTTTAAAATTTGTTTTTGGCACGGGGTTTTAACAGCTACCTTTCTGACCTCGATCCGGTAGGTACAATAATAAACACAATAACGAAATCCTTGTGGCAGGCAATAAAACAAAAGTCGGAAAAAAAAAAAAAAAAAATAAAATTTAGTCCGTAATTTTTGAAAGCATTTAAAACAAAAAAATTGCCCCCCCCCAAGAAAAAGCCCAAAAAAACCCTGTGGCCCAAAGCCCAAAGGGCCCGGGGTTTAAAATAAAACAAAAAAAAATTTTGCCCAAAAATTTGAAAAGGGAAGCACTTTTTTTTGGGGTTTAAAGGGCCAAAGGAAATTATTTGGGTTTTTTTATCTTAAAAAAAAATTTAACCCCAACAAATTAAGGAATTTAATGTCCATAAGTGCCCCACCAAAAAGCCAACTACTTTTTGCCTCCAGAAACAAAAGCCGCTAAAAACCCCCCCAAATATACCTGGTAAAGCATCCACGGTTTTTCCCGGGCTAAATTTTTTTTAAAAAACCCGCAGATTAAGCGTTTTTTTACCCATGTTTTAAACCCAGGGCGGGCGTGGAGGCGATGGCGGGGGAGGAACGGGGTTTGGGACCGCCCCGCCTGAAATTGGGCCTTTCACCAGTTTTATTTATTGCAAAATCCTAAGGGGAAATTTATAAGGGCCTTGCTAATGTGCACCTTGCCTTTTAAACAGGGGTTTTTAAATTCTTTTGCTAGTGTTGTTTTTCTTCTTATAAAATTTTTTGGAAGTTTCTTTATTCGCTCACTTGAGTTGAATTTGATTCGGCAAATTAAAGGAACCGCTTTTAGTATTGCCAAATCTTTCTTCTTAAAAGTTTTTTTTATTCTTTGGTTTATTTCTTTTTTAAAACAAAAACCCTAATTTGGGCTTCTTCAGCCTCAACAAGTTTTTCTTTTTCTTTTTTTATATGCTCATTTTACTTCATCCAGTTTTGCTAAGTTGTTTTTTAAATTTTCCCCCTCTGATGGTTCTCAAAGCATGTTTTAGGGGCCCTAAATTTTTTTTGGGGGGGTATCGGGGGAAATAAATTAATTGTTTTTTGGTACTTTTTCTTTTCCCGGAAAAACGGGGGTTTCTTTTGGGCTTGATTTTTTTCCCCCCTGCTGTTTGCCCTTAAAATTTTTGAATTTCTATTTTTTCCCAATGGCTATCGGGTTGGAGACTTGTAGTGTGTTTTGAATTTTAAAGCAAAGCCTCCCTATCTTTTTTGGGGGGTTTAAAATCCCAAAGGGCGTTTTGAAAGGGCAAAAGGGCCCTTTGTCTAAGTGAAATCATGGTTTAAAAATTTTTGGAGGGGTTTTCTTTCATTGTAAGCCCCAAACCCCGTTTTTTCCTTGGTCGTTCTTAAAAACAAATGACCCCCTTTTCCAAATTAAAAAATTTTTTTGGGGTCTAAAATTGGGGGGGTTAAAGGGTTTAAAAATTTTTTTGGGAAAATTTGTCCCCCCCTTTTTCTTCTGTTTTTTTCAGCGCACTGGAGGGGTTGGCGATGCGGGTTATCAAAGGACCGTTCACTCATGTCGTCCCACATCAAAAACTTCAAAATCTTCTTCATTTTTTTCCTTTCCCTGCCATGTTTTTTTAAATTAAAACTTTTTTTTTTGGGTTTTTTTAAAAAAAATGTCACAAACTTTATGGCTCGATTCTTTTGACCCGCTTTGGATTAAAAGAGCCTTTGGGTGAAGGGAAAAAACCCGGAAATTACTTTTTCCCAAATAATCCGTCTACTATTGATGCGGATCAAATTTTTAAATGTCAAATTTCCGACCGGGGAGGGGGGTTTAAGTGAGTTGTCCCGGCTCTGCGCGTCTTACTTTAAAAATAAACTCACTTAAACAACAGACCCCCCAGGAAAGTTTTTTACGATTTTGGGGGGGGGAAACCGTTAAAAAAAATTTCTAAAAAAATTTGGGGGACAAGAATATTTTCTTTACAAAAATGCAGACATATTTTTAACCTATTCTGACCCTTTGGAAAACCCGGGGAACAAAAGGGCGGGAATCTTGCTTTTTAAAGGGAAACCCCCCCCCCCCCCCCCCCGGAAAATGAAGAAGCACTAAAACTTTAAAATTTGGGGGCTAAAGTTTGCTAAAGAGGCAAAAGGTTTTTTGCCGCCGTTATTGCTTTGGGAAATCGTTTTTTCCCTTAACCCCGGATTTTGGGGTTTTTTAAAAGCCCCATCCCCCATACTTTAAAGGAAAGATTAAAAGAAAAAGATTGTCATATGAAACAAACTTTTAATGATAAAAATTTATGTTATTTTTTCTACGACCCCGAAAAAAATTTTACAGCATTTCTGACATCTCTTTAGATTTGACTTTGGGTTTAGCAACCCTAACTTAGCGAGGTTTGATCGAGCAAACAATATCAGTAAATTTTTAGAAATTTTTATTACGAAAGGTGTTTTTTCTTTTCTAAATACCCAAAAAGCAGGGCAGACACTATAGGGAAATTTTTATTTTTTAGTGCCGCAGCAAGACGTTTAAAAGGGTATTTTTTGTGTGTAAAAATTTGAAAAACCTTTTAAAAAAAACCAAACGGAAAATTTTTTTAATTCCCAAAAAAACCAAAAGTCCCAATTTTACAATTGGGGCGCCAAACCAAATTACGCTTAGGGGGTTTAAAACCCTTAATCAGCTTTTTTGATGAAAAAAGGGGAAAACGTTTGGGGGTGGGAGGTTTTTTAGAAACCCCAACAGTTGACCTTGTTTTCCTAAAGATTACATCTTCCAGTTTTTAATTTGATCATTTTTTAAACCCAACGAAATGGGTTTTTTTAGGGTTTTGCCCTAGGGCAAGGAGGATAATCAGTTACATGGAAGCGGGGGGGAAAACTGTAGAGAAAAAATAAACATTAAAATTTGATAAAGAAAAAAAGGGCCCGATAAACCACTTAACGTGTTTTTGGTTTTTTAATTTATGATGGGGCACCCTGAAAAATTCCCAAGAAAAAAACATTTTTAAAAATATCCAAATACTAAAATTTTTTTTTTATTTTTTAAAAAAAGCATGTCTTTTAAAGGGTTTTTTACCCAAAATTTGCGCCAAACGCGCCAGATCACCAAACGAAGGGATAGTAAAAAACCCCTTTAAACAAAAAAACCCTTTTCGGTTTTAAAAAACCCTTACACAAAGGAAAAAAGTTAGGGGGCCCTTTAAAAATACAGCAAACCAAACGAAGGTATTTGCTGTTTTTTAATGCGGGGTTTTACATATTTAAAAAGGGAAATAAAATATTAGTTTTGCACAGAAGGAACGAGTGTAGGCCTTTTAAGAAAACGGGTGTTGGTGCCCCCCGCAGCTTTACCTCTAGGAGGTTTGCCCTTTTACCCTCCCCGGTCTGTTTCATTGCTTTTTAAAGGGGTGTAAAAAAAAATTTAAAAACTAAACCCCAAAAAGAAACCACTGCTAGGGTTCAATTTAATAACAGAAAATTTTTTAGTTCGTTCAAATGACAATAAAAAAAGCGCAAATTTTGGACCAAACACAGGATGAAAAATTTTTAGTCGTTTTACAGGCCGTTTTGATGACTAAAAAAAGAAAAAAGTTTGACCCTTCAAAAAAAGGCAAGGGCAATTTTTTCTAAATAAAGCCGGACACCAAAGGCATTTAAAAAAAATTTTTAAAAAAAAGTAAACGAGACATTAAAAATTGTTTTTAAACAAACTTACATTTAAAAAACAACAAAGGGCGTTTATACTTTAGTTTATGAGTCCCCAAACAAAAAAAAAGACCGGTTTATTTTTATTCTGATTTTAAATTTTTTTTTGTTTTAAATTTTAAAAAAAAAAGTTTTTTAGTTAGGGAAAAAACAATTAAGAGGGGTTTTTAAAATTTTTTGAAGGCCCCGACGAAATTTTTTGAAGGGAAAGCTTAAAAAACGTTTTTTCAAAGCTTTAAAAAGATATTAATTTTTAGAAGTCTTTTTTCCAACAAAAAGTACAGGGGAAGTGTTGTTTTTGCTATTTTTCAAGTTTTTCCCGGTAAACTAAAAAATAGACCCCCAGTTAAAATTTGTTAGCTGTTTTTTTAAACGACATTAACAATTTAAAAGAAAAAAATTTAGAAGTCTGGGTCTCAACTTTAAAAACAGGTTATTCTTTTCTCATAATGGGCTTAACACCCGGTTGGGCGGCCCCAAATGTTACACGTTTTATGTGGCCGCTGAAGAAGGGCCAAAAAAGAGAGGCTCTGGGTTGGGCCCAAAGGGGGGAAGGGCTTAGGGGATCCCAAAAAAAAACAGGGGTAAGTTTGAGCCGAAATTTTTGGCAATCTTACTTTCCACTGGCCCCCAGCATTAGTCGCAAAAAGAGCGTTCTTTAAAAAAAAGAATTCCCGGGCGAAAAAATTTTTTGTGGTGGTTCTTGCAAAGGTTCCCTTATGTCCCCCAAAAAAGGGAGAGAAAGGGTTTTTAACTATCGCCTTTCATAAAAGACTTAACCCCTTTTGTGGAATAATTCCTTTCCTGTTAGGGTGGACCAAAATTTTTCAGTTTTTAAGGGAAAAAAAACAAACCCCAAAAACTGTTAATGTTTACACATGGGCCCGAGAAAAAAAAATTTGGTGCCTATTAGAAATGTCAAAGCCAAACCCAACAAAAGGTGTCCCGACAAAAGCCATTTTGGCTTAAATCCTAATTTTTTTCACCAACAGGGCTTTCCCCCAAATTTCACATTATACGCACAATTTAGTTTTTTAGGCATACTCAAAAAAAAATTGGGGGGGAAACAAGAATTCTGTAGAAAATGTTTAACAAGAATTTCCTTTCCTTTTCCAAACCGTGCTTGAACATAAAAAACATTTTTAAAAGTTCTGTAGACTGGAAAAACAAAACTAAAATTTCGGCCCCCAAACCCGGATCTAAAAATTGTTTTTAAGAACCGGGGGAAAAGGATGCAAAATTCTCCATACGTAGGTTTTCGGAGACTTCGGGGTGGGTTATTGTTCCTTTTGAAAGGGGCCAACCCCCCAGAAAATCCCAAAAACCCTCTTTCTGAGTAAAACACCAATTTTTCTCATTTTGCCTTCATTTTTGTCGGTCGGGGCGCCCCTTTTGAAACCAGGGAAATTTTATAGAGGGCCGATGCTGCAGAATACTTCTTAGAAAAGCAGCGCAAATGCCCTAACGCCTGTTCTAATAATTAAAATTATCTGAAATCAAAAATGAAATCCCCGGAAAAACCAACAACAGTTTTGACTCAGCCACACATTTTTGGATTTGTGGGTTTTGGCCTCTCCTCAGAACAAACGAATTTCCCACAGTAAGAGGGCCATGATCACATTGCGGAAAAATTCAGGGAGCACGCCCCAGTAAATGCAATCTTCAACTTTTCCCTTTTTTAAACCCAAAAACATGGAAATGCCCCTTTTTCTTTCAAATAAATTTTCGAGGGGTTTGCTCTCTTTTTATAATGAAAACAGTTGACGACCCCCTTCATTTAACATGCATTGCACAAGGGCCCAAACAGAAAAGTACATGTGTTTCACTTTAAATAACAGTCTTTTTTTGCTCTTTGGGAGCACAAGATGGGTTTATTTTGAGTCACTGCTTTTGGCCTTAAAGTCCTGCCCCAAAAACGGAAGAAAATTTTGCCCCCCAAATTTTTGTTTGAAAGGGCCCCTTTTTAAACCCCTTTTGAGTTCATGGGAAAATTTTGGGAAATTTTTAGGGGATACCTTCCATTTAAAAGGGGCGTTCTTTTCTTTGTTTTTAGAGGGAAAAGGGCTTTTGCGATTTTGATTACCGCAGCTCAAGAAGCTTTGGGAAGTTTTGACTGTTTTAAAAAGATGGGACTAAACATGATGCTATTTTAAAGGGGTGTTTCATGTTTGGGTTTGGGGGAGTTTTTTTAAAATTTCAGAAAGACCGGGATGAAAAAATTATAGCCTGGATCCTGCGGCATTAATTTTTTGCCCTGGGATGATTGGGAGCTTTCTTTAAATTTTAAAAAGAAACGATTGATTTATTGTCGGATTTACCAAAGATTCAGATGATTGAAAAAGGATTTCTGGGGGGAAAATTTGTTTGGCGGCGCCCATTACTGAAAAAGCCAAAAAACAAATATTGGGGACTATGGGTTCCCAAATTTAAAAAGGGCTAAAAATCTCAAAGTATTTAAAATGCAAACAAACTGTAAAGGATGGGAAGGCGCAATCTCTTCCCTTTTCGGCAACTTTAAAAAGCAACAAAGGGGGGACAATATTAAAAACCCTTTTAAAAGAGCAAATTAAAAATGGTTGAAACGTTTGAACCAATTTAACAGCATGGGGTACATTCAAAGTTAAATTTTTAAAATTCTCGGGAACTCCCTGACCTGCATAAAGGAAATTTCCATTTGCAGCAGAAAGTCTAAAGATGGCAAAAAAAAAGAGCCCCCTAAACTTGTGCCTAATCTTCGGGGGCCAAAAAAAAAATTTTGTTTTGCCCTTACAGACTTCTACAAAATTTTTTTTAAACCCTGGTTTTTTAAAAATTGACAGCTGTTCTTCGTGTAATTGCTTTTGAAACAAAAACAGTTTTATGGAAAACCTTCATCATGAAAAACACTTTTCCCCAGAAATAAAATCCACAGATGCTTAGGCCAGAAAAAGACTTTTTTTAAGCTGATGGGAAAAACGCTGTTTCGGAAAAAACTATGGGAAAAACCCCATAAGCGTAAAGATGTCGATTGGGGCACCAAAAGAAACGAAGAAATTTAAACTGACTTCAAAAAAAAAAAATTTTCAGGGCTTTAGAAAATTTTTATGAGGGGTTTTTGGCATAATGATGAAAAAAAAAAAAGTTTTAAATTGGGGCAAACCTGTATTTATTTGGGTTTTTTGTTTTTAAAATTAACAAAGCTTTTTGATGTTGAATTTCTTTTTGACTACTTTAAAACCCCCGTTTCCAGGGGGTCCCAAAAACTTTACAAAAGATACGATAGTTTTGTTTTTGAAAACCCTACCCGAAGAAAACTTTAAAAACATGGAATTAGAAGTAGCCCAAAGGGCTTTCGGGAGGGGATGAACCAAACTGTTTTCCCTAAAGATTCGCCTTTTCATTCATTGTTTAAAAAAAGGTTTAGGAAAGATAAGGATGGGAAATTTTCTGGGGGGGTTTTTGGATTTATTGGGTTTTAAGGGGCGAAAAGGGGCGTATTTTTGAGCCGGAAAAACCTTTTGGGAAAACAAAAGGGAAAATCTCGCAGGGGTTGTGCGTAAACATTTTTGCATGACAAAATAAAAAGAAGCATTGTTTTTTAAACATAAATTTTCACATACAACGTAAAAAATGCGATCTAAATTTTCAGGGGATCAAACCCAACTGTTTTTAACAAAGAAAAACATTTTAAAAAGACAAAACAAAAAAACCGGAGTATTTGTTGATCCAGAGGTTTTTTTTATGCGATTGGGGCACGGAGAACAGCAAAAATTATATTTTTCTTCCAAATTTAGGGCCTTTTCCCAGGGGTTAATTTTTCATCAACTTTTTTTATAAGATAAAACATGTTTCATCCAATTTTAGCCCCAAAATTTTTTTTTCCCTGTTTGCTTGATTTGTTCGATTTTTTTTAATTTTTTTCAAGATAAATTTTTTTCCCCCTTTCTGATAATCAAAATTTGGGTTTTTGGGTTTTAGGGGATCTGGATGTTTTAGCATGTTTGGTGAAAACCTTGCCCAAATTTTTTCCCCAAAATTTTAAAATGTATAAAAAGGGTTTTCCCCTTTTTTATTTTCAAGGTCTCTTTTTCCCTTTTTCATTTTTGCTTCGTTTCCGAGCCCCCCATTTTAGACTTAAATATATTTTTTGTTTAAAATTTAAAATTAATTAAGCAAAATGGAGGTTTAAGACCAAAAATTGTACAGAATTTGGGTCAGGAGGGGGAAAATTTTTTTCCCCAAGTTTCATTATAAGCTCAAACATTATTATCCCAAATTTAGGGCCAAAAATTTTTTTTCTTTTTTGGGTTGATTTGTTCGAATTTTTTTTTTTTTTTATTTTTAAGATATTCTTTTCCCCATTTTTGATAATTTAAAAATTTTGGGGTTTTGGGGTTTTAGGTGGTTTTGGATGGGTTTTGCATGTTTTTTGATGAATCCTCATAAATGTTTCCCCTTTTTAGTAGAAAATCGTATCATAAAGTTCCCCGTATTAATTTTCCCAAAGGGCTCTTTTCCCTTTTTCATTTTTTGTTTCGTTCTTTTGGCTTCCATTTTTGGGCTCAAATTTATTTTTGTTTAAAAAAATTAAAACAACTGGGGAAAAATTTCGGTGGGATTATTTTCAGTTTTTTTTCCTTTACAAAAGATCTTTGGGGGGTGGTTTGTTTTTTTTGTCAGGGTTTCCCCGTAAAAAATTCACGGGGGGATTCCTCTTTACAACTCTTTTTATTTTATATGGGGTAACACCCCCAAACCTGACGGGTTTCCCTGTTGGGGAGTGTCCCCCTTTTGCTTCCCCCCGGTAAATAAAAGGAAACCTTTTCTTTTAAACCCAAAAGGTAATAGTTTGCTGGTTGTTTCTGGAGTTCCCCCAGCAACACTTATTGTTTTTTTTTTTTATTGCTTGTAAATGGTTTTTTTTTTAAAACCCCTTTTAAAATTTTTCATTTTTTTATTGCGCGCAAAACTGAGGGCCCGTCTTCAAAACCCCTTTTTTGTTGCGGAAAATTTTCAATCAGCCCCTCTGTGATATTTGGGAGGAAAAAAATCCCTTTTAGAAAACTGTTTGTTAAAGTTTTTTAACTAAAGCCTGTGACCCGTGAACTCCTGGGAAAAGCCCTTTTTTAATTTGGGAACTCTATGTTTTTTTTCAATAATTTTATTCACTTGGCCTTTTAAAATTTTTTTCCATCGTCGACTTTTAATTTATGCGGGATAAGGAGCGGGGCCCCGTTGGTATATCAGGGTTTTATGGCAACGCAAAAAGCAAACCCCCTTTTTTGGGTTTAACGGGTTTTTAAAATTTTTTATTCTGAAGCATGGGGGGGGGCAATTTACTGTGGGGTGCGTACTTTAAAACTTTTTCGTCTAAGGGATCAAGGGGGTTTTAAATTTTAAAGGTTCCCTTTTATGGGTGTTGTTTCGGGGAATTTTAAATTTACAAAAATGGGGGTCTCTGTATTTGTCCTAGGGGCAGGGAAAAAATTTTCCAAAAACGCGGGGTTTAGTTAGCCTTTCCCTTTTCTGTTTGGGTTTACTGACTTTCCCCCCCGCTTGGCCCTTTGCCTTTTTTTTTTCCGTATTTCCCTTTCCCAAAATTTCCCTTTTTGGGGGGAATTTAAAAATTTTGTCCATTTTTTTTTTTTCAGCAATTTTATGCCAACAAAAATTTCACGCGGGGATGCCAAAGACCAAGGGAACACGATTTTTTGATCTTTTGTTTTTTTTGATGGCTGTAAAAATCGCTGAATTTTTTTTTGGGGGCAATGGCTTTGAAATTTGGCCCTTGGCCCGTTACAAGATAATATTTTTATTGGGGGGGATCAACATCTTTAATTTTGTTGCCCCATGTCCCCCCTTTTTTCCCCGGGTTATTTAAAAAAATCTAACTGCTCTTTTCTCTGCTTTTCATTTGGCGTTTTTTGTGCGGGTGTAGTTGGGTCCATAGTTTTTTTTATTTTTTTTTCTCCCGCCGTCATCCCCCCAGTTTACAAAAAGGGGTAATTACTTTGCTAAAAAAAAGCGCCCTTAACCCAGCGTGCCTAAAAACATTATGAATGAAGCCTTTTTTTTAAAGGGATTTTTTTTTTTACATATTGATATGTCAGGAATTAATTTTTCCCTTGGGGTTTAAATAGAAAATCTTTTGTAGCAAAAAGAAAACTGTTAAAAAACAGCATAGCTTTGCTGAGTCCCTTTAAAGTCTTGTTTGCCAAGATCTGCCAGTTTTATTTTTAACAGGGTTTTACCAAAACTTTTTGGGGGTTTTCCTAAATTTTGGCCCCCAATAAAAACAGAAAGGTAAACAAGATTATAACAGTTTTTTCGGCGCTCATTTTTTTAAAAAAAAATAATAATTATTTTTAGGAATTTAAAAAATGAACACCGATGATCTATTAAACATTCCTGAACTTGTGATTACAAATGAACAAGTTGATGACCAAGCTATTATGCCAAAAAAGGAAAGGCTGTATTCTTTGGCAGCATGTGGGAAAACAAAACAGTTCCTCGGAAATGAATTCAGCATAGAACAGATTCAACAGATGTCGCCACAAGACATTGAAAAGTATCATAACAGGTATGAAGCGCAACTGGGATCAAGAATGGTAAAAAGTGTAGGACAAACGGTTCTTAGTTTGTACACTAAACTAGTTAGTAGATTTGCTCCCATCGATTCTGAACAAGATTTTATGTATGATTTAACGCAGGATCCAGTTTTAACAAAGTCATTAGAGTCTCTAGGGTGTGATCTGTATTACAGATTTGGAACATTATTGTCGCCAGTGATCGCGGGATTAATTACTTTTAATCATATAGATTTTATTTCCCTTCAAAATGACCGAGCCAGAAAATCAGCAGAATCAGAAAACATTTAATCAGGTGGAGAAAGTGACCAGTAAAAAGCATCCTGGCGTGTTGCAGCAGGAAAAAGTGTAGCAGAGTGGAACAAACAAAAAAAATTACAGGTACAAGCACAAATTATAGCCCATAATGAAAAAGTGTCAGAGCCGCAGCCAGTTGTTTCAATGCCGGCTATAAAAACGCCAGAACAAGTTGATTCAAGGCTACAACAACAGGGTTGCCTACACCGCCAAAGTCTTCATATTTTCTTAAAGCAATTGTCATTTTTGGCAGCATTGCTGTTGGGGGCGGTTATTACGGTTATAAAATATATAAACAAAGACAACAAAAACCAAAGCAGTCCAAACAATCTCAACCACTAAATACAAAAGCCGAACACAAAAGTATGCCAGAACCGCCAACAACAAAAGATCATTTTGATCCATTTCAGATGCAATAACACTTTAAGAACTTAATAAATAATTATAAGTTAACTTGAATAAGAACTTGGTAGAACTTAAAGGATGACTTAGTTATGATCTTGGGATGACTTGAGTAAGAACTTAGAAGTGACTTGATTAAGTACTTGAGGCAACTTAGGATGACTTGATTAAGAACTTAGAAGTTACTTGATTAAGAACTTGTGATAACTTAATTAAGAACTTGAGGTGACTTGAGGTGACTTGATCAAGAACTTGATTAAGGACTTGGGGTGACTTAATTAAGAACTTAATTAAGGACTTGGGGTGATTTAATAAGGGACTTGGGGTGATTTAATAAGGGACTTGGGGTGGCTTGGGGTGAAGGTGTCAAGTGTCTCAAAGTGGAAGGAGCTGCCAAGAAAAGTGGAACTGAAGGACCACTTGCTTTGTGACTGAACAGGTTGTGTCCCATGCGCTGAGTAGTGATTCATTGCCTGGCTAGCATTCAACGTGTTAGTACGCGCCCGCTGTGTGAACAGACCTATCATTTGGCAAATAGTTGGCCGGCCTTCCATAACTGTCTCGACACACAGTCCAAACACTGAAGCAGGTCGCGCAACTGCCTGTAGCACTCAAATAGGCCAGCTAGTGTCAAGCTGGGACTGTGTTGAGGTCAGACGCGCTTGGCTTCAAGGCCAGTTTTGGAGTGCGGCGAATAAACGTTTCCTTTCGCAACTCCAGCTTTTTTAATAAAACAGCGCCATTTTTTAAAATAGAATCATTTCTTCAAAAGTTAAAAGCTTTTCAAAGTTAACAACATCTCTTTCAAATATATCAGCTAAATCTCTGTCTTGAATCAACAAGCTTTCAAGCGCTTGTATAGTTTATCAATAGTAGGTTCTCGTTT
>CM031596.1:107681073-107686073 GCA_018398815.1 Conus ventricosus
TGGACCTTTCTCCAGGGTCAGCCTTGTTAAGGCAAAGAAGAAAAAGAAACACCCGAAGGTGCTGGGGAGGACCCCGAGAAGCACTGTCTTCACCTGCCTTTAGAGCAGTCCTGTACCACCCTTGGAGGCCTGCGCTGTGTTGACGATGGGTACAGGCCCGCACAGGACACTCCATTAAGATATCAAGGGACATAACTGCTCCTGAACAGAGGTAAATTAGACTACAGGATGCAGCTCATAACAGCCTTAAAGTAGCATCCCCATGGGTGTACCAGCCCGTATTTCATGACTGCAGAGCCCACCGGCGAAAAACACCACCCTCCAGCTGCCGAGCACACCCCACAGACCCAACCACCCCTGCCCACGGACAGATGAAGACAGTGCCACTCCAGACACAGCCAAGCTTTCGCCATACGGTCTTATGTGCCCTCAAGAGAGAATCTTATAATGAATCATGGTTAGTTTGAATTCTATGAATGAAATTGTGCTGTTTAAAATGAGCATGTAAATGTTCCCAGATCAATGATTTTCTTGAAAGGTGGTCCAATCACTGAAAAGCCGTGCTGGCGCTTTTTTACATTGAAACTTCATGCTTTCTCATTCACCAGTCGCTCGTTTTCACATTTAAACTCACTCTTCGGGGCTAATAGAGAACTTTAGCGGCGACTTTTGTTCAATCGGCGTCTTCGTCGCGTGACGTCAAACACGGCTTCCGCCCTACAGCCCCGCTGTTCTATGTTGGCGTGTTAGCAGCGTCCGGAGTCGTCTGCTGTACTTTGGAAGAGTGGCGTCCCCTGTATTTCATCTAGATCAACAAATGTGCTCGTATGCACCGACACATTTCACGTGGACTACAAATAATTCCACATGGAGTATCATGTTGTTGTTGTTCTACTATAGTAAACAAAAATTAACAGATTCAAAACAACCAAGGTTTAGGTGGCTTCATAGGCCTCCTTGGGTTTTCTATGACAAATAAACGACTGACTCTAGTCTAGGCCAAACGTTCCGCCAATTTTGTTGTCGAATCGATTCAGCTTGCATTTCACTTTGTAGTGATTCTTTTGGGCTTTTAGCACCGTGACATACCGTGTAATACAACAGGAAATGTGTAGACTAATGTTTTTGTTAACAAATTGGAAGTACTTACCGATTATAAAGCAGACAATTGGGCTCGTAAAGATCGCTTCCACGAGCGGCGTTAAACACCCCTATTGAACGACGCGCTCAGTCGGCCGCGGCCTTGCTTGGCAAGGTTGCGCATGCGCACATCGCCTCTATGAGAGAAAAAGGGGATACCCTAAGGACGCCGGTGGCTAACGCCGGCTGCTAAAATTCTCTAGTGTCTGTTGGGGCGTCTCTGTTCATATGTTTGAACTGATCCTTAAATAAAAAAATATTCGTTGACCAAATCACACACAAAAAAACCCGCACTATTCGTTGACGAATCCTCTCTCTCTCTCTCTCTCTCTCTCTCTCTCTCTCTCTCTCAGTCTGTTGTGTTTATCATATGAGTCGAGCCGATGAAAAACAATAACACTAAAAACAAACACACAAGTGTACAGCATGCACAGTTCATGAAAGGGTTTCCTATATATAGATGAAGTTGACCTAAAAACGCCACTGTATGATTCACGTGAGTATGTCTCCGTACTCTGCCAGTGACAGTACCCTTCATTCCGGTCATTCAGCGCACAACCATATCTGTGAAACGCACATACACGCACGCACACACACACACACACACACACAACACACACCACACACACACACACACACACACACGCGCGCGCGCGGGGTGTGGTGGTGTGTGTGTGTGTGTGTGTGTGTGTGGTGTGTGTGAAGTAAAGGCTAACCCACAAAAATAGAATAGAAATTAGTATGTGGCATGAGAACAATTCTCTTGCTTCTGTTCAGCTTGAAAGACCCCAACCTCCACGTGAAAACAAAAGAAAGATGTAATAAATCTATATAAAAAAAGGCCGCTGACATTTGCATACCCACAACAAACAAAACCCTGAACCAACCAGTCCTACTAAACCTACTGAAGGGAATGAATAAAATTAAGGCAGAAAGCACGATATAAAAAAAAAAAAAAAAGGTCACGCTTTTCTTATTGCGTCGCTAGAAGTGCGATTCCATAAATCAGTTGAAAGACATCCGGACGGCAGTGGAAAATTCACTGCTCGAAGATTTCAGTTTGGAACAATGGACTGCGAGTGATACAGAGTTTCTCCTGGCCTCGTCACGTCTCTTACAAGCAAACAGAATGTCGCCTCTCTTTAAAAGCAAATAGAATATTGGCTAACCTTACTGAGAGCTCGTGAACGAACGAGAGAGAGAGAGAGAGAGAGAGAGAGAGAGAGAGAGAGATCGCGGCGGTTGCTACGCTGCTGCAAACACTTCCCACTGTCACTGGTTCTGTGTGGCTGCTTCCAACAGCGACTTCTCGAGCAACTTCTGTCACTACTGCTGCTGCTGATGGTGATGATCATGCTACTGTTATTGATGCTGCTGCTCCTGATGCTGCTGCTGCTACTACTACCACACTGTTGGTGCTGCTGATGCTGCTGCTGATGCTGATGCTGGTGCTGTCGCCGCTGCTATTGCTGCTGCTACTCTTACTACTACTAATTGTACTGCTACTACTTCTGCTGTTGCTGTTGCTGCTGCTGCTGCTGCTATTGCTGCTACTGCTACTACTACTATTATTATCATTATTACCACTACTGCTGCTACTACTCCTACTACAACTGCTACTACTACTACTACTACTACTACTACTACTACTACTACTGCTGCTGCTGCTGCTGCTGCTGCTGCTGCTGCTGCTGCTGCTACAACTACCATTACTACTACTAGTATCATTCGGAGTAACATCACTACTAGTGATACTGTAAAGAACGGTGACGATTACGATGATAATGTTGATGACGATGATTATGATCCGATATTGGTGGTGATGAAGACGACTATGATGGTATCATGACTATCGAAAATGAATACAGTGATGATGATCATGACGAAGACCATTGCTGATTTAAATTGTTGATATATTCGGAATAGAAAGACAACCGTTCTCTACACACTGCGTTTGTTGACAGTACACATCAGTAACTCACGCGCGCGCGCTTACACACACACACACACACACACACACACACACACACACACACACACACACACAACACACACACACACACACACACACACACGCGCGCGCGCGCGCGCGCGCGCGACACACACACACATACACGCACACACGCACGCACGCACGCACGCACGCACGAACGCTCGCACGCACGCAAGCAAGCACGCACACACGCACGCACGCACGCACGCACGCACGCACGCACGCACGCACGCACGCACGCACACACCAACACACACACACACACACACACACACACACACACACACACACACACACACTACGAGTCTGTCTCACACCAAAGACTGTCTTTGCTCACACTCACATGCACACCTTATAGCTCATGACACAAGAAATGTTCAGTGTTCTCTCTCTCCTCTCTCTCTCTCTCTCTCTCTCTCTCTCTCTCTCTCTCTCTCCTCTCTCTCTCTCTCTCTCTTCTCTCCTCTCTCTCTCTCCCACAAACAGATACCCTATATATATATTAATTCAGCTGTAAAATGTGTAAAGTGTTGGTTAAAATTGACAAGAACGGAGGAATCTAGGCTACCCCATAAAGCTTACAAAATGTTGTATGATTTAGATATACGTGGAAAGAAAAATTGGGTTACAAATGTTCGCTGTAAACTATATATGTTTGGTTTTGGATATGTATGGCTTAACCAAGGTGTTGAGGGGATAGACAGATTTCTGCAAGTTTTCAGAGAACGGTTGATTTTCTGTAGATGGCAAGAGTGGGACTCTCATATTAGTGATAGTGAAAGGTTTTATGTTTACAGAACGTTTTGCAAGGTGCCTGAGGTAAAAATTTATTTACTGATGAATTTAGATAGGCATTTAAGGTATGTATTGACGAGGTTTCGATTTGGCATTTCTGAAATAGCGCAACATCGTTTACGTTACAAAATACATAGTAATGTTGACTTAAAATGTCCGCTTTGCAAAAATGAAAAAGAAGATGATGTTCACTTTGTCTTATGTTGTACTGTTTTGGATGACTTAAGAAGACAGTATATACCTTGTAAATTTTATGCAGATCCAAATAAATTTAGACTTGCATTGCTTATGGCAACAGAGCATAGACAAACTGTGAAACAACTGTCCATTTATCTCTACAAAGCATTCAAGTTGCGTTCTGTTCTGGTTTCTTGATTAGATACTAAATATGTTGTTAATTATGCATTTGTGTATAGAAGGTATGTACCCCTTCATGAGGGGTAATGGCCTATACATGAATAAACTTTCTGTTTCCGCTTCCGTTTCTCTCTCCTCCCTCTCTCTCTCACTCTCTCTCTCTCTCTCTCCTCTCTCTCTCTCTCTCTCTCTCTCTCTCTCCCTCCCTCTCTTCTCTTCTCTCTCTCTCTCTCTCTCTCTCTCTCTCTCTTCTTTCCCCCTTCTCTATATCCCTCCCCAGCTACCACCCACTTTCTCTACCCGCCCATTCCTCTCCTTACATTAATTACCTCTATAACAGTTTGTTTTGGCACAGTGCACACATACAGCGAACAGGCGGCAGGCGGGGCGGAGCCTCCTCCACCCGGTTGCCCAGAGCGTTGTAAACTGTGGGGCTGTTGGCAGCACATTAAGCTCACAAGTCGCACTGGTACCACCGGTACTACGTGTACCACAGTTCCACCGTTATCAGCCAGCTGATTAATTCCATTGAAACCCCAGCCATTTGATCCCGGACCCAAATGGCACCGTATCCCTTTAATGTCGTTAAGGACTGAAAGTCGACCTGCGATTAGACAATAATGAACGACTTGGTGTTCGTTTTGGGAAGAGGAGTGGACAAAGAGTCTGGAAAGAGAGAAAAGGGGGGGAAGGGTGGGGGTGGAGGTGGAGGGGG
>CM031596.1:107691073-107696073 GCA_018398815.1 Conus ventricosus
ACTATCTGCTACTTTGGGGCACGCGTGAGAAATGAAAAAGGACTGAAGGAAAGACGTGTGTTTTCTTTGCCATGACAGTTGTCATCATGTCCCACTAGAGACGAAATTCCCCTCTAGGACTTTGGAAGGGGACAAATTTATTGCTGTTACTGATCTTTGCGCTTTGATTGAAACATCAGTTCAGGAGAGCGTCTGCATGTATGTGTGTGTGAGCGTGCGTCCGTGCGTGCGCACGCGCGCATGTGTGTATGTGCGTGTGTTGTGTGTGGTGTGTGTGTGTGTGTGTGTGTGTGTGTGTGTGTGTGTGTGTGTGTGTGTGTGTGTGTGTGTGTTCAGTTCTGTTCAGTTCAGCTGTGATTTTAACGTCTGCTTATCATCAACAGTATTAGACGACATTAAAAGGCAACAGAGATCACTGAGAATATTTTTTTAAGGAGATAACTGATTGTTCGTTTCTCGATTTCATTGTCTTCAATGTTCTTTGTCTTGCCTGAAGAAGACCAAAGATGTCGAAATGTGTTGTGTTTTGTCTTGTCATTTAAAAAAAATCTTTTTTCGTTCGGCGGTAAAGTAATTTTTCTTTTAGTTTCTTCTTTCTTTCTTTCTTTCTTTCTTTTTTTCTTTCTTTCTTTCTTTCTTTCTTTCTTTTCTTCTTCTTCTTCTTCTTCTTCTTGTTATTATATTATTATTATTATTATTATTATTATTATTATTATTATATATTATTTTGAACATTCAGGAAAATAAGGCGTGCCTCTTTGGAGTACGAAAGAGTGGTGCACAGAAGGTCAGGAAAGGGTAGATGGGAGGGGTAGGGAGGGGCAGGGAGGAGCAGGGAGGGTGGGGTGGTAGGCTGAAGGACTTGAAAGGCAAAGGGGAGGTGGGAAAGGAGGAGGTGGGCTGGGAACGGCTTGTGGACGATCTGTTCAGTAAGGGATGAATAGCACCTACACACTCCATATGGATTAAATGCCACCTCGCGTTTAGAAATATGCCACACCGAGTCTGAAATTGGCAGCTTTGATCCCCCCCCCCCCCTCCCCTCTCTCTCTCTCTCTCCTCTCTGAAAAGAGGCATTCACATGAGGAAAGTAAAGAAAATCGTAATTGATTCTTTACTTTCAGTCAGTATTTCAAACACATATATACATACACACACACACACACACACAAACATACACACAAGCAAGCGCGCGCACCACGCGATCGCGCGCTTGCACACGCACACATGAACGCATGTCAGCACGCACACACACACACACACACACACACACACACACACACACACACACACACACACACACACACACACACACACACGTACACACACACAGACACACACACATACACACACACACACACACACACGCGCACACACACACATACATGCGTGCATACATGCACAAACTCATGGACACACATAGATAGATAGACAGATAGACAGATAGATAGATAGATAGATAGATAGATAGATAGATAGATAGATAGATAGATAGATAGATAGATAGATTGCTTTAGAAAGACAGAGAGAGAAAGAGAATGAGAGAGAGAGACAGACAGACAGACAGACAGACACACACACACACACACACACACACACACACACACACACACACACACACACACACACAGAGAGAGAGAGAGAGAGAGAGAGAGAGAGAGAGAGAGAGAGAGAGACAGAGAGAGAGAGAGAGAGAGAGAGAGAGAGAGAGAGAGAGAGAGAGAGAGAGAGGACAGAGAGAGAGAGAGAGAGAGAGCACATTCAGACAGAGAGAGTGTCACACTGGTGGGGCTGCGACGGTTTCCGTCTGCTCCCTATCGGACACCTGCCTCACGTGCACCCGATCTAGCACCACACAAGCGGGGAGTTTGATAAAACAATACAGAAATTTATTAACGAATGACATACAGCTATTTGTTCTGTTTCTTTCTTCTCCGTTAAAAAGAAGTTGATTCTCACTTTTACTTGTTGCGATATGATAAACTGTCAATCTTCGATTTGCACTCTTTCACTTGCAACATTAAACGGAACTTTACTTATCTGGCTTTATTGTCTTTTGTTATCAGCTCACGATGCAGTAAGTCTGTGATGCACTCAAGATGAGCCGTCAGTTTCCTCCCGTTGACGTAGTTGCTGCTCCCAGAAGAAGACTGCGAAGATACTTGCAGTGAAGATTCTTTATAGGAAGTGAAGAAGATGAAGTGGAGAAAATGTAGTGAAGAGAAGAAGTGAAGACAAGACGTGAAGAGAAGACACCTGAAACCACAGAGCTCTGTGCTAGCCCCTCTATCAACGATAAAGTTCCAGACGCCCAGACGAAGTAAATGTATTAGTGTAATCTGTATGAGACGACAGAGATACGACACAAACACAGATGACGACACCCTCGTGTGTGTGTAAGTGTGTGCGTGTCTACTGTGGGCACGATGATATGAAAAGTATGAAGATGGGACGACACACTAAATGAGGATGCCATCCACGCCCCCAGGGCGCACCCCATCGTCCTGCAATAAAGGATCACAATAATAAATGAACAACATAATTATAGTCTGGCACCGCTCTGCCTAATACTCATAATAAATTAATGAAGTGATATCGATACAATCACTATACTAACAATCATATGGATCCGAACTGCGATCGTGCGACATATCTCGCACTAACCATACATACCTCCATCGAACATGTGACGAACTCATAGGCTACCTTCGACCATATTTATTTGACAAAGAGTTAAAGTATAAATGGTAAATTCAACACTTATTGATAAATAGATACGGCTCTTACTAATGATAGGAAGCCGACCGCTCCAGGCCGTCACCAGGGGCCACCAGAACGCGTCGCCCACCAGATGAGTCCCTGTCAGCACGTCCACACCAGTCTTCGGCGTAGGCGTGCCGAGCCCCAGTCCCCCAGTTGGTCCGTCGGAAGCTCGAAGAAGGATCTTTCCAAATCCGGAATGACGAAGGGTAGACTGTAGGCTCGGTCGTAGACGACTGGTGCAGAACGGTGCTGGCACTGGATCTCCGACTGCTGGTCGCCTCGGATGAATAAGATGATGCGGTTGATGAAGAAGTACGATTTGATGGTCGATGTAGATTGCGAGGATGTAAGTAAAAGCGCCGGTGACGAAGCACTGAATATGACCCTCTATGTGTTGCTATAGTGCAGGGTCCGCTGAACGCTGGAGTTACAATTCCAGAATTTTGATATTCTGACGATGCACAGGTCTACGACGATTATTCTTATGACTCGATATCTCCTCAGCTAAACTGTATGAGTTCGCTAATCCAATAATCCGACTCCAGGTCGCCTTCTTCAACAAAATTCTTGCACAGGGCTTTCGATGTCGACCGCTCGTAACTGCTGCTTTTTCTGATCTCCCATAGACTTTCCGGTGCTAAGGCAACCGCACTACAAAACGGGTGTCCTAATGATCCGATTCGTTGAAGCCCTTTCAACGGACTTATGCAAATGCAGGATGTAGAAAAATAATCGATGTGATTGATGATAGCATGTAGCAAATCGTTGCACTAATAATAAAATCACAGTAGAAAAGAACAAGATGCAAAGCATATAAACGTACTCCCAGTTTATCCTGAATACGCGTGAGATATTCCATAAAGAGGAAAAACCGTATTGGACTGGTGTAACCGTTAGTAATGGCTATTCTGGTAAACATCGGCCATCGTCTGTGACCTATAATGAACATACCTACAAATTTTCAGAAATATCGGCCACGTACTTTCTGAGATATTCCATAAAGAAGAAAAATCGTTACAGGCCGTTACAGCCGTTAGTAACGGTTATAACGGTAAACTAAAACATTGGGCATCATCAGTGACCCATAATGAACATACATGCAAATTTTCACAAAGATCGGCCAAGTACATTCTGAGATATTCTATAAAGAAGAAAACTTGTTACAGGCCGTTACAGCCGTTAGTAACGGTATAACGGTAAACTAAAACATCGGGCATCATCCGTAACCCATAGTGAACATACTTGCTAATGTTCACAAAAGATCAGCCAAGTACTTTCTGAGATATTCCATAAAGAAAAACAACCGTTACAGGCCGTTACAGCCGTTAGTAACGGCTATAACGGTAAACTAAAACATCGGGCATTATTCGTGACCCATAATGAACACACCCGCTAATGTTAACAAAGATCAGCCAAGTACTTTTTGAGATATTCTATAAAGAAGAAAAACCGTTACAGGCCGTTACAGCCGTTAGTAACGATTTTTCTTCTTTATAGAATATCTCAAAAAGTACTTGGCCGATCTTTGTGAAAATTTGTAGGTATGTTCATTATGGGTCACGGATGATGGCCGATGTTTAAGTTTACCGTTATAGCCGTTACTAACGGCTGTAACGGCCTGTAACGATTTTTCTTCTTTATAGAATATCTCAAAAGTACTTGGCCGATCTTCCTGAAAATTTGTAGGTATGTTCATTATGGGTCACGGATGATGCCCGATGTTTTAGATTACCGTTAGTAACGGCTGTAACGGTAATCTAAAACATCGGGCATCATCCGTGACCCATAATGAACATACCTACAAATTTTCAGGAAGATCGGCCAAGTACTTTTGAGATATTCTATAAAGAAGAAAAATCGTTACAGGCCGTTACAGCCGTTAGTAACGGCTATAACGGTAAACTTAAACATCGGCCATCATCCGTGACCCATAATGAACATACCTACAAATTTTCACAAAGATCGGCCAAGTACTTTTTGAGATATTCTATAAAGAAGAAAAATCGTTACAGGCCGTTACAGCCGTTAGCAACGGCTATAACGGGGTAAACTAAAACATCGGGCATCATCCGTGACCCATAATGAACATACCTGCTAACTTTCACAAAGATCGGCCAAGTACTTTCTGAGATATTCCATAAAGAAGAAAAAGCGTTACAGGCCGTTACAGCCATTAGTAACGGTTGTAACGGTAAACTAAAACATTGGGCATCATCCGTGACCCATAATGAACATAC
>CM031596.1:107701073-107703573 GCA_018398815.1 Conus ventricosus
TCCCACAGTTCCTCAACCTAGTTCCAGCTTCAGTTCCAGCAATTCCTCGACGTGGAATGCAATTCCGGAATCACCAGTGCCTCGATGGTTCTCCTTTTCGGTTTGAAGTGAGGGAGACGGGGAGAGGGATGGAAAAGGGTGGCATTGAGAGGAGAGAGAGAGAGAGAGAGAGAGAGAGAGAGAGGGGAGAGAGAGAGAGAGAGAGAGAGAGAGAGAAGAGAGAGAGAAAGAGAGAGAGGCAGACAGAGAGACAGGTAGACAGAGAGAGAGAGAGAGAGGGGAGAGAGAGAGAGAGAGGAGAGAGAGAGGAGAGAGAGAGGAGAGAGGAGAGAGAGAGAGAGTATTGGTACTGTTCTTTCGTCTGGATAGGGAAAATAAACAATCAAAAGCTGAAGCCATAACCCGCTGTAAAGTATGAAACGAAATTTGTAACAAGACAGGGAACGTTAAACAGTAAAGGACAAACAACATAGTGACATAAATCACACGCCCATAACTCCAAACGAATGCTGCTTTCGACACCCAAATCGCCTAGCATAAGTCCAACAGACCTACGATGAAGAGTCTGTTTACCAAACATACTCATGCAGCTAGCCTGCTCTGTTTCGGGCAAACATAAAAAGATTTATTGAGTTGTTACGGATCATGACCCTGATCCCGAAAATACCACTCCACAATCCGAAAAGCCCCCGCAACTCCGACCGCCCTGTAAACTCTAATCTCTCATGGAATCAAATTTCGCGAATCAGTCCGCGACGTGAATTTAATCAGACTGGCGCAGTTGCACCCAACCAACACCTCTGGAGCAAGAAGCGACATGCTTTCTCCCGTAACACATGCTCATGCTTGTGACAACTCAATGGATCACACTGTAGTTGAATTTGCTCATGAGCCGGTTAGCTTCTCGCGGTGCTAGTATGAATGGAGGGAAATCTTTCGACCATACTTCTTTTTAATAATAATAATAATAATAATGAATAATAATAATAATAATGAATACTTATATAGCGCCTATTCTCGGCTACAGGCCAAGCTCTAAGCGCTTTACAATCAACACTCGTTTACACAACGGGCTGCCTACCTGGGTAGTGCCGACTGAGGAGCTGCCAGCTGGCGCTTCATTCAGTCGTTTCCCGTGTCATCCAGTCAGTATCGTTCAATATCGAACACTCATTGTCCTTACTTCCTTCATTCTTTCCATTTCTCACGCAGGGTGCATGCTATGTGTAACGTGTCATCCATACCAACGGCCAAACTGGCTTACTCTTCCGAAAGTTGGTGATGGGATTTTACGTGTGTGCAAGATGTTATACGTGCGTTCACACACGGAACCTCGGTTTATAGTCTCATTCGAAGGACTGTATTGGAAATGGAGTCAGAACCAATGTTAACTCCGAGGGAAAAATCCCCCTGTACCGAAACGCCCCGGCGGAGGTTCGAACCCGCAACCCCAGGATCACCAAGATTACGAATCCGGCGCTCTACCAACTGAGCTATTCCGGTTCCCAAAAATATATTTTCTCCCAGATGTTACAGAGCTATGAAAACAAGGAGGTACAACATTTGACAAATGCTAGTCCGCCCAGTGATATTTTCTTGACGTTAAGGAAGACGTAAAGGAAGAGGAATGCTAGAGCCGAGGAAGGAAAGGCCTACAAACTAAAGGTGTGGGTCTCTTTATGTCCGTCCCTGTTGAGGAATGACGGAGGAATGCATGCGATAGCCTAGGAGGAAGACGGAGAAATGGAAGAACGTTGACAATAAGCAGACAGGGTGAACGGGAAGAAAGGAGAAGAATTTACTAACGCTAAAGCAAGAGATACGTTCGGGAACATACAGCCGTCTGGGAGAAAGGAAGTAAGAT
This sequence comes from Conus ventricosus, assembly GCA_018398815.1. Classification (NCBI taxonomy): domain Eukaryota; kingdom Metazoa; phylum Mollusca; class Gastropoda; order Neogastropoda; family Conidae; genus Conus; species Conus ventricosus. Next base: position 107,702,938 of record CM031596.1, read on the forward strand.
AGAGTACTTCCGTGTTTCAAAGAGGGGAGAAAGAAGATGGAGTGTTTACACTGGAGAAATAAGATGGAGTGTTTACACTGGAGAAATAAGATAGAACGTTTACACTGGAGAAATAAGATGGAGTATTTACGCTGGGGAAATAAGATGGAGTGTTTACACTGGAGAAATAAGATGGAGTGTTTACACTGGAGAAATAAGATGGAGTGTTTACACTGCGCAAGGAATGGGGAAGAAAGATGTGGATGTTTTGTATTAGTCAGGGAGGAAGACAGTGACAGATGTGGAGTGCTTTATATCAGTCAGGGAGGATGACAGTGATAGATGTGGAGTGCTTTATATCAGTCAGGGGGGAAGACAGTGATAGATGTGGAGTGCTTTATATCAGTCAGGGAGGAAGACAGTGATAGATGTGGAGTGCTTTATATCAGTCAGGGAGGAAGACAGTGATAGATGTGGAGTGCTTTATATCAGTCAGGGAGGAAGACAGTGACAGATGTGGAGTGCTTTATATCAGTCAGGGGGGAAGACAGTGATAGATGTGGAGTGCTTTATATCAGTCAGGGAGGAAGACAGTGACAGATGTGGAGTGCTTTATATCAGTCAGGGAGGAAGACAGTGATAGATGTGGAGTGCTTT
>CM031596.1:107708573-107716073 GCA_018398815.1 Conus ventricosus
AACAAATATGATGAAAGCTCCAAACTACTTTTAAATGTACGGTACAATGAGAAACGTTCGCTAGCAAAAAGCTGATGAGACCAATGTTTTTTTGAACTCACTAATAAGCCTGTCACGAAATTGGCAAGAAATTCCTTTTCATCTTCGACCCCTGATTTTCCCAAACTTCTTGAACCCGTATTTGTACAGCGTAAAACAAACAGACGAGGCCCATGTTTCGATTTTGCTCATGAAGGTAGAGTAACATCTTGTAAGCTTTTAACGGCAGTCGATGTTCTGGCATCTTGAGAAGTTTAAGCCAATATTTAATGCATCTCACATATATTTTTAATATACAGGGGAAATCTGCCGAGTTCACCGTAGATCATTGCATTGGGTGTTCTGATACTAACATTTAGAAAACGCTTCAGTGCGAAGATATGGACTTTTTCTATTATGTCATTATTTGCAATAAGACCCCAAACTTCCGCACCATAGTTCAGCATCGTTTGTACTTGTGCATCAAACAATTTGAAAAATATTTTTGGAGATCTTTCACCAATCGTCCGCAATAACTTAAAAATGTTAATTCCCCCCTTCTTTGCACGTCCAGCCAATTCCTTTAATGTGTGGGAAAATGACAATCGGGTTGATAAAAAAACACCTAAATATTTATACATGTTAACTACCGACATCTTAGTCTGTCCATAAAACCAAATTTCTCTTATTGATAAATGCCCACCATTTCTGAACACAACAATGTCGGACTTGTCAAGATTTACCGACAAACCAAGACTCATTGCAGTATCGTGTAGCACATTCAGCTGATTCTGAAGACCAGTTACAGAGTCGGATATTAATATTATGTCGTCTGCAAACATAAGGATAAGTATTTCTAGTAAGTCGGGAATCAACTGAAGACCATGCTTTCCCTTATTTAACGATTTCACATGCCAATTCATCAATAAGAGTGAGAATATACAGGACTGCAGACATCTCCTTGTTTAAGCCCTAAAGGACACATAAAGGTATCACTTAACTCACCACCTGCTCTTACTCTTGCTTTAACTACATGATACATACTAGTTATAGCGTGATACATTCTTCCCGAATACCTCTTTTCTTCAGAACATTCCACAGTTTTGTGCGTACAATCGAGTCAAAGGCTTTTCTGAAGTCTATGAATGCGACATATAATTTTTTATGATACGATAATTGTTTCTGTATCATCGCAAATAAAGTGAAGACATGATCAATGGTACTGTATTTCTTTCTAAAACCCACTTGACTTTCATTTATGACGTTATTTTCTTCAACCCATTTATTCAGTCTTTGATTTAAAATGTGACTAAAAATTTTTTCCCACAAACATTGAGAAGGGATATGCCCCTATAATTATCAGGAGAACCCCTATCACCTTTTTTATGAGTGGTTGAATTATTGCTTCTGACCACTGGGATGGATAAATACCCGATGAGACCATTTTTGTTAAACAAAATTATCAGAAAAGGTACAATGATAAAAGAGCTGCTTTTTTGAAAACTTCTCCAATTAAACGATCAGGGCCGCTGCCTTGCCATTTTTAAGGGCACGTACAGCTGCAAAAACTTCACCCTCTGTAATGTCATTTTCAAGAGTATCTATGTCACGATTTCCATCTTCACCAATAATAACAGTTTCTGACTGATCACAAGTATTATTTTCGTTATCCTCATATGAATCAGAATGAAACACACCAGAAAAATGTCCGAACCACTCCTCTTTGCTGATCGAGCAGCCTGATGGCATGTTCGTGTTAAAAGATTTCACTTTGCTCCAGAATTCCTTGGGATTTCCTATGTTTTCGTTCAGGGACTTAACAACTTTATCACGGTGAGCCTTATGCTTTGTCCGTAGCAGTTCTTTGTACTCCCTACGTTTTTGATTATAGTGCTCTCTAATTGTTTGCTCCTCTTCAGATTCAGCATTGCTTTCCATATCTCTGTTTGTTCTAATTTGTCTGCTTTCTGTACTCCTCGATTTGCTTTATCAGGCTTTGGCTTAAGGTTATACAGTTTGCGTAAATCCCGGCGGAGCTCGCGCTTTGAATCTTTACAGTCTGAGTCAAACCAAGCTGCTTTTTTATTTTTGCAATAATAATAATTGTTTCCATACATGAACTTGCATCATGCAATGCCTCGTTAAAGCAATTAATTGCTTCGTTAACGTCAACATCAATAAGAAGTGTTGCTTTTTCTAACGTATTTTTGAATTCTTCGTCAGACACTTTGCATAAAAAATCATTTACTTTTCCCGTGTCCATTTCAACTTTTCAATTTTAATAGGATTTGGGGCCATACCCTGTAAACCGTCATCGTCAGTATGCCCAATACAGAGTTCAACAGGCATATGCTTAGATTCACGCGTGGTGTGACATTCAAATATGTGCATAGTTTTAGTAATACATGAGAAGTTATGAAGTAATCGACAATGCTACATCCGGTTGGAGAAATATAAGTGTAATTGCCAAAAGAAGCATCATTTTGTAGAGTACCGTTTAGTATGCACAAATCAAAGCATTTACACAAGTTAATCAATTGCTTTCCGAGGTCATTACAGACTCTATCTTTTGATGTTCGACTAGCATCATCATCATCGTCATCATCGACATCATCAATGTCACGTGATGGGTCCACGCCTAAGTCTTCACTGCTTTCACATGCATTTTCACCGCCAGTGCGTGCATTAAAGTCCCCCATCATCAAGAAAGGACAGTTGCCATGGGTTTCAATGAGGTCCATTATGCAATGTTCCAAGATAGTAACACCATTTGTGATTTCTGTGTCTCTATAATAGTCAGATGAACTGGGTGGTAAAAAAACACCAACCAGAAGAACAGTATCATCAAAAGTAAAGAGCTCCCCTGCCATTTTCACCACAATAATATTGTCATATTCCACATGTACTTGTTCAACATAATTTGACAGCTCTTTCTTCACGAGAAGTGCAAGACCGCCAGACAAACGTGCAGTCACTCCTTCAGACAACCGAACCCCAGGTATTACAAAACATCATAATCAGGAAAAAGATAGGATGGAAGTTTGTAGCAAAGGTTTCAACCAGTAAGCAAAAATCAAAATTGCAAAGATTAAGCCTTCAGTTCCGAGTTGAAAACCTGTGAAATTCCTTCTATATTATACGTTACAAACTTCAGCCTTTTGTCAACATGGGGCCGGGCCGAGTCCTATTTTTTCCCTTTTTTTTGCCTGTCTGTCTGTGGTTTCGAAAAGTGTAGTTTGTCGATTGCCAGTTCTACCTGTTGCATGAATGACTTCTTTGTTGAGTAGACCGTGTGTTACGTGTAGTACCTGGTGTCCCTACCTCATTTTTCGCTGTGTGGTTAATCTCGGTTCCGTTGTGTGCTGCGGTATGTTGTCCAGCCTGTGCTGATTTTGAGGAAACATAATTCCTTTTGTCAGCTGTTTTTCTGTTGTCAGCTGTCTGCTTACTGACCGCTTTGTCTTGTCTGGTTTGAAATGGGCGCCCGTGTCATAGAAGTCTGTTGTTGAAAGCTGTCTGTCTGATGACTGTCCTGTATGCTTTCCACTGTGTCTGTCGTGTTATCTACCACGATGTGTGCATTGTCTTCAAGTGAGGTCATGTTGTTCAGCGAGATTGTCTCATCGCCTTGGTCATCTAAGTCCTCTACCTTCTGTGCGTCGTTGTCACTGTTATCTGTACATATTCCTTGCTTGTCTCTTGGTGTTGTCTGTATGGCATCTATAGCATTGTCCTGGGTGTGTTCCGTCTCATGTATGTCAGTGGTTTTCACCGTATCCGGAATGTCCATTAAAGTCTGTGCATCAGGAAGCAAGGTATTTTGCGTCTGTCTGCTCTCAGGTCTATCAGACTGTATGCTAATTTACGGTGGAATCGTATATCTGTGTACAGTTTGTATCATCATATTGTATCCTGGTCAAACACGCATCCCTACCTGACCATGTGGCCCGATGGTCGGGCTCTACAGTCGTCAGAGTCCTTACAATGCGAGGCCTTGGTGCCAGGGATGGGAAGTTGTGTGATGACCATAACCAGCTGGGGTACGTCTGGTATTGATGCTTATCACCAGATTCCACTCTTGTCCCTTGTCGGTTCCCCCGTAGCTGGAGTACCCGGAACGATACCCCTGTTCATGATTGTAGTTGTGGTCTGTTGCGTGACGAAATTCTTGTCCCATCTGTAGCGGTACCCTCCCTGTCTGTTGCCGTCTTCCTGGAGTTGTTTGTAGTAAGGAGGCTGGCCCACCTGCCCCTTCACCGTACTGCTGCTGCCACTGTCGATCACCGTCTGGGTCTGCTGTCGTGTTCCCTGAAGTTGTAGTAGTAGGGACGCTGCCACTCTGCGCCCACATCGTACTGCTGCTGCCACTGCCGGTCACCGCCCTGTCTACTGCTGCTGTGTTCCCTGGAGTTGTTTTTAGTAGGGACGCTGCCCCTCCGCGCCCACCTCGTGTTGCTGCTGCCACTGCCGATCACCGCCACGTCTACTGCCTGCTTCCTCCACCACCAGACGGTTTCCCTTTTAAAGTAGGCATTTCCTACCTCGCTGTCTGTGTCTTGTAACGTCTCCCGCTGTCTGTCCGTCAGGTCGCCAGCCACCAAGATGTTCTTCTTCTTCAATGCCTCTTTTCCTGTCGTCAAGATCGCCATTTTATCTGACCAACGAAAAAACTTGACAATGACCGGTGGGGGTCTCCCTCGGAAATCATTGTACCGACCAAGGCGATGGGCTTGCACAATGTCATTTCGACTCCACAGTTTGCCAGGCACAACACCTTCCAACGTCTCCAATACCGCTGATACACACTCATTGTATCCTTCATTGCTTGAAGACCGGGGTATGTTGAAAAACTTTAAGTTTTCACGTCGTGAAAGTATGTCCAGTTTGTCGATCTTGTCATCCAAGCGTGAGGAAAGACTTGCCATGTCATCTTCCAGTTTCAACAATTTTTGTTTCGTGTTCTTCGTTTCTGTCAGTGAAGTACTCACGCTCTGCTCTAAAGCACACGTCTTGACACGGAGCACGTGAATTTCGTCCTTCAGTACTCGAACAGCGCTATCAATGTTGCTTGAAATTTGAATGGAGAATTCCTGAAACTTAGAATTTAACACTGTATGTATTGATTTCTCAATTTCATTCTTTTGCTTTGAAAATAAATCTTCTATCATCGAGTCCACTGGGTCAGTTCTTCCTTATCATCCATGTTTCAATGCTCAGCGATGGATATCAACAGAGTAATTAAGAAAAATTAATGAAAAACTCAGAGAGCTCCTCAAAGCGTGTCCTGCCTGTTCCTTGAGCGTGAATCACCCCCCAGAGAGCAGAGAGAGAGAGAGAGAGAGAGAGAGAGAGAGAGAGAGAGTGAACACTGAACATTTTTCATGTCATTAGCTATACAGCCTTGATGACATGGGAGTCTGGGAGCAAAAGGCAAATAACGAAAACAGAAACAAAAACAAAACAAAAATCCGAAAGCAAACATAAGTTATTACACACTCGTATTCCAAGAACAACAAGCCTGAAAACTGACCATCCAATATTATCCATTTTCGAAGAATTCGCAATGCATTGACAACATAGACCAAATGTCTTGTCGTCTCTTTTGAAGTTCGTCGTATCTTTAAATTACATCAGTTTGAGTTATTTTTCTTTTTTCGAATGTTCAACGCATCTGCAGTATGCTTTGCGAGAGATTTCAAACATCGTCATAGTTCCATTTTTACCACTCTGACTGTGTCCCAATTTTTAGCAATATTCTTTCATGAATTAAGCATTTTTCCCTAAGAGTTTGGTATTCTTTAATATGAAACAAAAATGCCTCTCATCCTCCTAAACAAACCACACGATGGACAAGGCGATGCTGTAGATGGCTAAGCATGGAAGCATTATTAATAAACGTGTAAGCTAAGAGTTCTTGGTCTCACTCTGGCAAGACAAATTCTCTGCCACCTGTTCGTTATCATAGAGATTTTTTTTCTGTTTGAAATATGCTCCGAAAGCTATAAAACCAATCGTATCTTCCCGAACGTCACATTTTAGAGTGCCACTTTTATTCATAATAGGCTATCATCTGGTCTATAAATTCTACAATTAATCCGTCTTGACATCCCACTCCCTGGCACATCCACACAGTGCCAGATCCATGCATAGGTAAGACCTGCTTTATATGATGTACCCAGTTTCCTTTCCCCCTTTCATGTTCTATTAGTAACATTTCATAGGCCTGTTTACAACGTCTTGAGACGGATAGCCTTATCAATTTTAACCAGTGTTTTTATACATTTTGACATACGGTCTAGAGAGAGAATTTATTTTCATTGATTTTTACAACGTCTTGAGACGGATAGCCTTATCAATTTTAACCAGTGTTTTTATACATTTTGACATACGGTCTAGAGAGAGAATTTATTAGCAATGATTTTTTTCAGAAGGCAGGAATCCAGTGAACACGAAGAGAGCCCACAGCGTCCATGTAGGGACTATCTACAAACTTCACTCACGGGAAAAGACAGACAGTCTAAGGACATTTAATATCTGCATTCAGCTGACAATAGACTACAGTCAAGGAGAACGCTTAGTGTGTCGAGGTGTAAGTCCTCGCATGCAAGAAAGGAGACGATAGAGGAGCTTGTACAAATAGTCAAAGACAGAGACAGTGAGGGGAGGGGAGGGGGGGGGGGGTGCTATTGACTCCGGCAAGCCTGAGTAAACCAGAAAGAATCCTCATGAAAACATGGACAGACGTAGTAGCCGTAGTAACCGGTTGTAATCGGAGGTAGAATCTTCTGTAAGAAAGGCGAAGATCTGGGTGGGGTCTTTCCGCTGTCGCGGAGGCTTAGGGTGAAGGTCCCTTTGTCCACTGGCCCATCCCCCTCAACCCTCCCTTTGTCCACTGGCCCATCCCCCTCAACCCTCCCTTTGTCCACTGGCCCATCCCCCTCAACCCTCCCTTTGTCCACTGGCCCATCCCCTCAACCCTCCCTTTGTCCACTGGCCCATCCCCCTCAACCCTCCCTTTGTCCACTGGCCCATCGCCCTCAACCCTCCCTTTGTCCACTGGCCCATCCCCCTCAACCCTCCCTTTGTCCACTGGCCCATCGCCTCAACCCTCCCTTTGTCCACTGGCCCATCCCCCTCAACCCTCCCTTTGTCCACTGGCCCATCCCCTCAACCCTCCCTTTGTCCACTGGCCCATCCCCTCAACCCTCCCTTTGTCCACTGGCCCATCGCCCTCAACCCTCCCTTTGTCCACTGGCCCATCGCCCTCAACCCTCCCTTTGTCCACTGGCCCATCGCCCTCAACCCTCCCTTTGTCCACTGGCCCATCCCCCTCAACCCTCCCTTTGTCCACTGGCCCATCGCCCTCAACCCTCCCTTTGTCCACTGGCCCATCCCCCTCAACCCTCCCTTTGTCCACTGGCCCATCGCCCTCAACCCTCCCTTTGTCCACTGGCCCATCCCCTCAACCCTCCCTTTGTCCAC
>CM031596.1:107726073-107731073 GCA_018398815.1 Conus ventricosus
CATGTAGGGTTACCTTTCATTTCTTTTTTTTTTTTTTTTGTGGCGCTCCTTTTTCAATCTGCACATAGTTATGCAGTAGTGGGGGAATGATTTAGGATGGGGCAACGCTCGTGTGTGTGTGTGTGTGTGTGTGTGTGGGTGTGCGTGTGTGGGGTGTGTGTGTGTGTGTGTGTGTGTTTCGCTTGTCATCTTGCAGGTGTGGATTACCTGGGGGTGGAGGGGAGGAGGAGTTTGTGTCTAGAGTTCTGGTCTTCTTCACAGCCCTTCAGGACTCTGTTTATTTATTCACCCATCATCCATCCATTCATCCACCCACCCCCCCATGTATGCGTCAAATTCACCCCACACCACACACACACACAACACAACACACACACACACACACACACACAACACAACACAACACAAACACAACACACAACACACACACACACACACACACACACACACACCACACACATTCCGGCCATACATACATACATACTGTAGTGCATATGTATACAATATATGCATAAAAAACATGACATGCATGCATTGAAATGCCGTCAGGTTGGACGGACTATTCTTCCTGTAAAAGAAAATTTCACCACTGTCATTCATGCTATCAATTAACAGTATGAATAAGATAATTAATCAATTAAGGAAGGAAGGAAGGAAGGAAGGAAGGAAGGAAGGAAGGAAAGGGAAAGGAAGGAAGCAAGGAAGCAAGGAAGGAAGGAAGGGAGGAAGGAAGGAAAGAAGGAAGGAAGGAAGGAAGGAAGGAAGGAAGGAAAGAAGGAAGGAAGGAAGGAAGGAAGGCAGGGAGGAAGGAAGGAAGGAAGGAAGGAAGGAAGGAAGGAAGGAAGGAAGGAAGGAAGGAAGGAAGGAAGGAAGGAAGGAAGGAAGGAAGGAAGGAAGGAAGGAAGGAAGGAAGGAAGGAAGGAAGGAAGGAAGGAGGAAGGCAGGGAGGAAGGAAGAAGGAAGGAAGGAAGGGAAAGGAAGGAAGAAAGGGAGGAAGGAGGAAGGAAGGAAGGAAGGAAGGAAGGAAGGAAGGAAGAAAGGGAGGAAGGAAGGAAGGAAGGAAGGAAGGAAGGAAGGAAGGAAGGAAGGAAGGAAGGAAGGCAGGGAGGGAAAGGAAGGAAGGAAGGAAGGAAGGAAGGAAGGAAAAGGGAAAGGAAAGGAAGGAAGGCAGGGAGGAAGGAAGGAAGGAAGGAAGGAAGGAAGGGGGAAGTGAAGTCTTCAATTTGATTATTTTTACTTCGTTTCTTGCATGGGATTCGCAAACCCTGAATGGCCGCTCGTCTCACCCCAAATGCTGCAGTGTTTCTACTTAGGAAGAAGTGTATTAAAGGTACTTTTTTTTAAATTTACATGTCCACGCTGTTTCATCCGAGAAGATTGTTACGGTGAACGGGCCCGGAGTCTAATGACATAGTGGAGATAGTGAATCTTTAGAGGTTCAAAGTGTCAATGGCACCAATGATGGTAGACAGAGTCCATTCCTCTCCTTCCGCCGCATTAAAATTCCCCCGTACTGAATCAGGTACCCCCTTTTCTGCCGCGTGGACAGAGAGGGTTTTTCAAGCCGTAAAATACCCGAACCCATGAAGGCTGCAATTCACGTCGTCAGCTCCACGGGTGAATACTGTAACCGTTTAAATGTTGTCCATGGAGAAAATTTGCGTTGTCCATAAAAACTGCCGATCAATCCAAATCTCTCCGCCTTGGCTTAAGGCTGTGTCAGACCAGCTGACATAGGCTACAACACCTAGGCTTCACGAAACGTTGTTATACTTTGCATGTTATGCCCGAGATTTTCTTCAGTCGTGAAAAGCTCCTAGCATAGCATTATCAGTCTCCCAAAATCCCCCGAAGTCGGGTGTGGCTTTCCCCTGTGGCAGGGTAATCAGTAACGGTCACACACGTAATGTTTCATCCGTAAACTGATGCATTTGTACCATAGTGTTCAAGTACTTCGGCTGTTCGGATGATCCATGGAGTCCTTTAGCTAGGGTACGACAACAACAACAACACAACAACAACAACAACAACATCCACATCACATTTTGTCCTATCCTCCCCCCCCCCCCCCCCCCCCCCCCACCCCATCCTTCTCTCTAGAAGCCTTTGTCCCGATGCTGTAGTCGGAACCTGATTCTTGAAATACGTATGATCCGCGTATGTTAGATAGTTCCCCGAGTACAACCAGAGAATCCGCTGTGAAACTGAATGCGAGAATATTAATTAACATCGCTGTCTTTTTTGTTTGATTTCATACCCAAAGACCGTCCACAACGTAAAACAAAGGAATCTTAGGAGAACGATCTGGCGGCACTGGGGCAGTTTACTTACACATACCCCCCCCCCCCCCCCCCCCACCCCCCCCCCCCCCCCCCCCCCCCGCCCCCCCCCCCCCCCCAAAAAAAAAAGCAAAAACAAAACAAAAACTGGTAGGTGTTTTCTTCAAGAACTGGTAATCATCACCGTTATGTTTCTAGCTCTTCAACGTGATACATCATTTCAACGTGATTGCAATGAAAACATCCTTTACCATTCGCCAAAACGGATAACTTGAAATCGTAAAATCAGGTTATGTGTAACAAAAGCGTCTGTTCTTAAGTATTGAGCAAAGTGCTCTCCTTAGAACTGATTTTCAGAGGCACAGATGACGAAAGCTGAACAGAACTGCCACAAATGACTGCTTTCACTGCTCACAAATGTTGTTTTCTTTCTTTTGACCACTTGTCTGATATCAAAACAGCGTCAAAACGAGTGAAAATTGATAGTTTTAACGCGAACATTCTTGTTTTTACTTAACAAACAATTATTTTCCTGTAGTGATTATTCATATTTTGAGGTAGACACACGTAATGGTAATCGTTCTCAGAATAATTACAGTTTTCATCGTGAAAATAGTCATTTTTGGCTTCTGATGCTAAGAAACCTCCATACGGCACGTTGTTTTTTTCCCCTTTACAGAGGGCTGTGTGACAGTCGTGGGAATGGAACTCCCGTTAGCAACCTTCTCGCTTTCTCTTTTCTTTCACGTTTCTTTTCATTTTCTATGTAACCACCGCTCGTTCTCCCCACCTCTACTCTGACCTATTGCTTCTATCCCCACACCTTCGTCGCCTGCATTCTTTCCAGTGAGAGACTCGGACTGACTTGAGTCGCTGGTATTGAGTAACCTCCCCCTTCCATTCTCATCCTCTCCCCTTCTACCCCTCTCTCCCTCCTGCCCATAATCCTCTCCTTTGAATAGAGGGTTCTGTTCTCTCGATCCCATTGAGTGTACAACGGATCAAATTCACATGCATGCACCGGCGCGCGCGCGCGCACACACACACACACACTCCCACACCCACCCACACACACACACACACGGGCGCGCACGCATGTATGCACCCACGCACACTCACGAGCACACACGCGCGCGCGCGCACACACATAATTATTATACACATGCCTTTACTCATATCACAAATACAATATACATAAACACGCTAGAGAGAGAGAGAGAGAGAGAGAGAGAGAGAGAGAGGAGGCGAACAAGCTAAAAATAGACATAATCGACTTATAATCGGTAGCATCTAACAGAGCGAGAGAGAAAGCTGGAGAGAAGAAACGGATACAATCGATTCAGAAACGTGAATATTTATGACGAAGCTTTTTGCCTCCTCACAAAAGAAACGTGCCATGAAAGGGATACGCTAGCTTCGTACTGTTCTCTTCAGTTTGAAAAAGACATGCACTGCAAGGTCCTCAGCATCTTGATCAAAACCACCATTTATCTTATTCAGTGATTTTCATATCGCCATGCCAACTGCGCAGTCTTCACAGAGCATGAACTCTTTGTCTTCTCCCATTTCTTTTCCCAGCTGATAACGAGGTACACGACACGACGATATTCAGAAATCCGCAAGGGAGGAAAATCTGAATTACTGCTCAGTTCAGCGAGAGTGACCACGTCGTCTTCAGAAGGCAGATGCCGCTGGTAGACACGGTTATAGCAATGTCACCCCATCAGTCAACTTAACGCTTCAAGCAAAGAGAGAAAATACCAAAACATAAATGTAAAATGGTGGATCAGTAATGCTTGGTTGATTTCCCGATCTTTATCCTAGCGTGCAGCTTCAAATCCAATAAGTGATCTCTGGATCTATTTCCTTGACCCATAAACTGAGAAAACGTAACCCTGTTTGCAGTGGAAACAAGGCGTTATCTTTCCCAGATCTTTTTATCAGACGGGTCTGATACAAGGATAGAGCGCTGATTTCCTCCAAGTCAAAGCAATCTCGACCCCGCCCTTCAATCTGGAACTGCAGCACGGATCTGCTTTACACGTTGTGACGATGTCAATGCGCATCTGTCCATCCTTCTACCGAATTTCGTCAAATTCGACTCTGTATTTCAGCTGTACGGATCCTCGACACGGGATCCGCTTTCAAACTGGATCCGCACAACGGATCAGAACAAAAATTTCATAGGTATATTCCCGGGTCACATTATATCTTTCCACTCAATTTCGTGAACATCGGTTCAGTGGTTTTGCTTACAAGCAGACAGACAGACAGACAGACAAACCAACCAGTTAATGGATCCGGTTTGAAGACATGCCCTCCTTGCCGAAGGTAATGGGGCATTTGTAAACGCTACAGCAGTTGTGTGCTCCACCTATTCCTCCTCTTCCCCTTCTAAACCCCCTCCTCACTCACCCCCTCATCTCTCTCTCTCTCTCTCTCTCTCTCTCTCTCTTCTCTCTCTCTCTCTCTCTCTCTCTCTTCATTGTTTCCTGTCTGGTGTCACTTTTGAACGAAAGAAGATCCACATCATGTGCTGGTTGGTACAAGGTGTAACACGCCAGAACCATTTCTTACGCAGCAAGACCTACCGCTAACTCACTGGCCTTCGAACAGGATTTCTCTCCGTCGTGTTTTCTTTTCGCCAAGGATCAAAATGAAATTCAAAAGGAAACACCTTAATGTTCAATGTAAATGCCAAATAAACGCACAAGCTGAAAC